>CAXKWD010000005.1:23510543-24035410 GCA_964059195.1 Ectobius pallidus | reverse complement strand
GTGTTATGAACTCACTGATGAAAATTTTTGGAACTGTGTCAATGTTCTACCACCCGAGCTAAGCCAAAGCTCAAAGGTCCTGGGTGTAAATCCCAGTGTCAGAGGAATTTTTCTCCTCTAATATTCTCATGTAATGTCCAACAGAAACAATAATCTGTGGTTCATGAATGCATATATATATATGTTAGTAAATATGTTTTATTACTTTACTGTTAAATAAATTATTTAAAAGAACATGTAGCAGTTGAATTAACAAACGTGGGCGAAGCCGTGGATACCTGCTAGTGTCTTATAAAATTAAATATGACAACTCGATAAGTATCATTCATTTATTTTTGGGGATGAAAATATTACGAGTACTTAACGTTTTTATTAACGCCCATGAGAGTTTGTAACTTATTCTAATAAAAATCCCTATGATCGAATTTGCTAACTCTGAAATGTTTTATGCTGCAGATTGTGGGCACGACTTAGAATAATACCAACACTCTTAACATATTGATATCAACCGTGATGAAGTGATTTTGTGGATGTCCAGTTTCCCTAATGTAACCCTAACCTAGAAGATAATCAACAGAATTTTAAAAAAATCTATTTCAACTGAAGGCGAATGCCCTGTTTCAATTTCAGCACATTAGATACAAATTGAAATAAATGTTGGAATTGTCACCGGTAGTGACAGTGATTTAGTGTAGGACTGACAATGGACAGATTTATTGCAAGTCTCTACCGTAATAATATGAAACGTTTCCAGCAACCAAAATCCATCTAACTGTGAACGGATATTGGTTCTTCTATGCAGCTATGCTACAGGTACTCGAAATTTCTATTCATTCAGTTTCTCTATAAAATTAATAGTTATATATTCCACATAAATAAAACTGTAATTGCCCATCACAGTGAAACGTAAATGTAAATCCAAAATGCAAGATGCTCTAAGCTTTCTTGTGTGAGTCAACTTTCTTTTTTTAAGAACAAGTAACAATTGTTATGCGCGAGATGCTTATAACGGATACACGCATCATGTTTTGTCAATGTCCTCCGATTCTGTCCTTGTCTTTAGAATAATTAATGCAAAGCACAATCACGTAGCCCTTTTATAATAAGTAATCAACATCTCTCGAGTTAGTAATTTAGTAGGCATAGTCCCACTTAAAGAGGCCCCATCTCTTAGTATGCAGATTCGCATAGACGCTGCGATGTGTTTTCGTTGACGCAGGATGGCCAGCCATGCTTCTTGCATCCTGCTTATCGATATAATGACATTAAGGTAAGCAACTAGATCTTAACGAAATATGTGAGATTTTAGGTGTTTTATAAAGAGAATCTCGTTTTAAAGTGTGGGACCTCTAAGTTTAGATTTTGCTATTTAATTATTTTACGTAATTTGTGTGTGTTTTTATCTCTACTGCACAAGAAACCGGAGATGGAAATGCACGCGGAAGCTTTTGATTTGCCGATGTTAACCTTCTGAGCAGCACGATGATTCGTAATCCGCTCCTCTGATCGGGACTCCTAAATGTCCTGGTTTCGAGAAATTGTTACTTATGTATATAATTTCTCATGATTTTTGTGTGTTTTTTCTACCAAAGAGCTATTCGCAACAAAAGAGTCAACTTATCTTCCAGAGACACTCAACTTAAAGATCAGAAATCATTATGATTATTTATTCCATGGATAAAGTTGGCCTCTGTTCGAAAGCAATATCGTTCAGTTGGTTCAGGCTATTATTGCCTAAAACTGACTTTTGCAATGTTTGCCATTTTTAATTTTTGCCAATAAATGTCTACTAGTTTGTTAAGGAATCGGTAAACCTTTAGATATGAAAATTTTATTTATAAACAATAGGACTCTCTGTTCTTACGTACATATATACACATATACACATACACATATATATATATATATACATATATATATGACACATGGAAAATGTTTTTTAATTGTTTATATTTATTTATCAAAAACTTCTTGAAAATTATGACAATATACTTGCAACATGACTGCTTCAAGAAAGATAAAAACACCAAATTTTCTCTCTTTTGTAGACAGATTCATTCTTTAGTGTGTGACTTTTTTTAATACTTTAATTTTTTTAATTTTTACATAGATTTATGCAACTGAAAATATTTTTTCTTGACATCATTATAAACAAAACTCTACAATACGATAAAATATTCAGATATAAAGAAAATCCCTCAATGTTTCACTAGAGAACACTTCAAGCTTAAAAATAACACCAAAATCACCTTGATATGTTAAGTTATGCAATAGTTGTGATGTCTGAAATAACTGTATACGAAGGGATTTACTACTTGAGGGAAATTGAGAAGAAAGCAATAGTATATTGCGATTCAAGTGCCGTAAGTGGTGCATACGGATCGAGGAAAGAGTTTTTTCAATTTTCGAGATCCGTTATGCGCTTACGGCACGTGTATTGCATGCTATTTTTTGCACGATGATTATTTATATCAATTTATTTATATTAATTGAGATATTAGCTGAAAATATTATGTTTATACACTATTGAAGATGGATGTTATAATTCAGAAAGTGATTCGCATATGTAAGTTGTTATGGGGACCGAATATTTGTCCTGTTAAAGTCACCACAAACAGGGGGGCCTTGGTTCCGGTCTTCCATAAAAGCTTGTATTATGATGGTTTTACATACGGCACTTGTGCTTTTTGTAATTTTTACCGCACGGAGATTTCTTTTGTTTTCATAGCAACCAGATTGCGTGCGGGAATATCAAGTTACGATCCACGGCAACAATATTCGTAAGTACCACTAATTAGTTACGTGGTGCAAAAAACTTGTAACGAAACGTGTGAAAAGCACATGTACGGATAAATAATAAATCACCTTCAAACAGTTCATTCTTACCACTGCATGGTTCCACTTACTAGTGTATTAGTGACAACTGATAGTCAATATAACTTCTAGCAGAGATGGAAGGATAAAAATACTGAAATTTTATTGCTGGGTAAGGGGCATGGAAAATTGCAGCATCTTGGCAAAAGGGTTCTATTTAACGAACTAACAGTCAGAAATTAAGAATTTTTATATCAAATTAAAGAGAAAATAACTGCCTATTTAACTATGTCTTTTTAAAAGTGCAATTTTTCATCATTTTCTTGGTTTCTTGGGTATACCTTAAGTTTTGCACTGAGAGTTGTTTTTCTGCGAAGATACAAATAAAAATTGTAGCGCTTTCGTAAGAGAAGCTAAGGAAAGAAAAATCAAGAGCTCCTAAAGCATATTATTTGTTCTGAAAAATGCAAAAAGGAGTAATATCTTACTTTGAAAAATTACACTACCCGTCATTTTCAAACTTCTTTTCTTTTTTTTTTCTTTTCTTTCGCAAGCGGTGTGATAGGTGATATTAACTAATTTTGGGTAGGTGATCTCTAATCTGTTGACCGTTTCTACGTATCATGTCACGTTTTCAAGCAATAGGTACATAAAAGTGAGGGAGATAAGTTATTGCTTAGACTAGCCTATAGGATAAAAAGTACTGAAAAACTAGGACAAGTATGGTAATATTTACAGAGAAGAGTAAAATAATTTTAAACAGTCCAAGACCTATGTATTTTACTATATTTTTGTGAGCGCAGACCAAATAAAATCATGTAAACTGATATAACAAAGTGCCAGATGGAGTTAAGGGGCCATATTGAAGAAACTATTGAGTTTTAGCCACGGTTTCTTGAGAAAGTTTGATAAGCATACGTGAAGGAATATGTGATATAACTAGAATATTAACAGAACGAATTTACAGCAAATTCCTCAGGTCAACAATAGGCCTACTCTTTTATTTTTGTCAAAACATTTGCAGCCGTACAAACACGTCGTGAATATTTTTTAAAAACATCAAAGAATATATATATTTTTTAAATTTAATATTTGAACTTTTTGGAATTTCCCATTGGTTATAGACTAAAATTAATAATTTTTCGATATTTCAAGTTTTTAGCACATCCGGAAGTGAATAACATCAATGTTAATAAGTGGAAGATTAGACTGTCGTAGATGTGAATGACGCCACAGCTATCCAGTAAGTTTTTCTATACTTATGGGGCAGCTAGAAGCATAAAATTTCGCACCCTTATGGCTGTTGTATGTATTAACTAGCATGTGCCCGCGGCTTCGCCCGCGATAATTACTTCAAAAATTAAAAACTAAGAGCATAATAGTTAAATCATTATAATTATTAACACCTAAATCACGTGGACTACATACCACGATTAGATAGCGTCGCCTGGTAAAAGCTATCTCAGATTCGAGTTCCTTGGCCCAGAAAATCCCTGTATAGTGAGTTCCGTCCAAATCGAACGATGTTTAACCATATTTAGGTCTATGTTGATTACCCGTCTTCCGTGTTGGTTGAAAATTTAATATGTCTACGGGCCTTAACATTCTAAACAAATGAATCGACCAGCGTGGGCTTAAAACATTCAAGCGATCGCGATGCTTTTATTTCCACGGTATGACAAAAATAGCCAAAGACAACTGCAATTGATTTGACATTGAAATGTATTACTGAAATCTGATGCTTTGACATCGCGAATCACGTTTTCTGCCAGTTTTTCACTCATAACTCGCGAACGAAAGCTAAAATTAAAAATTCGGCTTCGAGGTGCATTCGCCCACCTTTTAGTCCATCTATCTTTAAAATTTCAGATCTCTGCGTTCAGTAGATTTCGATGGGCATCGTGGACAGACAGACAAACAGCATGTGCCCGCATGTGCCCGTGGCTTCCCCCGCGATAATTATTTCAAAAATTAAAAACTAAAAATTAAGAGCATAGTTAAGTCATTATAATTATTAACACCTAAATCACGTGGAGTGCATTCCACGATTAGGTAGCGTCCCCTGGTAAAAGCGACCTCAGATTCGCGTTCCTTGGCCCAGAATACCCCTGTACAGTCAGTTTCGTCCAAATCGAACAATGTTTGACCATATTTAGGCCTATATTGATTATCCCTCTTCAGTGTAGGTTGAAAATTTCATGTCTTCGGGCCTTGATATTCTAAATAAATGAATCGTCCAGGATGGACTTACAAAATCAAGCGATCGCCCGCGATAATTATTTCAAGAATTAAAAATTAAGAGCATAATAGTTAAATCATTATATTTATTAACACCTAAATCACGTAAACTACATGTCACGATTAGATAGCGTCGCCTGGTAAAAGCGATCTCAGATTCGAGTTCCTTGGCCCAGAAAATCCCTGTATAGTGAGTTTCGTCCAAATCGAACGATGTTTAACCATATTTAGGTCTATGTTGATTACCCCTCTTCCGTGTAGGTTGAAAATTTAATATGTCTACGGGCCTTGACATTCTAAACAAATGAATCGACCAGCGTGGGCTTACAACATTCTAGCGATCGCGATGCTTTTATTACCACGGTATGACAAAAATAGCCAAAGCCAACTGCAATTGATTTGACATTGAAATGTATTACTAAAATCTGATGCTTCGACAGCGCTAAAATCACGTTTTCTGCCAGTTTTTCACTCACAACTCGCGAACGAAAGCTAAAATTAAAAATCCGGCTTCGATGCGCATTCGCCCACCTTTCAGCCCATCTATGTTTAAAATTTCAGATCTCTGCGTTCAGTAGATTTCGCTGGGCATCGTGGACAGACAGACAAACACGTCCTTTTATTATTTTAAGATAGCATGTGCCCGCGTCTTCGCTCGCGATAATTATTTCAAAAATTAAAAATTAAGAGCATAGGCAAAAAGTTAAATCATTATATTAACACCTAAATCATGTGGACTACATATCACGATTAGATAGCGTCACCTGGTAAAAGCGACCTCAGATTCGAGTTCCTTGGCCCGGAAAACCCCTGTATAGTGAGTTTCGTCCAAATCGAACAACGTTAGACCATATTTAGGCTAATATTGATTATCCCTATAATAATAATAATAATAATAATAATAATAATAATAATAATAATAATAATAATAATAATAATCCTCTAAGGTGTCGGTTGAAAATTTCATATTATGTTTTCGTGCCATGACATTAAAAACAAATGAATCGACCAGCGTGAGCTACAACATTCAACAGATCGCGATGCTTTTATGTCGAAGGTTTGACAAAAATAGCCAAAGCCTAGTGTAATTGATTTGTATTACTGAAAACTCATGCTTCGAAAACGGAATAAATACACGTTTTCTGCCCGTTTTTCATTCATAACTCACGAACTAAAGCGAAAATTAAAATTCCGGCTTCGAGGTGCACATTCCGACCCTTTAGTCCGCCTATGTATAAAATTTCAGATCTCTGCGTTCAGTAGATTTCGCTGGGCATCGCGGACAGACGGAGGACAGACGGAAGACAGACAGACAGACGGAGGACAGACACTTCCTTTTATTAATATAGATATTCCTGCCAAATTTTACGATTCTATCTCAAAATCCGTTACTGCTGCTGCAATCGGTTTCTCTTTTTTACATGACTTACCGTTACATGACTTACTCCAAGATCCACATAGACCTTAAAATTGCGGCTGCCACGACACATTTTCAGCCAGCAAACACGAAAACTAGAAGTGATACCAAAAGAATAGTGATTTTCTGAAATCAGGAGACCATATTTAGTTGAAATCATTATTATTATTATTATTATTATTATTATTATTATTATTATTATTATTATTATTATTAAATGCTTTACCGCAAAATCATGCTGAATAGTGTTATTTATGCCCACTTTAATCTCCTATTATTTTATTAATATTCTGATTGCATAATGAAAAGAGAAAACAGATTTAAAACTTTTATTGTTTGGTCAAGTGTCCTGCTTTTTTCGTTTTACAATCTGGTCACCCTGCATACGAATCATCTCGTGAAAAACTTTCTCACGTTACAAATAACGGCAGTGTTGTTTTCCCTGACAACACAAGTACGGGATGTGAGGGGTTGGGAGGGGTGAGATTGATGCTCCACTTCTCTAACAAAATGAGGGAAAAAAGCTGAGATCTGTGGTTCAAATGAACTCCGAAAACAAATACTTCCACTGTTCTCGGGGCTGAAATTACTTTCAACAGGTTTGTATCACCTGCTTGACATCTGTATAAATCAGAAAGTGTTTTCCTTCGTTATTTCGCAGGAACACTATCCAGAAGTTTAATTTTATACTGCATGTTGAAATTAATAGAGTTAGTCATATATCCACTGTTTTCGCGTGTATATCATGTTATTCAATTTAGAAAAGTGCCATCTTGAAAAATGGTCTCTGTGTATAATTTAGGGATGGGTTGATACCAGATTTTCTCGATACTCGATACCGATATATGATTTTTTCCTCGATACTCGATACTTCGATACTCGATACCTTCAACATTTCCAGTTTCAATAAATAGGTACATTAAAAATTAAAATTTTAGAGAACTGTGTAATACCAACTAAATTAATTAAGTCTTCATATTTAATGAGACAAAATTTATTATCATCAGTAACCTATAATTATTTTTAAACTCTACATTAAAAATAAAATTAGTTTTTAAACAGTCCACTTACAAGTTTTTGTTAAAAAATACTAGAATTCTCACTTAATTGCAGAATTGCAGAATTACAAAAGTATCGAAAAAGTATCGAGCGAGTTTTCTGAAGTATCGTTCGATGCCGATACCATGCAAGTATCGAGAGTATCGAGGTATCGAAAGTATCGAGGACCCATCCCTAGTATAATTACATCTCTAGGATGGAGCCCGAGCTGGGTAATGTGATAACGTAGCAGAATTATAATGAATAAATAAATAAATAAATAAACGGTTTATTCAGAATTCATGCCTAGAGTGGGTCCCCTTCGATTACAGTGTATTTCTCAGGGGGCCCTACCATAAAACTACTAACAACAATTTCTTACAGAGTATACAGCCTATTTTTAAATCTATATGAAAACATCTGTTGTATGCCAGAGTCGAAGTTCACAGTCACTGCTGACTCCGCTCCTGCCTCAAGGCTACTTTGTGTTGTTACACTGTAATCTGATCAGGTATTGACATTGCACATAGTGATCATAATTATTATCTCCAAATGAATGAGTAATCATATGTATATAATTATGATGTTAAAATGTTATAATGAATAAATAAATAAACATTGTCAGTGTGTCGTGTTTGTAGCAAAATTCACATTAAACCAGAAACCGATGGTGTTAAACTGCAACCTAGTATGTAAAAAATACCCAAAAAGATACTTCGCTTAATCCCTACAAAAGAAGACTTCCCGAATCTTCCACAAAAACAATTTATTTTGAATACTCCCCTCAGATATTATTTTCTTAACTGTGAGCATGACTAACCATACATCTTTCTCACTTCACGTGCTTATATAGAATAAGAGGTCGTGAATGTCCGCGTATTGAGTTGTTCACCAGGCAAGACAGAGTTTCTACAAACAGTTTACAACTACATTTCAGCGATTTTCTTAAAAAAAAGTTTCAAATAAAAATTTTAGCTCTTGGTATAAGCACTCCATGTACAATATTTAAAGGGCTCATTAGAGCCGCTTTTGAGAGAATCGCAAAAAACAATTTTTTTTTTCATATAAAGTCCCCTTTAATAAAGAGAAGGATGTCGCCATTCTTCGTGTCACATCCTCAGAAGGTACTTAATCCAAATATGAAATTTAGTTTTCGTACAATTTTCCGTTACAAGAGGCCGTATTGCGAAGAGTGCGTATTCACAGTGGGTGGCTTATAACTACCCTTCAAAGAATTTGTTCGAAAAATGTTTCAAATAAAAATTTTAGTTGTTAGTATAAGCAACACATGTGCAAAACTTAAAGAAAATCGTTAGAGTCGAGAAAATCGCGAAAAACGAAAATTTCTTCATATAAAGTCCCCTTACAAATAAGAGAAATTTGTCGCCAATCTTCGGCTCACATCTTCAGAAGGTACCTGGCCCAAATACAAAATTTTGTTTTCATACGATTTTCCGTTGGAGCTAGCCTATTCACCTATTCACAGACAGACAGACAGACAGACACCCATACACACAGACACACAGGCATGTTTCAAAAAATAGTGTTTTTTTTATTCAGGGGGCCTTGAAACGTGTATTTATGTTAAAACTCAACTTCGAAATTGGGGGTCGAAAACAACACTTTCTCTACCTACAGGACCTATGGTACGGGCAGAGGAAGTAAAAAGCATTGAATGATTTGGACAAAACTCACTATGCGGGGGGGGGGGTTATTGGGCTAGAGAACTCGAATCTGAGATCTTTCCCCCCCCCCCCCAGGCATCGCACTTTATTCGTGAAATACACATCGAATCCGGGATTTAACTTTTTAATGATCAATCGTATAGTTATTTAAAGATGATTTAGGTAAGGTTTAAGAGTCTGTGGTAGGCCTACGTTTTAATAGTTTCATTTCGAGAATAGGGAAGCTCAAGATTCGTTATATTCTTTTAATAATTACATTTATTACGTAAAACAATAAATTAAGAATAAAATTATGTAATTCATGCTATTTAAGTAAAAACGATTCAAGTTTTAATAAATATGTTTTAATTATTTTTTATGTTAATTAAATTATTTAAATTAAACATGTAGCAGTTGGGTAAATAATCGCGAGCGAAGCTTCGGACACTTGCTATTAGATAACTATTTGGTTCTCCTGTAAAATTTTAGTTTCTGTTCAACAACACCGATATAGTATCTTCTCCTGAACATTGATGATACTAGAATGAATTAGCGTGTAGACCTATGACTTTATCAATATATCCCTTTTAGGTAGATTTCGAAGAAAAATCTACCTATTGCAATGGATACCATGTCATGATTTTCGAAAAATTCTTTCATATCTTTACGTTTCATGCTCCCCTGAGTACGAAACCTCCGCCTGTTCAAAAAAAAAAAAAATTGCGATATTTATATATATATATATCTCTCTTTACACGCCAGCGGCCGTAATTTTGAAGATATTTGAACCAAATTTTAATGTTATTTCTAGGCCCAATAGTTCGGACAAGTTCGTTAATGAGCAAAATTGGCCCAAGGGGGTGGTCGGGGGAGGGGGTTGAAATTTTAAAACACTTTTATCTCGGCCCCTATAGTATAGAGGGAAACTTTGTTTGAATAAATTAGAGTGCTCCCTATGGAGTTCACAGTGACACCAACGATTCGGGGGTTCGAGTGAGGGTGGGGGTGGGGGATGAAAATTCGAAACTTTTGAAACCACGTCTTGTGAGGTATCGTTGAAAAGCTCTTGATGAGTACTCTACAAATCAATAAATAGTTTCTTGATAGCTCTCATATGACGCGAGATTTTAATGTTTGAAAATAATAACACTTAAAAGAATTATTATATCATAATTTTGTCTTGTTTAGCGGCTTTGCTAATTTTATTCATTGCTGATCTTGCGCACGGCCTCCAAGAATATTATATCCTAGTCTTGTTGTCAAAACAAATGATTGTAGTCTCTTCCTCTTTACCGAATTCAGTTCTTATTACTGCAGGTTTACCATGCCAAGGCTAAAGAAGAAGAGTGCTATGCAGCGACAATAAATTAAACCAAAAGCACTTCGAAATCTACCTCCGCCTGTAGGCCTGCCTAAAGGGATTTTTTGTATTCAGGAACTTTCAATGGGAGAACTACACATGAATTTCTTCCATAGTACGTGTTGGTTAATTGAATCGTTTATTTCAAAAACCAGTCAAGCAACAAAAAATCCAAAATTGAGTTATTGGGCGATTGCTGTTGTGTATAGGTATATACATCGTTTAGTGCACAAACAAGTCAAATGCTGTCCCCATGTGATGGTGAAGCAAAGCCTTGAAATCCATGTTTAGTGCAGAAAGAAGTCAAGTGACAGCACTTGGCTGGTTTCTGTTCTAAACCGCGGGATTTGTGGATTGATTTCCCTTTGATGGGACAAATGTCCAGAGAATTGAACGAAACACTTTAAAAAGGTCCCAATAAATGTGAAAAAAATACAAGATTTAAAAGCTCTAAAACCCTACTTGGTTGGATGCGAAGAGTTTTATGATAATATTTTTCAATGGCCTACAACGGAAGCAGAATTCGCTTTAGAGCAAGTGTAAGATGACGAATAGTCATTCCAGAACAAATATGTATCAATGCCAATAATATTAAACACTTTAAAAAGTTCACGTTTCATTTTACTTTTTAAGTCCCTGATGAAAATAGAATATTTCATATCACATTTACAATAGTGATGGTTGTTTGTTTCAAAAACCAGTCAAGTGCACACTTATTATTATTTGTTTACATCTGTCAATATCGATAAAAAAAAACGTTTTATGTTTATCAAACAGTTACACAAATGGATAACTTTCATCGGAAAAAATATCAATTTTCTAAAGAAAGTTTTAGCTTGCTAGGAAGTTTTCTTTGATTTACTCAAAATCAAGAATTTGTTGCGTGACTGGTTTTTGAAATAAACGATTCAATTCAGGATTGATCGTCTTTTAGTTTGTTAGTGGGGATGGATTCAAATAGGAAATTCAAATTTACTGGTTTTGTAATCATTCCTTGTTCACATAAATTTAGCAACTTCACGATGCGCTATTTATAATTCTACTGTATTAAAAAGGACAAATAAAACTGAAACCGGGAATCGGACGTAGATACAACCAGCCCGTAGCAATATTTTACTCAAGATTTCGATTGTAAAAGAAGCAGAGTCTGGCTATCCCATTTATCATCCTTTATTGCTTTGTGCTGGTGTATTTATATAGGTAATGCGGATATAAAGCTAATGCCGTTATAATTAAAAATACGCTCTACCATTCTCACTACATCAAGAATCAATACTTCATTAGACTAAAAGTAAAGTAAAGTAAAGTTTTCCCTATAAAGGCCACGGAGTCCCTCAGGGGTTCCAGGAGGTTGAGGCTCCCAGATTTTAGCAATCCGGCACATGTAGGACAACCTTTACCCACAGGATTTGTCCTGATACTCATTTCAGATAATCTAATATACAGAAATAAATTAATAAATGGACATAATTATATAGAAACAGAAAATAACAAATTACAGCCAAGTTAACTATCACTCTTGTTTGCATGCAAAATAACCTACAACTTGTATTTGAACATGTTTGAGTTTATTGTTTCTATCGACTTTGATTTAATCTAATTAAATTGACATTATAATTTAACCTAAACACCAATCTACGATTTGAGAAAGGAGATGTAAGGTTACGGCTACGTTTTTTATGACATTGCACATTTATCTAGTAACACGGGAACATAGCTGCTTTCGTATTCATATCACCATCAATCATCATCATCATCATCTTCATTCCCTTGGTTTGGGCAACGTTGCCCGTTCCGGCTTCATAGGTTTCTCCAGCGTCTCCTGGGTCTTCCTCTTTCTCTTCTTCCTTTTGGACTGTAATTTAATACTGCATTTGGATATCTAGTATCTTCCATTCTTAAAACATGTTCTTGCCATTGCTGCCTACGTCCTGATATTTTATTTCTTATTGGCTCAATTTCTAATTCTTTCCTGATTTCTTCATTTTTTAATTTATCTAGTATTGTGCAGCCTTTTACTCCTCTTAAAAATTTCATTTCTGTGGTCTGTATTTTGTTTAAGTCCTTTTGTGTTGGTACCCAAGTTTCGCATCCATATAATAGCGTTGGTATTGCCATTACTTTATATTATTTCGTATTCATATGTTCTATGTTAATAAAATCCACCGCTGTGGCGTAGGGGATGCGTTCGCTCCTCTCACGCAGCGGGCCCGGGTTCAAATCGTGGTCGGAACAAGTTACCTAGGTGGGGTTTTTCCTCACCTGTGAGACAAATGTCGGGTAACTTTAGGCCCTTGTGGTCCCCGGATATTATCTGGCCGTCATTATCATCTTCATCCCATCCTCGGAGTGTGTGCCTGAATGGTGTGTTCGTGTTGACTCGGAGGTCGAATTTTAACATTCTATACACTGGATTGGTCGCTGATTTATGAGCTAGTCATTGTGATATTTTATGGAATTTCTCAATGCAGACAGTTAATCTGCTATGATTGCTTGCGGATTGAAACTTTTCAAAACGAAATAAGAATATGGCATACGCCGTTTTTTAATTTTTTCTATAAATTTAGCAATTTCAGTTTATTTTTCTTCTTCTACTTTTTTCTTGCGATTGTAGATGATTTGTTATGATCCTGTATTCCAAATAAATTCCCTGATGATAAGCGCATATGAGCAGTAGAGGAAGCAGCTTCATGGGTAATTATTTTCGTATGGATTGTTAACACACCTGCTTGCATCGTCCATACAGAAAATAATGGCCATACTATATCCCTTTATCAAATATTGAACGCTTTACAAATTACTGAACGGCTATAGAGCGCACGAAATTTATGTCCTTACAGCTCCAAATAATGTCTTGCGAATACACATTACGGAATTACACATGAGTACAGGCTACAAATTACACGTCTAACAAATATGCATGCTTAGCACGTTCCACCATAGTCAAATTATTACTTTCGTTGCTACTTGACCCAGACATCCTCTGTTATTCACATAGAGTGTCATTATTATTATATGGCATGTTTATTTACTACTATTTAATTTTCCATGAGCAGTATTCGTAGTTCGTACCACAAAGTGAAGGTGGATAAGTGAAGCTTCTGAACGACTAGTTACTTGTCGTTATTATTATTATTATTATTATTATTATTATTATTATTGTCATTATTATTCCTTTCGATTAGGCCAGCTTAAGACCACGTGAAAAAGTTGTCTTTTTGTTGTCTTCCCAAAACTTCTTTCTTTCGCGATGTTGCTGTTTCGGTTCTTCCGTTCATTTACTTCCCGTTTTCTTCTTGGGTTTCTCTGGAAATTCGCCATCAAATATTCCTTTCCTAAGCTTTTCTCTGTTTGCAATATCCTCCTTTTTTATATTGAGTAATTTCAGATCTTCTTCAATTTCCTTGAAAAATGCTGGTTTAGTTTTTTTTTTTTACTTGCATATTGATCTATTTATGGTAATAATAATTATTATTATTACCATAAATATTATTATTGTTATTGTTGTTAAAAGATAAGACCATAAGATCTAGCCTTCCATTCCACCAGTAAAACCTATAGGCCTACATATTATCAAACGACAATTATTTTTTTATTAACAACTTAGATATAAAAACTAAATTTAATTCACAGTAGTGTAGGAACCTAACACTTACTGTGGCAGTTTGAAATACGAAACAAAATTTTTTTCTTATAACAAAAAATTAAATTACAACATTTAAATTAGAAAAAATGAAAATAAACATTAATCTTAAATACATTTTGTAGGTACTTAATTCCAGTTAATGACTATACATTCGTCAGAGCCTTTTGAGACAGTGGAATGGGTAGACGTTGTCCGCCCTATAACCGACCCTAAAGTAAACAGTCTCACTTTAGCATATTACTCCTATCTACGTAACAAAACCGGCCCTAAAATAAACAAGTAAGTCTGTCTCACTATTACGTAGATAGGAGTATTGTGCTAGAGTGAGACAGACTTACTTGTTTATTTTAGGGCCGGTTCTAGAGCGGAAAATATCTACCCATTCCACTCTCTCAGAAGACTCTGACCAAAGTATAATACAGTTAATATCGGTATTTGGCGGAATCACTAGAAGTTGAAGAATAGTATATAGATAGGCGTTCATGAAATGCCGACTTTCGGGGGCAAGGTATTTTCTGCCCCCCATCCCAATATTTAACTTTTTATCATATAAGGCCTACGAATAATTTCTAAAAATCCAATCCCCCCAGTAATATTTTCAAATCGACGCTTCTGAATAAAACGATATTGGATGTCGGGGAATAAGCCGTGGGTTTTTGTTATGGGGCTGTGAAGTCGAGAGGAGAAAAAAAGTGATGGTAATTTTATTACCAGTATAGTTTTTGCGTTCTAAACAAGACATCCTGTAAAATAAGTTGTCTAATGCACTAAAGGTCTGGGGAATTTAGTGCAAGTAAGTTGGCCTTCATACCAAAAAACAATAGTCGATATAATGCTGGGTACAGAAATACACAGGAATAGTAAGGCGTAAATAGAAAACAGTAGAGAGATAATGATAATAGTATCAATGAGTTAATAATTTCCTATCACCAATACTAATAATTATCATTCATAGATCATGGTAATAAAATTGGCTAAACTGATATAACAAAGTGCCAGATGGAGATAGTAGGTCATATTTCAGAAAATATTGAATTTATATCACGATTTCTTGAGAAAGTTTGATAAGCATAGGCCTATGTGAAGGAATAAGTGGGATAACTAGAAGATTAACACAAAGAATTCACAACAAATTTCTCACGTCAACAATAGGAGTATTCATAAAGTGATAGTAATTGCTATCACTTTATGTATAACACCGGCCGTGAAAGCCTGCGAACTAAGTTAATAGGAGTATTCCTTTATTTTTATCAAAACATCTGAAGTCGTACAAATACGCAGTCAAACAATTTTAAAGTTTATTTTGGAGGGGGAAAAAAATATATGAATTTTCCATTCGTTATAGGCTAGTAAGCTATGAGCTGCCAAATTTCAAGTTTCTAGCTCATCTGTAAGTGAGTAAACATCAATTTTAAAAGGGAATGATCTACACTGTTGTAGATGTGAATAACCTCACAGCCATCCAGGCAGTTTTTTCATATTAAGGGGCAGCTAGAACCACTATATTTTGAGGGCTTATGATTGTAGTATGTGTCAATATTCCTGCGAAATGTTACAATTCTATCTTTTCCTATATGTGAGCCATAATTACATAATGTGAGGAAAATATACAAAGTGTAATTTTAAAAATATAACTCAATCTAACTTATAACCAGGGCCCGGATTCTAATGACATGTCATCTTTTTATTGATGCTGCATAGACATTGCCAACTTGTGGATAAATCCTAATCATGGCCTCTAGATTATAGAAATGCATTTTTATTAGGTCATTTTTTGTCATTTTATGCAGTTTTATATTTTTAGTTCATTTATTTCGATTTTAGGTCAATATTTTGTCATTTTCGTGTCATTTGCTTCCTTATTTAGTCATTTTCATATGCTGTCTTTGAAGTGTTGTTTGTTTAATGCAAGACATGTCTCAGTCGGAAATGAGAATCAAAGAAAGGCCAAAATTTTGTATTATATTACTATTTGTTATTAGAATGACTTGGCACTAGAGTCTGCCATCTGCTTGGATCTGAGAGGGCAAACTACTGTTTACCCTCAATAAACAACAATATAATCTGGGAGACCACAAGAGAAAATGCCGAATTTTGACTCACCAGTGCCTCAGTGCAAGTATAAATTTCCGTGATAAAAGAACATTCACAATATTACAGTTATTTACAGTTTTTTTTACAATGATGTACAAACTAGTCTATAACTTTGTGTGTACAATAAAAAATTTTATGAATAAAATATCAGTTTTTAGGTCATTTTTTATAATTATTAAGTCATTTTCTTTAAAATTCAGGGTCATTTTATAGGTCATTTTTCAAACAATTTTAGGTCATCAGAATCCGGGCCCTGCTTATAACCAGTGGAGATACGAAAAAAGCAATTGGACCAAACTATTAGAGCTCTCAAAATCCGTTACTGCTGGTGCAATCAGTTTTCTGATACCACTTACTGTTTAGCTACTAAGCCTCCAAAGAAGGTTCACACAGACCTTAAAGTAGCTTCCACAATTTTGAATGTTTTTCGATGGTAGAAAGTTAAAAATAGGATCTTTTGAAATATTTTCGTCGGTTGCAAGCTATAAGCTATAAGTATGATAAATTTAAAGTTTTGGCTCATCTGGAAGTAGAAACAATTATGTCCACGAATGAGTAAGCGACGCGGCTTTGTAGTATAGTGATGATTTGCTATTTTAAACCGTAATTGGGCGTTATTCCGGTACCGGTCAACCGATTTGGTACAAAATTTACAACGTTTGTCCTATGAACGTTATAAATGCGTATAGGCCTACTAAGTTTTATGAAAATCTGATAACGAATATTCGAGTTTTGGAGCGTACAGACACACAGAGAGAAAGACATACGGACGGACGGACGGACGGACGGACAGACACTTTTTCCCGTCCACTATATAATCTCAGAAAATGCCATTCTGATACTTAATAATCTTGTAGTGGCAAATATGTAATTCAGAATTAATTTCTAGTTAAGAAGGTATTTTGTTTAAATCGCAGGTCATTTCACTGCCTATGTTCCATTCTCTCCTCTAAAGTTCTACTCAGTCTCAGAACAAAATATAGGCCTACACTTTCTATATAGATGAACTCTTCACTTGATTTTCACACCAAAGTATGCTTGCTTAAGTTATTACGAATAGTAATAATTCATGGTTTGTTGAAAGCTATGAACAATTTTGAGGAATGAGAAAGTAAACTTAAGAGTCAGTCTGGTATCTTACCATTAAGCTTCTATAAGAGCAAATTACTGAATTGAAGCTGACTGTAAATTTTGTTGTTGTGCCAATCGATGTGGCAACGATTCGACAGACTGTAAAAGAAATATGGAAAAATGTCATAGGTAACTTTTATAATAGTTTGAAATAAACAATTTAAAGACATAATATTAAATATTTAGTACCGTAAAGTTCGTGCGGTGCAATGTGAAACGATGACAACAATAATTGTTTTAAAGGCTTCTAATGTGCAGCAATCTCCACAGTCCTGTACAGATCAAAGTGCTGACAATGGCAAGACAGCAGAAACAAAGAACGTAACCACAAACCGAGATTTTTTTATATAGCCTAAGCAAGAGTGCTTCAAATTCAGAAAACTAAGACATCAAGAAAATATTAAACGAAAATAGTATTTTGATGGAATAAACCAAAGTAAAGGTGCGGATGGAGCATGCAGTCCAATGAACAATACTTCATAAACGCAAAGCTGGTCAAGGGGATTAAAGATATGTCCAAAATAAGAAATATGTGCTGAATGTTAGAAAATATCAATTTCTCTGTCATAGATATAGAAAATTCAAAATGTTTTAAAAATCCCTTACTCAGATAGAAAAACAGCTTCCCTAGTCTTTATTTTAGTTATTATGTAAATTTATTTGACTAGACAGTTTGTTACCTACTAGCTTAAGTTATTTATTAAATGTTTACAGTGACAATGCTATGGAAGACGCGAAGAGAATTTGTTTGTGCATTTCAAGTACAGGGTTCCCACAAATGATCTTTCGGGTTTCGAAAATGTGTAACTTGTGTTTAAATAAACTTACAAACATGTAACTGGTACTCGATTATCATCTCCTAAAGTAAACTTATTCTGCGCTTTAAGTGCGCAGAAAGTGTACGGCCCGTTCTTCTTTGTAGAGAAAACAATTGGAGGATTTGAGTACCTGGATATGCTACAACAATGGCTCCTGCCTCAGTTGAACAGGAAATGCCCAACGTGATATTTCAACAGGACGGCGCACCCCCTCATTTTCATAATGAAGTCAGATTGGAGCTCAACACCAGACTACCGAACCGATGGATTGGCCGTGTTGGTAATGACGATGAAGAACTTCTTCCTTGGCCTCCGCGTTCGCCAGACCTCACACCCCTTGACTTCTTTTTGTGGGGTTATGTCAAAGATCTTATGTACAAGCCACCTCTTTCACAGACCATCCTTGATTTAAGAGAACGCATCACAGCAGCCATTGGAACAGTTGACCATGGCATGTTACAACGTGCCTGGGCGGAAATGAACTACAGGCTTGATGTGTGTCGTGTTACCAACGGAGCTCACATTGAACATCAGTAAGGTACTATAATCAAAACTTTTTGAGTTTCTCTTTCCATTAGTACCAGTTACATGTTTGTAAGTTTATTTAAACACAAGTTACATATTTTCGAAACCCGAAAGATCATTTGTGAGAACCCTGTATAGAAAACTATATGAAATTGTATATATTTAGAACACAAGTGCAAGTTCTTTTTATTGGTGATGGAACACGATCACTCAGGATTCCAGAAGAGTTATCATAAGTAACTTTAAAAGGAACAGCTAAAATAATAATCTTTGTAAAAAGAGCAGAGGACTGAACACGACGCCCTGTTTCCATATGTGTCCATAACCATTCTGCTTTCTACGTGGCATTTTACAAATAGGCCTATTATTCGAGAAAAGCGTGAGTATGTTTCATTATCAGAACCCACAATTCAATACTATCAAACTATTTGAGTAAAAAATATCACAAACAATTTTCTATTCAAGATTTTAGATTTTCCTGGCGAAGAGTATGAATAAATTTTTCCCGGGTAGACAGCCAGGTTTGAAGATCAAGTGTCTCCGACGTTTCAGAGGCCCACGCTGCCTCCATCCTCAGGGATACTTCAGTCCTGAGGATGGAGGCAGCGTGGGCCTCTGAAACGTCGGAGACACTTGATCTTCAAACCTGGCTGTCTACCCGGGAAAAAAATTATTCAATTTTCTATTCCTTCACGATTTGTTTTCCGTTATGATAATTTTACTGTTATTACCTTTGTTGTCCGCGGATTTTTTTTATTGTTTTTCATTAAACTTAATAGGCCTACTTAGCATTTAAAACAAATATCTCGAACTGGGCTTTGAAAGAATTTTCATTAATAAATTACACAGACCAACAGCCATATTGGTGCATTAGAATTTATACCTATTCTTGGGTATATTTAGGTCGCTGATGCCAAATGTGCCATTAGTTTTGCCCAATCAGCTTTAGTTTTTGAGGTATGGTATTATCATTATGCATATTATACCATTTTAAGTTTGATATAAATAAAAAACAGTACCTATTTGTAGCTTCTAAATCATGTGAAGAAAAAAGCAACACACTAACATTAAATTAACATTACAATAACAATATAACATGGAGTCTTTCAAAAAATTGATATTATCACATACTGTACGGTCGTTTATGACTTAAGAGCTGTCAATTTGAGACTTCGCACAGTTTTCGTCCTACGTGTCTAAAGTATGGTCAAGAACCTTCACTGGCTATATTATCAAGCAATATTTTGTTTCGCTAGACTAAGAGTTCACGAATAAAATCCCCCCTCGACAAAAGTAGAGCTGATAGAGAAAAACTGTTTACATATTTGGAATAAGCACACTAACTTAAGTATAGCCAAAATCCGGTAAAACATCTGAGACACCAAAGAAAAAGTGTTTTTTTTTTTGTTGGGCTGTGTTATTGGTTACGTAATTTGTTTCAACATTTTATAAAGATGTGAAACTTAGGAAGAATGTGCAAACAGTTTTCCTCAATACGGGTTAAAAACAATTCATTCAGTTTTCAGCTTTTTAAACCTAAAACTATGTATATACTATTTCACTTTTTCATTTAATCAAACATTCTTTATAATATTCTTACGGTTACAGTCTCTCACCCTCTATAAATTTCCTCTTCGTTACGTTTCTTGTCGTAATTTTATTAGTAACAGATAATACATAAGTGGAGATATAAGAAACTTATCATGCATATATTTCTTACAGCTTTGTGGATATATGAATAACCACACTCCTAGTGAGCGCCCATAGTGTAGAAATTCTCTGAGCTGTGAATATGAGAAATAGCAGTGAAAATCATTTTATGATTTATATGGATGGTGATATAGCCCTGTTGGAAATAGGTTAACTAAGCCCCTTGTTAGAATAAGCAATGTGACATTGTGTTGCCCTCGCGATTTTTCACTTGAACCCACAGACCTCGACTGTTTCTATTTTCATTGACAGTAGCAAAGTGAAGCATCAATCTCTTCCATTCCAGATCCCTTCCAGCAGCCCACACCTCTCCCCCTATGTCTGCAGTCACTTGTTGATCTAGGGTTTTGACTATAAACATTTTCTATTATATTGATCACTTAGAGAAATGTTCGAACCCAAGCGGAATGAACTTACAAACCAGTGCGGAATAAATTTCATTAGTTCTAAAAGACTCACAACATATTGCAGTATTGAATTATCGGGCGCAATGCGATCGCGCAATTTTGAAATTATTTTGCGCTACATTGTATTTGCGATACAATGCAATTTCGCCACAATCTACAAGAAATTCGAGAAGAGATAATTAGGTTGTACCAGTACTACCAGCAGACTAAGTGTCAAATGCAGACAGTCCGTCAATGAATGCTCAAAATGGGGGTGTACAGGGAAATGGAAGTAACACAATTTTTTTTTATTTTGGGTCTTTGTTTGGATTAGTTAGGAGGTAAACATAGCCTACTAAAAGTCCTCACTCCTAGGAAGTGAGCGGGGGACAGGAGGGCCCGTAGAAGGTCCCTTTTTCAGATAGATTCCGAAGAAAAATCTACCTATTGCAATGGATACCACTTTATGATTTTCGAAAAATTCTTTCATATCTTTACGTTTCATGCTCCCCTAAGTACGAAACCACCGCCCGTTCAAAAAAAAAATTTGTGATATTTATATATATATATATATTTATATCTTTACACGATAGCGGCCGTAATTTTGAAGATATTTGAACCAAATTTTATTATGTTATTTCTAGGCCCAATAGTTCGGACAAGTTCGTTAATGGGAAAAATTGGCCCAAGGGGGTGGTCGGGGGAGGGGGTTGAAATTTTAAAACATTTATATCTCGGCCCCTATGAAGTATAGAGGGAAACTTTGTTTGAATAAATTAGAGTACTCCCTATGGAATTCACAGTGACACCAACAATTCGGGGGTTTTGGGGGGTACGAGTGGGGGTGAGGGGATGGAATTTAACGGTTTGTAAATCACTGTAATCTCTCTGGTGTAAAACCCCTGTCCTTATGTGTGTTATTTTTAATTTTTGTATTGGCAATAATGTTTATATTGTTAATGTAGTAAAAGTGAAATTAAAGTGTTCCCTATACAGGCCATGGAGGCCCTAAGGGATCCAGGAGTATGAGGCTCCCAGATTTTTAGACATTCGGCACGTGAAGGTGGTAAGGTTGTCAGCATTACGCACCGGCTGCCTTTACCCCCAGGATTGGTCCTGGTACTCATTTCATTTAGAGGCTGAGTCGACCCCAGGGCCATAGTGTCATCAGAAGGATTGGGCCAATTGAAAAATCTCAACGACCTCGTCGGGAATCAAACCCGCGACCTTCCGGTTTGTAGTGCAGTGCCTCAACCACTACACCACGGCGTACCCCTTGTTAATGTAGAGTGATATATAATCTTTATAGAGAATATTAATACATATGTGACCGTTATGCTGTACGAGTAGTAATTTTTGGTTCCCTTATTTTTGGCATTTATCCCTTATTTTCACTTATGTTATATAATGTTATCCCTTATTTCCAGTTTTAACAGTTGTAAACCCTGTAAGTTAGAAGACTCAGATACCGATGATAAAAAAGAAGTGAGTTAATGATCTTTTGAAGGCCATGATTAATAATGTTATAAAATATAATTTTTTTGGAGGATCGTATAGTTTAATAGTAGCAATGATATTTATTGTTTAAACATAACAAGTTGAATAAAATCCATGGTTAATAAAAAGCGTAGGTGTTCTACAGTTAAGACATTTTTAGCCGGGACGTCTTAGGCATCATTAATAGCTATTTATGTATCAAGTAGGCTACGCAAAATAAGGCTTGAGCGGACGAATCTAGTATTGCGGCCGAGGCGTAAGCCGAGGCTGAAAGACACAGTATTTACGTACGTGGTGCATACAATAGTTTTTAGTAAAAGTTCTGTAATTTTACTATTAATGATCTCAGTTTTCAGTCATTTTCAATGTTCTGCATAAAGAAAGCAAAGATAATGGCGATTGTATCAGTAGTGCATGTTTATAAACTTCGCTTGGTGTGGATTGCTTCTTTCCCTTAAAAACAAACTTAAAGACATCGTTCAGATAATAATATTAATTAATTAAACTACATATGTTTACATAAACTGAAATTACATGTCGCTTTTATATTTTCTGCAACAAAACTTATTATGCCTTAAAAGAACCAATCGTACAAGAGGCTCTTCAGAAGTAGTTCTCTTTTAATTAGCACTCGTGGTCTAGGGAACTAAGCTATGGCTTAGTAATGCAAAGTTCATACTTTCGCACCTCGATTCTTGTTAATATGTTAATAGACAATTAACAATAAAGTCCTTAACATGTAAAATTGAACTCACGCTGAGAGACACTGTAGAGACATCTAGGAGCCACAGTTGGGAATACGTCCAATAGTGTTATCATGGCAACTTTACCGGCCTAGTACGGTAAAATGCTATTTTCCGGCGTGTTAGCACTCCGAGAAACAGCCACTTTGCAGAGCGTGTACTAAAAAATATTAAACGGAGTATCCAGAATTGCCGTGTCGACGCGTGTATTGATAGCGAAAACAGGGCAATTGGGCAGAGGACAATTAGGCCCATAGTGTACGGGTCGTATGAAAACCAGCGTTTAGCAAGAAGTTACATAACCAACATGTAAGTGCATTCGTTACTTTGTGTCTTATCTGGCGGTCTCGTCACACAAGAACTCTAATTCTGTCGTCCATGGCAATTCGATACAGGAAGTTGGTAACATTGTCGATAATTCCAAGGTTACCGCTAATCACCTAACAGACTTCTTCACTTAAACTATTCAGTTAATTAAATTCTATTCAGAGTAACTGTTAGGTTTTTAATATTTTTTGTGAACAAATCGGGAATAATACTTTCTATGGTTTTTAGGCACCTAACGTACTGAAAACTGAATTTGATCAGCTTGACTACAAACGACCCCCTCACTCAGTGGTATTCCTATTTGTCCGTGAGTCAACACTAACGTCTAAGGATGAGTTTCGAGAATTCGAAACCAGCTTCTAGAATGCCTAAAACGGGGTTTAGTCCCCACTTTTTTCCTTTTTGTGACTAAAATTATAGGCATTTAAAATGTTCCAGGCTGAAAGGTGGTTCACATTTGTTTTAGTTTAGAATCATCAGTAGGAAAGAACATGTCATTCTGACTTGGTTGACTGAGGGGATCTTCAAAAGAGGAAAATCCCTTTTGGCAGGCCTGCAGGCTGAGGTAGATTTGGAAGTGCTTTTGGTTTAATTTATTGTCGCTGCGCAGCACTCTTCTTCTTTAGCCTTGGCATGACAAACCCGCAATAATAACTGCAAAAAAGATGAAAGAGCCCTTTTCAAACATTCAAATCTCACCTAATATGAGAACTATCAAAGAAACTAGTTATTGATTTGTAGAGTACTCATCAAGAGCTTTTCAACGATACCCCACAAGACGCAGTTTCAAAAATTTCGAATTTCCATCCCCCCACCCCCACTCGTACCCCCAAAACCCCCGAATCGTTGGTGTCACTGTGAACTCCATAGGGAGTACTTTAATTCATGCAAACAAAGTTTCCCTCTATACTTCATAGGGGCCGAGATATAAATTTTTCAAAATTTCAACTTGTCGAACTATTGGGCCTAGAAATAACATAATTAAATTTGGTTCAAATATCTTCAAAATTACGGCCGCTAGCGTGTATATATATCTATGTATATATAGATATATATATCTATAGATATATATATCTATATATATATATATATATATATATCACACAAAAATTTGAACGGGCGGTGGTTTCGTACTTAGGGAGGCAAGAAACGTAAAGATATGAAAGAATTTTTCGAAAGTCATGACATGGTATCGATTGCAATAGGTAGATTTTTCTTCGAAATCTACCTAATATTGGCCTTTGTAAGTACAGGGCCAGCCTGGTAGGTCTGCAAAGAGTAAGGTTTGTACTCCTCCAAAATTGTTAAAAATGCTCTGCATTAAACCGCTTAACGGAAATGCATCAAATTTTGCACAATGAGTAAGACCATCGAAAACTGGATTAATGAACTAAACAATATTATAAATCAAATGTAATATTAATTAATAATCAAGGAAAATCTGTACCATACATTTAACATACAAGACCGCATAGTGATCGTCTCTTCTTTTAGCTAACAAGGGACTGTTTGTGGCAACATGTTTATGAATTTCAAAATTTAATTATGAATATTAATGGTTCTGAAGATGCACATATTTTAATTTACTTTCCGAAGAAATTAATCCTGAACATCAAACTTGGTGGAAAATTGGATAGTACGGTAATGACAGAAAGTTTCTCTTATTCAAGGTTCGCTACTTTTACAGCAAAATTGGGTAATTACAATGCACTGGAAACTGTGCATAAACATTGCATACTTTATAACATAACTTACCCAAATTATGCAAGTGATATCATGAACCACAATTCTTGGTCTTGAAACATGAGGGCTGGTCGGTCCACTTGGACAGTAATTTGATAATATAGACTTAGAGGGAAAGTGAACGGACTTGTGGAATATTTGGACATGACTGCATGATATCGTAGAATTTATAGGTGTATGTTGAATGGGAAACTGTTCAGTTAAATAACGACGGCATGAAAGAATCATTAGGATCATTTTTTTTCTATATATTTAACTTACTCTAACTTACTTCGGTAATTTCACTGCTCATCCCAGTGTGTGAATATGGAAGGAAAGTGGTGTGTATGGTAATGCAATTTCAATTTGAGTGCTGTTACAACTCAAGTTCTCCATCACAGCATGACGTCTATGTTGTCAATCCGCGGTACGTGTACCCCATAATTTGATTTTAAGAGCAAGGTGCCATATTCTCTTATACTGTAAGCCTACTCAGTTTCAACAGGTGAAAATTTAATAATTAATTTATTACCGTTCGTCAAATATATCGAAACATCCTAACATCCTTCTAGAATGAAAACCCCCTAAACGACATTCATAAATAGAGGTGTTTTTTTAAGTTTAAAGCAGTGGGATAGAGGGGTTTTTGAACTTAACTCTGATTTTCAACATGGTATTATATAGTACTTTAGGGGGTTTTGAACCTCACATATACCTAGGTAAATAAACCAATTTAAGCCATCCATACAAATCTGGTGATGTACAAAAGTAAGAAAATATAATTTGGCGTTATGGGGATTTTGAATCTAGAGGTGCGCATTAGAAATAAAACTATTTTACCACATAACTCAGTTGCATAAATTCCAATAGAGAAGACAACATGAAAGCAAAAGCAGACGAAAAAAGTGCCAAACAGAACGTTGGGAGACAGAAGAAGAAAAGAAAGACCATGAAGTGAGATAAACTCAGGTCACAAAATATTATAATTTCAGGGGTGACAATGTTGCAAATAGTAAATAATCGTTTCCTTTCAGTATCAAATTACGACTTCAGTTAATACTAAGTTTAATTGGATAAGTCTACCACTGCACGTGATCAGTGATCACTCATGCTTGGTATAGTCAGCACTGTCACCAACTTCCTTCTTTGAGTTAGCAAGGACAGAATTAGACTTGTAACTGTGTGATAAAACTGTCTGGTAAGATAGCGAGTATCTACTACACCTATTTTGGTTATACAGCTACTTCCTTAGCGCTGTTGCAAATTGTAACAAATGGCTTACAGCCCAGTGGCTCTCATTCGTGTACGAAACGGAGGAAGAGTTTCTTTTATTAGGTTAGATGTGTAAGAATACTGCATAACAAAAAATGTTTATTTTTTTTTTGTATTTACTGTAAAAACGCAATTATGCAGTTGGTTTTTTTCATGATAAAAAGAGGGAAACAGCCTAGCATTTGCGGTGAAAGGCTTACAATGTTCGATCCTTCAATACGATTACAGTTCGTGTACTGGACAGGAAGGATGAATGGAGAGACACCATCCTAAGACTATCTGCTCAGTTGGACATCTATACGATGTAGATGCAGATGAGGCTTGCTATGAAAAGTTCTTTAAAGCCTCTGCACCTACATCGGGAATCAATAAAGACGCCCTGAGTAGGCAGGAATTTCTACATCAATGGAGGAAATACTTAATTACACAGAAGGAAATGACGCCTGCCATTTCTCCTTGGACAGGTTGTTGAAAGGAATTTCGGGAACAATACCTAATATTATAAAAACAATCAAGGAGAGAATGAGAGAAAAATGTTTTTAGGACAATTCACACACGAAAAACTGTGTGCTTTCGTAGTGCGATGAAAAAATATTGAATGATATGTGGTATTCTTCGATGTGCAAAGACGAACAAGCAGAACGAGAGAGAATCGTGAAAAAAGCAGCTGTAGCAATAAACTGGAAAATATGGCTTAATGACAATTTTAATCTTCCACGTTGTGACAAATTCTGTTGTAGGGCAGAGCAAGTGGTACGTCATATGCCCCGTGTCTTCATGGACTGCATTTCAGGGGGGAAAAAAAGCGAAACAGCAAATTCAAAAGAAGCTGACATCTATATCGCATGCCCTCCTTGCAACCTATATTGGCCTCGATCTTTCATATCTGCTATCCTAAATGCTGATTCAGTGGTACTTGCAACGAAACCCAACAGCCGGAGCTATGAACTGTCTACCACACTAAATAGCCTGCCTAAGTGTTACTTTCGGTCAATATGTATTCTACTAGGAGGTGCCCGTGGCTTCGCCACGATAATTCTTTTAAAAATTAAAAATTAAGAGTATAATAATTATTAAATCATTATATTTATTAACACTTGCACGCGAATCATTCATAAACTAAGCCATTAATAATTAATGAAACAGCTAAATTCCTGCTTTAGAGTACATTCCACGACATGAAAGCGCCCCCTGGGAAAACTATATCAGAATCGATTATGCAGTTCTAAAGAACCTGTGAACACATAATACGTATTGTTTCTCAGCTGTTTATTGACATGAATATGATGTGAATTTTATTTTATCAATTCAGTGTAATTTTAAGAAATTATATAATGTTTCAAGGGAAGGAATGGTTTGTTTGGATTATTATTATCAGCGATATTTCAAGAGATAAAACCATCAATATTTTACAGCTGTTGCCCCCGGCTTCGCCCGCCATTATTCATTGACTCCAGGATTTTTAAGAAAATTACACTGGTAGATTATTAAAAATGTTTGTGGTTCAGAGCTATGAAAATTGTAAGTAAAAATAAAATTAGAATATTTGTTCATTGTGTTCATTTCACTTAGGCCTTATATAATAAAGAAACGGTTTTCCTTCCTAATTTTGTAGTCGTCATGAAAGTTTAGACTGCGAGAGACGAACATCGCCGAGTATACCCGATGTCTCACGAAGCGGGCGAGCAAGCACGCTATTTAGGGCCGTTGAATTGTATAAGAGTAGATAGATAATGCTGATTTCAGAGTCTCTGCTATCGATGGCTGGAATAGTTTTCACAGAATAGGGGTATCGCATGCAACACTCCAGCCTCAGCCCTCCCACCATCTGAAGTGATCCAGAGTCTTAAATCACAGAAGTAGGCCACCTAGGTGTTAAGGGAACTTCAGATATTTGAAGATCGGACAAGCAATGCATTACGGCAGACTTGAACATGTTCAATCCCACATCAGCCGACATAATAATTTACCCCCACCTTACAAGGGCTGCTAATACATAGATCTAAAGCAGATTTCTCCATTTTCTGTCTCAAATTTACCGTATCGTATCACATTACGCTGGCAAAAACTTTGTCGTGGCATAATACGTGAATCACATTATCATATTCGGTCAGTAAACAGTATCACAAAATACGCTATCGCAGAAAATCTCTAACAGTTAACTGCTTTGTCTCTTGCATTTCCACTCCAACCCCCTCCCCCATATTCGCAGCACACAATTTATCTATTAATGCAACACACATACTCTCTCTCTTTCTCTTTCTCTCTCTCTCTCTCTCTCTCTCTCTCTCTCATCCTATGCCCCCATGTTGGGGGAAGGGCCTCCAAGTGGAGGTTTCTATTTACCGATGGGAATTTTGTTACGCTTATTTTTCCTAGAGAAGGCAGAGGGACAGGTGGTAAGCCCATCGCCCCTTATAATGCAACACTGCTACAGTTCAATTTTGTTCAGATACTTCATATCTGTCTCTGCGTGTAAGAGAAGGCCTTAAGGCCTTAACTCTGCCAGATTAAATAAAGATTTAGTATTATTATTATTATTATTATTATTATTATTATTATTATTATTATTATTATTACTACTACTATCCAGTTAGATGAGGAAAAGTTCTTATATAATTTGCTGTTTGCAGATGACCAGGTGGTCGTGGCTTAGGATGGAGAAGATGCAAATTATACGTGTGGAAAACTAAATGAAGTTTATAAGAAATGGGGATTACAAATAAATCACAATAAAACAGAGTATTTAACCAGTCACACGGATGATTTATATATATAGTTGGAAAGAAGATTAAAAAAGTGCAAGATTTTTGCTATTTGGGATCCATACTTGAATTAGATGGAACATCAAATAAAGAAATACAGAAAAGAATCACTAACGGGAGAAAAGTTTTAGGAATGCTAAATTCGATACTGTGGAATAATTACCAAAACTAAAACAATATTTTTTTTAACAATTTTCCAAAGTATAGTATTATATGGGGCAGAGACATGGAGAGTAAATCCACACCATAACAGAAAACTAATTGCTACAGAAATGGATTTTTGGAGAAGAGCTACAAGAAAATCAAGAATAGAAAGAATTCGACAATCAGAAATAAGGAAGATAATGAAAGCAGAGGAAACAATTTTAACAACAATAGACAAAACAAGATTAAATTGGTATGGACGTCTGCAAAGAATGCCGGAGAATAGGATCCCAAAAGATATAATGAATTGTCAACCAGAGGGGAGAAGGAAAAAGGGAAGACCTGCTAGAAAATGGGATCATTGTGTTCGATACTCCTTACAAAATTTTCAGTTAAACCCAGAAGATGCAATGGACAGGGATAAGTGGTACCATGCAACACATTGAACATTGAACATTGTTTGGAAATATGTTAATTTTATTAAAATATGTAAAAATTTGGGTTAATTATAATCTAAAATTTGGTTAGAAATTAATGAACTTTTATACAAATGTTATTGTAATAGAGTTGTTGTGTTGGTGGAGTTTAACCTCAGAAATGAGGAAATCATTCAATAAATAAAAAATAAACAATTATTATCATTATTATTATTATTATTATTATTATTATTATTATTATTATTATTATTACTCGCGTCTGAATAATCTTCATTTAGTATTCACATTAAATTTTACATCATTTAAGCACTATTTTTAATAGTCCACTCACATCTCGCATCTCGCAAACTATTCATCTGAGTGAAAAACAAATAAGACCTTGACCTTGTATGTTGTTTAATCTCGTACATGGACACTTTTCCGCTAGAGATCGTAGTTTTCGAGTTATTCAGCAAAACTGTGAAAATATTATCTTCAAACACTCCCTCACTCCAACGCTTAAGCCCCCCCCCCACCCCGGTCAGGATTTTAAATACGTTGTTCATGCCATTCACCCTACCGTACAAAAATTTGTAACTACATGATTTCCCCCTATTTTTCCTATTTTTCGGCTGATTTTTTCTACAACATAACTGTGCTTGGCTAAATTCCCTGAGTAATTTTTACAAAAAAAACGAATATATCCATTTTATTAGATATACAGATGTTTCGTAATTTACATTTTTATTAAAATCCTAATAGCCATTTTTGGAAAACCAAATTTGGAAAAGCTTTCATGAAAAGTTTCCTTGATATATCAGTTATAAAAGTCAAATTATAGGCGGTCTGATAATATTTCAACAAAGTCTTTCTCTTTTTCTTCTTTCTAATGTAGTTTTACCTCTCTCTTTTAGGATTTAAGCGACCCAAGCCGCCCGGGCCTTACAGGGCCGCGACCTGTCGGGAGAGGGATTATCTTTGGATCATATACATACTTTTTGACCAGACAAGTACATGGAGGGCCCCCGGATGAGTGATCAGCTCAATGCCGGAGCCACCTCCGAGACAACACGAACTCATAGGACAAGACAGACCATTCACACACATACATACACACACACACACTCACTCCGAACAAGGCGAGGATGGGATGAAGATGATAATGACGGCCAGATGATATCCGGGGACCACAAGGGCCTGACATTTGTCTCACAGGTGAGGAAAAACCCCGGAAAAAACCTCACCCAGGTAACTTGTCCCGACCAGGAATCGAACCCGGGCCCGCTGCGTGAGAAGAGCGAACTCATCCCCTGAGCCACAGTGGTGATTCAACAAAGTCAATAATCCAAAAAAATGAAGTAAATACAGTGAATCATTTACCCGCTACGGCTGTCCACAGACACACAGACAAACAGACAGAGATCTTTCCATAAAACATTTTTCGGTTTCTAGGCATAGTGAAACGTTTGTTACCGGTGTTATCTCCATTTTGATCACAATACTTTCTCTATTCTACGTATACCCGAGAAAGCAAATAATTTATTATTCTTCTCCAATCAAACATGTCGAGAGTGAACTCTAAGCAGGATTCGATTTACTGCGGTTTAAAGGTGACCGTGATTAAAGGAAGGGTAAACTAAAAAAATACCATTTTCTAATTTTAATCTCATCGCATGGAGCTTTGAATTACGAAACGAATGGTGATCTCGTGAACTTCAGGTGCCCAATATTACGCCTTGTACGGGTGAAGTAAAACGCTCCTGTGACGTCACACCTGACTAACTCCCTGGCAGGACAACAGCTACTGTAATGCTCGCGCCTGTGTTTCTAGTACACCACAAAGTCTCATTTGTGTTTGTTGTTGATAGAGATGCCTGCAATGTTACCTTCTAAGGACAAATCTCGGTATTCACAAATTAATATCACACGAAAAGAAAATGACAAGGAATTATTTAAAGAGTTGCAAGGAAGAAAAGAAAATACGGAATGGTGTAAATGTGGGCTGTGTGTACATATGAAAACGGGCCACGAAAGTGTGTGTTGTTGGGACCGTGAAGTAATTTGTGAACAGAAGGGGGTTGTAGACTGTATAACACGACATTGCTCATTCGATAGCGTTATTATAAATAAAGGTACACTAGTTGCCAGGCGTTATCAGTTAATACTTAGAGCTAATACAGTTCAAAAACAAAACATTTTTCAAGATACGAACAGAGTCACTTTCAGATTCAGAATCATCTTTTGCGGTAGTAGAAATTTCTGAAATGCTAAAAGAGCTATCTAAATCACAATTTCTAGAAGAAACATTCAATGAATCTGTGCAAACATTGACATAAGTTTCATTTCCTAGTTCACACTGAACGCCTACTCTGTTAGAAACTGAATTTTCGTCATAAATACTAGATTCCACATTCATGATTTGTCCATTCCCGGATACTGAAGGATTACTATTCAAATCTTGCAACAACTCTCTCATTTCCTTCTTCCTCGAGTACGACGATTTTCTTTTCTTCATTGGCGGTGTTTCAGATTTCCCACGCAAAAGAAGTGATGTTCTTTTTTAACAGATTGCGGGGTTTCTCCAGATAACTGTGTTCGTAACTGTACCAAAAGCTCGGTATCATTTTCTTCAAAATGTTGTGAACAAACCGTACTGTATTTAGTAGGAACAAATTTTTCTCTTTTTATTTTTATCAGCCATTGCTTATTTACGTTCGGGTGACTTATCTCTGTTGGGAAATCGATGGAAAGATATTTTAAGTGTGTTATCACTCTTCGACGATGAGTTTGTATACCCCACAACACAACAATAAACCATTGTTTGAACAGATACTCACTAAAAAACTGTAACAGTAGACAGAATGCTGTGAAATGTCTTTCACCGGGCGAGACTGAGCCAAGCCTTCGTCAAGCGTGACGTCACGCGCCCATCGCGTTACAATAAATAGATTCGTTTTGTGAATAAATGTGAAGGTGTAAAACATTTCTAACAGTGAATATCATTTCTTAAAAACATTCTCTTTCAATCCGTATGAAGAAAATGATACTGAATTTTTAGTTTACTTTTCCTTTAAAGTTGTTCATGAAATACAATAAAACTCTGCCAAGATCAATAATATTCAGTGCATTCATGTAAAATAAATGGTGCAAAAATATGTTGCACAAACTTTCTCGCATTACGTGTTAAAGGCTGGCATAGAAAAAAGTAAATTATAGAGACAATTAAATTTTATTTATTACATTTTCATAAAACTAACAAGTATCTAGAACGGAAAGCATCAGTGTCAATCTTTATGACCAATGCTTTTACTGTGAAATAATAATAATAATAATAATAATAATAATAATAATAATAAATTGGGGTTTGCATGGTTTTCTCAATCTCAAAGGAAAAAATGCAGGATACATTGAGATATAGCCGAACGATAGAAGCAAATGCTTAACGAATGAGGTATTACAAGAGCCTACTGGTAAATTTGGGTGGCCACGAAATTTGATTTGAACCCAGTACCTCTTCCCCTAAACCACCTCGCTCTAATTGATGTTGGTGTGTTCATTAGACTGTGGTAAACTGACTACATTTCACAACAATATTTATACTATAGTATTCTTGTTACTATGGGCAACAGAAGAATATCATTCATATTTTAATCAAAATGTATGTTCTGAAAATCGCATTTAAGTCGTGTTATTTCTTTTTCGTCTTAATACCCATTATTTTTATAAAGAAATGTATTTAACAAAAAACGTTCTTTTTTATTTTCTCTACAACTTGACTGTGCTAAGTTTCCATGTATCGCCCAATGTAATGGAGATAGCCTAGAAAAATTGAAAATGAATACGAGTAAAGTACCCTCCAAGTCATTTTTGAAGAAAAACGGATATATCCATTTTATGAGTCATAGATAAAAGTTTCCAATTTTAAATTTTTATTTAAATCGTTAGAGCCAATTTTTCAAAAATCTAAATTTTTCAATAAATTTTCATGCAAAGTCCCCTTAATAATTGAGATATAAATATCAAATTCTGGGTGGTTCGATAAAATTTTGAAAAAGTCCTTAATTCAAAAAATGAAGTAAATACAATGAACCGTTTACCCCCTGTGCTTGTCCACGGACGGACGGACAGACGTCATTCCAAAAACACTTTTTCGGTTTCTAGGCATCGTGAAACATGTTTTCCCGGTGTTATCTCGATTTCGATTTTTTGTCACGATCGCATTCCTTTCTCTACACTACGTACATACAAGAAAGTAAAAGTCTCAGTATTCCATTTTTTAATTAGAGAGCCTTATATTTCCCTCAACACAGCAGAATTTCTCACTGCCTTGCATATAAAAATACATTACCGAGCAGTTTATATGGACATAAAGGCAAATCCCAGACCTAATAAGAAAATTCCCCACACAGCAGTGTATTCCACCTACAGGGAGTAATGTTTGCTGTCTGCCCAGCACTCAAGATACGCAGCAAATATTAAACTACTTTCATAGAGTTTAAGAGATATGCCATGGAGCAAAAGAAAATTTAATGTTTTCTCCTTCCTTAATTATGTTAGTTTAAAATAACTGTTGTATAATAGTATGCAATTATCAATCATACAGTTTTTATTATATTTAATGCTAATGTCATTCTTCCTATGAGTGTAGGCTATTAAAAGTTTTGGAAATGTTATGACATTTGTGTTATAATTAAGGAATATTTCTGGAGCTTTCAAACTTGACAATAAAATTCCAAAGTGTAGCATTTACATTTACAGAAACAAAAAAGTAAGCAACCTTTACAGATCACATAAATAGGTCTGGCGTGTGCTTAACGCTGAAATACCAGCAACTCTCAGATGCACAACTTTCTTGCTTGAACTTCCTGAACTTTATGCAACACAGCACACAATTTCCCTCTCTCCGTTGTGAAATTTCTCTCACAGACATTTGTGTAGCGAACATCAGGTCCCTGCAGTCTTTTGTAGTTCAAATTCATTCTATTGTGAAATGTGCCCTTTGTTAGAAGGGAATTCGAGGAAAAAATGTTACGGTATTAATAATGAGGTAGAATTCTTCATGCCACACCGTTTAAGGTGGCAGCTTAGGAAAAATGTCCAGTTACAATTTCTATAGTTCCCATTACATAAAATCTGGGTCGCTAAGCTAACTACAAGCAATGCACGCTGTAATGTACGAGGGTGCATCGACAAGTAACGCACAATTTTTAACAAAAAGTTTAATAGGTACAATTACAAACAAATGCACACATGAAGGGACAACTTTTGTATATTTTTCTATACAGTCGCAAAGTTTCTCAACACATTTCTCCCATCGTGATACCAGTTTCAAAATACCATGTTCATAGAAGTCCGTTCGGTTGGAGTATAGCCATCAGCGGACTGCTGTTTTCACTTCCGCATCTGACGCAAAGCGTTTACCGGCCAGGAGTTTCTTCATGGGACCAAATAAATGAAAGTCCTACGGTGCCAGGTCTGGACTGTATGGAGGATTCTGGATCACCTCCCAACCAAATTTGTTGATTTTCTCACAAACAGCTGCAGAAACATTGCTACGGTCCATACAGTCGTTCCCACACACGTCACGCATGTCCCTATGAATTTCACGCCACCATTTAGCCCATAAAAACCGCACTACACATTGCTGATCTTCACAAGTGGACGATAGTAACATGTGCTCCATTTTTTGTTGCAAAGTTCACGCTTCTCTCGCTAGAGCTACACATGAGAATAAAATAGCGTCCGTAGCGGAAGCTTCAAACTCCATCTTGGTGAAAGTTCAACATCCAGCCGCAATATCAACGCAAAAAAAAATATTGTGCGTTACTTTTTGATCCACCCTCGTATAATCGATCTCTTTTACTGAAACGTGGATTAATATAATTTTATTTAGTTTGAGAGTAATCACGAAAATTCAATTCCATCGCTTCACTCACTTACTGGGACAAATAATTCCAAGGCTCTGTTGCTACCACCTACAAGGAAGTGAATTAGCCCAATAATGGGTGATCTGTCGTGGCAGGTTATTAGCAGGAACTTATGAAGGAGAAGAGTTGAGTAGAAAGACATCTCTCATTAATAATTAATTCTTAAGTCACATTTGCAAGTCACATTTGGCATACTTCTTAATTTTATATGTTGTAATTGATAAACTGAACTTATGCCCGCAAGTCGCTTCAACCTTATAAATCTGATATCTTCGTGCTATTCTATGTAGCCAGATGTAGCCTTTTTCCACAATTTCTATAATAATAATAATAATAATAATAATAATAATAATAATAGCAACAACAACAATAATTTATTATACCATTCAGCATACAATGCAATACGTAACGTCAATAGGCCATTAAAAGAATACATCTATGTTCAGGTATTCCTGTACAGTGTAAAAATTGTCTTTTTAACATACATTTAATTCTATTTTTAAAAAATATTTGTATCTCTAGTCTGTCTCAAGGTCACCGGTAACTTATTATATAATTTTATCCCAAGATACAAATGAGAATCAAGGGATTTCTGTAAACGAAATTTAGGAAACACCATATTATTTCTTTCCCTTGTATCATAACTGTGTATATCAGAAAACAATATCCCATTCTTATTTTGTTGGTGAACAAAATTCTAACATGCAAATACATACAATGATGCCCAAGTTAAAATTCCAAATACATGAAAAATTGGTCTACAATGTTGGCGAGAATCGCAATTCTTTATTATTCTGATAGCCTTCTTTTGGAGCAAGAAAACCTTATTGGCTTCCCTGCTATTGCCCCAGATCGAAATACCATAGTTAAGATGGCAATGGAATATACGATAATAAACACTTAATGCCCCGGCATTGGGCTGATCACTCATCCGGGGAGGCCCTCCATGTCCTTGTCTGGTCAAAAAAGTATGTCTGTATGTGTTGTGATCCATAGTTCATTCCTCTCCCGACAGGTCGCGGCCCGGTAAGGCCCGGGCGGCGCGGGCCGCATAAAGGTCCCTACAAGGGAGAGGTAAAACTACGAAAGAGAAAGAAAGAAAGAGAACACTTAATAAGGTGCCCACCGATACACTTAATTTAAGTCTTCCTAAGAGAAACAAAGCATTTGACAATTTTTTTTACTTCTTACAGTTACGTGGTGTTTCCAGGAAAGCTTGCTGCCCAGCCATATTCCAAGTAGTTTAACTTCTTGCTCTGTGTCTTGTTTGTCTTCTATAGTGAATAGGATGGTTTGTGTTATCTCCTTATGCATATGTAAACCATTTGCGCCAAACCAATCTGACATTTGATCTAAAGTACATGGCCAATCAAATGAATTAGGAGAAAGAATATTAAGCACAGTGGTGTCATCTGCATAAGAAATAATTTTACCAGGAGTTGCAGCGGGCAAATCATTGACAGCAATAATAAAAAGGAAAAGACCAAGAATAGATCCCTGAGGCACCCCTGTTGTTACATCGCGAATTGTAGATATTTGGTCATTAACTAAAATCATTTGCTTCCTATTGCTATTGCTGAGAATGAGATACGATTGAATTAGAGCCAGTTCCTTGTCATCATTTACTGTACGTCCTCTTGCTCTTTCTTATGTCCCATAAGGACAGTGTGTAATGAATGGGCGTTATTTTTCTACCATTTCCAGAAAACAGTAATGCCAGGCTTCAGTTTTGTTATTGGTTCTCGGATCATTATTAATGGCAACTAAATGCTGATTCCATAATTCTGTTTGTACTGTGGAGCTACTGCTCTACTCCTTTCACGAGTTGTCTTACGTACATGGTGTTAAAGTACTTCAATAATATTGAATAATGTTTCTGGAACCACATTAGGAATAACTCACCAAATAACAGATTGGGCACAAGTTCCATATTCAACAACTATTGGAGACTATTTCTAAAATTTATGTCTTCATGACCATCGTAGTAAGCTTCAAAACCCCGTGGCAAGATCTCGAAGGTGTCGTCTATAAATCAAACAACGTACTGGTTAAGGCAATGAAGCTGTTCGTCGCAAGCAAATGCATCTTTTTTCCTTCTGTTTCATCACTAAGATTTTCAAATGAAATAAACACTTCTGCTCTCACTATTCCGGCATACTCCACTGCAATTTATGTAACGTCTGCAGGTTTGTAGGTTAGATGGAAGAGCTAACTGGGAACTTTTTCAGTGTTCATGATATGATAGGTGGTTGTAATAGCGTATCTAAGTATCCTATTCGTTCTAAATTATATATTTCCAAATTCGTCTGTTCGTTCGAGGTTATCTCTTATAACTCTTGCATATATTTCCTGTGGATGCTTTTCTGCAGTCCTTTTCGCAATCTTCACGATTATATACCCCTCTATAACTTCTGCATTTGAAGCAAGAGTATGTTCTGTGCAATTGAGTACCCCGGGAGGCTCACCTTCATTAACAGGTCTCGATCTACTTAAACGTTATCCAACGCATGATCAATAAGTTTGGCCACTATTTGGACTAGTTCTGATATGCTGACCAGGCTAATTTCAGGTAATTGCGTGGGTGCGAGTTAGGAAGCAAGATTTTTATCGCAAAAGCTATGCAAAGAACCATGAGATCAATAACAATATTGCATATCAGTAAATAAGTTGGATTTTCTGATTGCATACTAATTGCTGATGGATCCATTGGAGGCGCCGTAATGAACATTCGGGTAAACATAACCGTAACATAGCAGTTGCACACATGAACTTGGTTGGTTACAGTGGATCCTGGAGTGTGTCGAATGGCTGGTAATTGCATTATGTGATTTTCCGTCCAAATCCATCAATGTTTGCCCATTTTGGTCTACATTCAATATTCCTTCTTCTGTCTATCTATGTTGAAAATTCCTACATGCGTTGTTGTTACAAACAAACGAATCGACCACGGGAGCATACAAGATGCGATATGATGAAAAAATCGCGATGTTCTTATTTTCAAGTCATGGCAAAAAAGAAGCAAAGGCGCCTGCAATTGATTTGTCAATTGGAATGAATTACCGAAAACTCATGCTTCGATACCACAAAAAAATCACGTTTCCTGCCAGTTTTTCACTCATAACTTGAAGCGTCATTTTAAATCCGCCTTCGAGGTGCATTCGGCCACCCTTCAGTTCACCTATGTTTAAAATTTCAGACATCTGCATACAGTACATTTCGCTGGGCAACGCGCACAGGCAGACAAACACTTCCTCTTATTATTATAGATTACCCAAAGAAGACAGAGTGAAGAAAATTCTGTCATTGTACGCTTATTCGGCATTATTTTTTATTATATTTTTTAGCATTGTTTTTATACTTTAACGTTAGTTTTCTTATCCGAACTTTCCCATATTACTAACATTCAGATTTACTTAATTTATTTAATTCTCAGGGGGAGTGTTCGCGAGGTTCCCTTGCCAGTTTTGTAGTGTTTCTTGTGGTAAGAAAACTTTTCTGGTGTATCAATAAATCAAGCGAGTGAAAGAAGTTTGTAAACTTTGTGGAAGAAAACTTTTATTTTTATAATAATCCCACTAGAGACGCGAAGTTTATCCAGAAATATTCGGGCAAGATGCAGACTGATTCATTAGTTCAGAAAGTTCGCAACACTTCTTACATCCCTCGCTTAGGTAGTGGTTGTATCACCTTACTGGAGAATGTGCTGAAAATTAGTAAGACGTGAAACTACTTCATTCGATGTACAAGTGGGAAAATGAAGAGTCGAACTCGATGCACGCAGTCAAAGGAGTTCTGCGATCTAGTGTTCTGTGCAACTTTATTTTGTGACCTTTAGAATTCCACTGAAGCAAGCGGGATGTTAACGAAGACTTCACAGTCTTATTTTGTAATTAGCACAATTATAATATAGAACTCAGTAAGGCAGTGCAAGATTTATATGGTTATGATCAAGAGTTATGTTATTTATATCGTATGATAGACCAAGGAAAAACAGTTATATTAAAGAAATTACTTCAGATCACAACTCGATACAGAAAGATCTAGGATCTGAGAGAACATCAGACATTGATGTAATGTTTATACAAGGCGTTCAAAAATTGTAATTCAAAAACATATTTACAAAATAGATATAAATCAGACAACAATTTATACAAGCATTAGGTAACCAGAAACTGAATAAATATGCATATTTAAAGGATAATAGTTTTAAAGTAAGTTATAAATGTGGCACATTAATTTGGACATTCCCATATATTCCTACTAGCTTGAAAGGCCCGGCGTCGCCCGGGTTTTGTATTTTGTAATTCGAAATTAACTCATGAAGGACTTTCGATTTTCAAATTCTAGGTCCTTATGTACGTATTAAAAATTTGAAATGAAGAACGACTTATCACACTCAAACTATTCCCTCAGAAAACGCTTGATATAGCTTTTTATGGCTCATAGAGGATGTAGAATTTTGCATCCCATCGCTTCTACACACCAAGCCTGAAAGGGGTTCAAATAAGAAGAAACAGATATTCCGGTAACATAAAATTGTATTGTCTTTGCGGAATATTTTACTTCTCACTCTCATGTTACCATAGAACCGTTTCGGGGATGAAATTAAAAACTAATTCAATATCACTTTCATACTTCCCTCCCCAAAAACCTGTGACATAATAATATGCATATTGCCATACCTCTACGGGGATAAACTTTAGATTAGTTCCCTCAAAAAATTTCTAAGTCCGAAAGTCCACGTTCATATGCTACGAATGGCGAAGGATTTCCGAAGGGCCGAGACTAGCAATGGAGGCAACATCTGAAGTCACTGCTGCCAATATATGCACGAAAATCCCTGTAGTGTAGAGTTCAAAGTAGTTTTAGCGCCTTTAGTGTAGTATTATTATTGAATGACCTTTAATTATTTTTTTGGAAAATATGTAATCTGAAATTTCTATTCTGTTTTCTCAGGTATTACTTGTAAATAAATTATTATTATTATTATTATTATTATTATTATTAATATAAATATTGCACTAGGGTTTGATGTACTAATTTTAGTAGGCATTGTAGACTCTTTAAGTTATTAAAAAGGTTTTGTAATGATAATGGTATTAGAATTGCATACATTCATTTACATCACAAATAGATCTAAATGAACAAACATTTCGGTAGGCTACATTTAATTGGAACTGCTAGCTGCAGCTTGACCCACAGCGTCACTTGTAATAACCGGTACGTCACGAAATTGCGCATTAGAATCAGTGTCTTCACATTGGAAATTGGCAGCGTGACCTAGGGTACACAATTCAAGCAATGTTGGCAAAAAAACATCACGTCTCCAATCCAATATGGCGCATGCCTGGTAAGTAAAGAATTCGTAGAATGTGCAATTAATCTGTTTATATAAATAAATGACATAAACGTTTGTGTTATTTAAAAAAATACAGAAAATGGTTAATGATGCGTAGGCCTTATACATTTTGAAATACACGAAAAATGCAGGAAACAGGAATTTTTTTTTAAGGGAACTAATCTAAAGTTGAGCCCCTCTACGGTATTCTCTATGTCCATGGTAGAGAAAGTTATGTGACTGCATCACATTGTGCATTAGCCTATTTTCGTGGATTTCCTCTTCAATACTTATTTACAGCAATGAATTATTTCGATAGCTTCTCTAATTTTTCGAAGTCCAATATCATTTATTTCCAAACCTACCTGAGACCACTGACAAAAATATACTGTTGTCATTTGAACTGTGATTTGGATTTGATAATTCTGTGTAAAAAGGGATTAAGTATTCTCAAAAAATTTGATCTTTGGCATTTAAAATCTTTTTTTCTTTTTTTTTTTCAAAATCCTTACTTAGTGAGCATTTAAGTTACATTATGAAATGAAAGTACTGTCAAAATTCCAAGCCTCTACGTAGTATAGTTTGGGCCACGGGTGCGCAACTGTGGCACATTCTGCCACTGTGCGGTGGGGTAATGTCTCCCACTACAGTCGCCCTTGACGTCAGCATAAAGCAGTTTCGACGTGACACTGAACATGAAGAGCAGGTTTCATACGTCACAGCAGGATGGGGACTAAAACGTTTCCCCTCAGTTGCTCAGGTATGGTTTAGGCTCTACTTTAATCCCTGTCAGTCAGTCAATCAGTCAGAACAAAAAAAATAAAACGGGAACTTTTGAAATGCGTAGTGTTAGCCATAAGCAGGTGGCAGCACTGCGGGGCAATGACCTTGAGCAAGTAAAAACTCCGCCAATTTAGTAACCATGGATCAGTGAAACGGGCAACAGCGCGCGTTAGCCATAAAAATGTTTTATGAAAACAATGATACTGTAGTAGTGTAGTTTGAAAGCTACGCAGAGAGAGTTCCTACGTTTTCACAACTTAGGACGTCACGGTGCCGTTCCGTCAAAACGCGCGATAAAAATTGGATTAAGAACTTTGAAGAGACTGGATCTGCTCTAAAGAAGAAACTAACAGAGTACATACAAGAAGTACAAGAAGTGCTCGTACTCCACAGAACATTGATGTTGTACACGAGTCTGTCTTACAGAACCCATGGCGTTCAATTCCTAAGCAAGCAGCTGCGGTTGAAATTCCCCGGGAGAGTGTTCGCAGAATTTTTCATTAACATTTGAAATTTCATCCATACAAGCTGCAGATAGTGCAACAACTGAAGGAAAACGTTTACCAGTTGCGATTAGAATTCTGTCGACAAATGATGGCAAACATAAATAATGACGATGAATTTGTAAGCAAGTTTTGGATGTCAGATGAGGCCCATTTTCATCTTACAGGTTACGTGAATAAGTAGAAAGTAGAATAAGTAGAACTACGTGAATAAGTAGGAATCCTAAAAAAAGTTCATGCAAGTAGGGTGACAGTATGGTGTGCTGTTTCATTACATGGGATCATCGGACCTTAATTTTTTTTAATGAACAGGGGGTCACAGTAAATGAGGATCGTTACGTGGAGATGTTACAATCTTTCGTTACACCTGAATTGAACAATTTTCCACACCTTCAAGAAACTTGGTTTCAACAGGATGGAGCGACATGACACACTGCACGGCAATCAATGGAAGCTGTGCGAGAATTGTTCGGCAGCATCACTTGAGAATTAGTTCGTCTCTGGCTGCGCTGGAGTACGGTTCGTTGAGAGGAGTAATCGTGTAATCGAGTAAGTTATTTGTGACTTCTTTGTACACGGAAGGGAACTACAGTTCATACGTTGAGTTTATTGTGTGACTGGTGTGATACTACCAGCTGTTTGAAAGTACTAAGATGAATAAAGTTATTCGACAGAATACCCTGAAAGCTGCCTTTGACAAAGATAAGCCAAGGCCATCGGCACTTGATATTCACCGTTGGATGGACGAGGTCATACATGTGCCTGCGGATAAACTTGAAGCTTTACAACTAGTTGGTAAGCATAATGCAGTTTTCATCAAACTCAGTGATAAAGTGACCTTTGAACGCTTATTGAACTTACATAAAGGACAACATGAGTATACAATGGAAAATGACATCAAAACGACGGTCACAATAACTGACGCAAGTAAGGAATGTATTCAAGTACGTGTGCTTAATCTCCCACCGGAGCTACCAAACGACAAAATTTACCAAAGCCTATTAACTTATGGTAACGTTTTCAATATTCGCAATGAAACGTGGTCCAACAGATACAAATACAGTGTTCCCAATGGCATCCGTGTTGTTTCAATGGAACTTCTAAAACCCATCCCTTCTAACCTAACAATTGGAGGGCATGAGGCTTACTGTACCTATGTTGGCCAAATCCAAACCTGCCATCTATGTGGTGAACGTAATCATATAAAGGACATGTGTCCATATAAGCCCTCCTTGTTGAAAACCACAGTGCAACCTCGTACTACCTTTATGATGAGTGATCTTCTCAAGCCCCGCATCGCTCAAGACCCGATTATGCCGGACAGTATGGAACTAGCTTTAAGTGATGATGAACCCGCCTGCCCTGATTCTCATCCTGAGGAAGCGATGCCGGAACGGCAAGATACTATACCGTCTACACCATCTCCCTTCCTCGATGTAAACATTGTGGAAGTGCAAGACTCGCTGTTTACCGCTCCTGCACAACAGTCTGATGAACCTTTTCCTAAAAAGGTGAAAGTAAAACAAGATGAGTCCAACAATCGCAAAGAATTGCCAGTTCGCGACGCAGGGGAATGTACACAACCTAGGACTACTACCCGCCGTGACCCTAGGACGCGGTCTCAGAAATTAGCAAAGACCAGTATGGTGATACCGCCAGCGACACAGTTAGAAAGTGACATTGTAGAGCGTCCTTGTGATGAGGGAGCAGAGCTCGATCCGGGGCCATCTGACAAAACTTTCTCCAAACTTAAATTTGACCGCATCGAAAAATAACTCCAACCCACGCTATGAATGCTATCTCAGTTTGGCTATGTGGGTTATTCCTACTTTCTACCGTCATAGTGGATAGTATGTTACGTGTGGTGACATTAAATATTAACAACATTCAGTCACCAGAAAAATATCAGTTACTCAGTCAAACCCTCCATAGTTTAACAATTGACATTGCCTTGCTCCAAGAAGTTTCTTCACCAAACATTCTTCACATAACGGGATATACCGCAGAAATTAACACAGATTACAAAACTCGTGGCACGGCCATCCTTCTGAAGAATCACATCCAGTATAATACAGTTAAAATGACGTCTGACTTTAGAGGTATTAGTTTGATAGTCAATGATGTAACGTTTATAAATGTGTATGCTCCTTCTGGGACTAATAAACGCAAAGAACGAGAGCATTTCTTTACTGAAGAAACAGCATTGTTGTTAAACACCACTAGCCATTTAGTAATGGGAGGCGATTTTAATACGGTATTGTCGTCTAAAGATCAAACCGGCCATTGTGCGCCGTCTCCAGCACTGAAACACTTAGTCTGCAACTTACAATTACGAGACACATGGGACGTAACGCACCGCAACCAAACCATCTACACGTATCAGAGGAACGGTACTGGTAGCAGACTAGATCGTGACTAAAGAAAATGTCGATAGAACTGCATTAAACATTACTGTCGGTCCGACCGTCTTTCCCTCACTCGTAGAGTGAGTTACGCTGCCCGCTCCGTCCTTTCACAATGCACTGCAAGTGCAGCCTTCCACAATATTGGCGAGATGCCCATCGCTGCGGCATAGGTGATCTTTGTTCTTACTCTGTAGCAGAAAAGATCTCCCCCGGTCACCAACTTCCATTTGGAAAAAAATATATTTTATGTTTATTAATATAATAGTAACACTTATATTTTTCTTTAAAAAATCCCTTAGGGTGGCGTGCACGTCCTTTAGATGGCGTCCTCCTGTACGAATGCATTCTTGAAACCTGCAACTACGTACGGTCGCGATTTGCCCCACCGTACTATCCGACCATTGCGGTTATGCTGCTTCTCTGGTCATTCCTCTAGACTCGCCGCCACATGGCCGAGGATATTGGCAATTAAACGCCAGCATTTTAAGAGATCAAGAACTAAATTCACTTTTTACAACTCGCTGGAAGCAATGGAGACAGCACAAACAGTACTACGACTCCAAACTGGAATGGTGGTTATCCATGAAGAGCAAGATTAAAAGTTTATTCCAGCAGTATTCTTGGCGAAAACGAGAACTTACGCAAGAATATAGAAATTTTTTGTATACTGTTCTACATGAACTGTATAATAAACCAACAACGTCTTCGGAGCAGTCCAACACCATCAGACACGTGAAAGCGAAATTGACTAAAATACAGTTAGAAGATGTGAGAGGTCACCAGGTACGTGCAAAACTGCCTCACATTCCTGATGAACGGGTGTCCCCATTGCATATTATAACCGAAAGAAAAAGAGGGCAACGGAAATACATACATCGACTCCAAGAACCGAATGGGAAGGTGATTCATACACAGTTGGAAATACGTACGGCCTTTCATAATTATTTTTCGGCCCTTTATTGTTTGCCCAATATAAAGCTGGTCGACACCAAAAACCATGACTCTTTAGGCATACCTCCCCATGTGGCTTTCACAATCGACGAAGTCTACGCTGCGCTAAAGATTTGTCCTCACAGAAAATCTCCGGGGGAAGACGGACTTAACGTAGAATTTTATCAACACTTCTGGGAAGTAATTAAGGAAGACTTAACAGATGTCTATAATGAAATCTTGCACAGTGATTCGGTGCCCAGTGAGTTTACAAATGGTATAATGGTGATGATACCAAAAATTCCGAACCCTAAGACGGTTGCGGATTACCGCCCTATTACTCTGTTAAACTGTGACTACAAAATCTTCATGCGAAGTTTAAAGAAGAGAATACACCCGGAAGTGGATAACATTTTATCAATGGCTCAGCAGTGTGTCCGGTCAAACGGAAATATCCTCCATGGTCTTTGTGCAATTCGTGATGCCATCAGTGACGCACATCACCCTCGCCAGTCAAAAATACTGCTCTCCTTAGACTTTGACCATGCATTTGATCGAGTAGACCATAATTACCTGTTTCAGACAATGAGACGATTTGACATCCCTGTTCAGTATATTATAACGCTCCAAAAGATCATGCGTACTGCCCAATCCAGAATATTAATAAATGGATATTTCACACCGTCGGTACAAATACAACGCTCTGTGCGACAAGGATGTCCCCTGTCAATGCATCTTTTTGTACTCTCCTTGGAACCTCTCCTACGTCAGATACAAACTTACATCCAGCCACATCCTCAAAGTTTTGTTCGGGCTTATGCTGATGATGTAACAATGGTTCTGTCTCCAGCCTCCAACTTTCAGAGGATTTACGACATAATAACATCTTACTGTCTATCCTCAGGTGCCAAGCTTAACACCTTGAAAACGAAAGCGATCACCATTGGATCAGTTTGCATACATGCGCCACATTGGTTTACGCTCACGACAGAAGTAAAAATTTTAGGCATCTACTTTTCATCTACCATGACACAAATGGTGAAGTTCAATTGGACCAGGATTATCAACATCATCCGCCAGCAGCTCTTTGATCACCGACACAGAACGCTAAACCTGATACAGCGCATCCATTATGTCAACCTCTATGCACTGTCCAAGGTATGGTATACCAGTCAAGTCTTACCCCTGCCGCAAATGTATGGTTACAAACTCAAATCTGTTACAGGCTGGTTTATATGGGCAGGTCATATGCTTCGGATACGTCGAGACCATTTAGCGTTACCATATTCGCAGGGCGGTTTACAGGCAATAGACCCACAACTTAAAGCAGATAGTCTCTTTTTCAAACAAAACTGGCAACATCTAACCCAGAAAGGTGACCCTTATAGCTATTCCTTCCTTTCTAAATGGCTTCCGGATTATCGCACCATGAATCCGCCGGATTTTCGGCGTCTCCCGAAACAGGCCCCGCAATTGCAGAAGTTAATTCAATGTGTCAGCTATAGTAACCTACCACGTACACCGCATCTTCTTACCACAAGAGCCATATACACCGAGAAAATTCAGCAACTTCCGCTTCCGACAGTTATGATACGCAATCCTATTTATAATTGGCGACGCATCTGGGCAAATCTGCATAATAAGAAACTACCGACTCAACACAAGAGTCTCTGGTTCCAGATCATTCACGATATCTATCCCACAGCTGAACATTTACACCGATTGAAGATCAAGTCAACTGCCCTGTGTGAACACTGCGGCAAGACTGATACAGTTACACATCGTTTTGACCAATATATCAATAGCCAACTATGGATGAGCACACGAGCGAATATTCTGCAAATGATCGACATACAACAAGCAACTTTCGGTACTAGATACATACAATGGCCTACATTCAAATTTCGACCTCCAAATATTCACACGGCTGTCATTTTGGAGTTAGGGCAAGGAATATGGCGTATTATGGAACAGTGAAATCTTTCATGACAGAATAAACACAGCTAAGACAATGTGAATTTTGAAACAGAAAAAAAAAGTATCAGTGTATAGGTTATGTATGTTTATATATTTTTATGTCCTTACTGTAAAAAAAAAAAAAAAAAAAAAAAAAAAAAAAAAAAAAAAAAAAAAAAAAAAAAGGTAAGGCCTGTGGCATCTAGGCCTATCATTTACAGGAGATGTAATCGAGTTAACGTAAATTTTGTAGGCCTACCATCGTTGAGCTCGATTAATAAAATAAATAAAATGGAAAAAAAAAAACGGCTCGAGCGATTTGGCAGATTTTTTTTTTTCGCAATTGTCAGGACAAGGTTTGTATGAAAGAAAATATTTTGAAAATCCACGGAAAAAGTCAGAAATGTGAAATGAGTCACAGTTTGAGAGTTCTGCTGTCACATGTTTACATAACAAAAAATCTACATTTCTTTACCAATTTGCACGAAATTTTGCAAACGTACCCAGTTAAGCCCGAGAAGTAACCGTGTGATCTCAAGATTCGGTAACGTTCCCTGGCCCCCTAGATCGCCAGATTTGTCTGTTTGTGATTTTTCCTTGTGGAGCTATCTCAAGGGTAAAGTGTACACGACTCGACCAAGAACTCTGGATGAGTTAAAACTGAGAATTTGTGATGAAATTCACAGTATCCCAGCTGCAATGTTGCAGCAGTCAATGAGGAATCTCAACAGCAGGTTTCAAGAATGCATTCGTACAGGAGGACGCCATCTAAAGGACGTAATTTTAAAAAAAGATAAATTCCATTAATGTTTCTTAAATGGCAAGTTTTAAGCTTTCAATTTCTATGAATAAAATGTTTTCTTCTATCACTCTTGGTTTTATTTTGGATGTTGAAAAGTTCCCTTTTTTTGTGTCACTTTAAATATCTGTCTATATAAATAAAAATCAATTGCCACAATATGTCGCAGCATCACTTGAGAACGGCTCGAGCCATTTACCTGATTTTTTTCCCCCTAATTGTCAGGACAAGGTTTGTATGAAAGAAAATATTTTGAAAATCCACGGAAAAAGTCAGAAATGTGAAATGAAGCATAGTTTGAGAGTTCTGCAGTCACATGTTTACATAACAAAAAAAATCTACACTACTCTACCAACTTGCACGAAATTTTGCAAACGTACCCAGTTAAGCCTGAGAAGTAACATGGTCAAAATTAAAATTCAAACAAGCCACTTGAAAATTCATATAATTTCTGAAAATATTATACTGAAAAAATGAAATGCAATTCAGTTATTATGACAACAGTGTATTGTTTACAGTGTTCACATATGGGGAACTAAATAATATTGAGCTTTAACAAATTCTGATGCTATCGATGTAATTAATACATTTGTGAAAATAATTCTTGAAGAATGAAATCCACGAAAATAAAGCAAAATATGAAGCAGTCATATAACTTTCTTTAGCCTCGGCATGGAAAATATTTTCTAATTCACATTTTGATGTAGAAATGCGGTCGTATTGCAGGCACAGCTTAAGTGTGTGCCAGTGAGTATGCTATGTCAGAAGTCGGTAAAAAATCATATCCACCGATACGTCACTCATAGCTGTAGACTTTGTTTAGGATGTTATCATAGGCCCTAAACATCTAAAAGAACACAAAATAGGATGGAACATTTTCAGTCCTATGGCCGCAGGTCCTAGGTTTGGGGGAGGAAAGTATTAAAGTGATATTGATTTTTTTTTAATTTCAGCTCCGAAACGGTTGTATGGTAACATGAGAGTGAGAAATAAAATTTTCCATAAAGACAAACAATCTTATGTAATCGGAATTTATGTTACTACTTATTTCAACCCCTCCCAGGCGTGGTGTGTAGAAGCAACGGAATGCAACATTTGACATCCTCTATGAGCCATAAAAAGCTATATTTATTGTTTTCTGAGGGTACAGTTTGAGTGTGATAAGTCGTTCTTCCTCATTTCAAGTTCTATGTACATATTATACAACGCCCTACAGTTTGAAAATTTCAAACTACAAAATAAAAAACCGGGCGACGCCGGGCCTTTTAAGCTAGTAGAGAGATAATAACGTAAACATTTGTAGCCCCTTATGTCTGAGATTGCTAGAAATCGGTTATTTATATTGGGTACAAGGACTGTAATTTTATTCTAATGTGAACTTACTAATATCTCTTCCGTGTCATGTCTACAATTCCATACACTAAAAATGAACAGTAAGTGGGATTGGCATTGGCATTGTATCGAACTCAGATCGTACTGCATCCCTGTACTTAAGTGTACTGAACACGTTCAGCGTATTCAGTTTCATTTGAATATTATGCATATAAACGTAATAGCCTAACTGCTTTTGGCATGGTTTAAAATATAAATCATAGTTTTAAAAATACAGAAAAATCTTTATACAGTATAAGACAATTAACAGTGAAAAATAAGACGTCTGGCAACGTCGGGCAGCGAGAACGAAAAATAAGCCATAGAGAAATTAAAAGCAGGCGCAGTGCCAGCTAATATGAAGAAAAATGAACGTGATGGAAGAGAGCACGCGAAATTATTAGCAATGTTTTAAATATAGGGAAAAAATGATATTGATGAGCATGGTAATAATAACAGGAAAAGGAGATATTTCGAAGAACTCTGATTTCGAAATTCGTCTAAAGAAGTAAATATTCAGCTTATTTTATCGCACTGTAAGATTCCAGAATTTTTGTGTGATAAAAATCTGACTTTGCCCATGTAGCACAAAGTAACATGTGTTACGACAGGCGAAATTTTTAAAGAACTTTGTATGGTATATGAAAGAGAAATAAAAATGTGCTTTGCTTCTTCGGGTGGCATTCGAAACCACATTTGTATACACTTATATTGTAATTTGTGCAGTAAATTGAAAAAAGAGTAGAATGAATAGTAGAAATGCAAACAACTTAGCGAAGTAGAATAAAAATGCAAATCAATGAGGGACTGAAAAGGAACAACCTTTTTTCTCTACAGCCCAAGCTCAGTGACATCCTCAAAAGTGTATGTTCAAATTAGGTAATGTGAATGAAAATTATCAAGACGGGATAAATTAACGAATTTATATACAATTTAAATATGTAATAGGCAATGAAGGTTCAACTTGGTGCCATTTTGTTCTGAATCGTTAAAACTAGAATACAATTAGCGTTTATCTGGGCGGAAAGCCATGAATTTCATTTCATTCCACCATCTTTGCATCTGCATTTCGAATACATTTAATCCAGAACAGAATTAATTTACAAATTCTTATTCCCATGCCAACGGCTATGTCTGCATCCGAAGAAACAGAAGTTCATCAAGATGCAAATGAAATGTACACTCAGAAAAAGCGTCTCTTGCAATCCACACTGCTAATTTTCAGTTTGGTCGTAAGCAGAATAAGTCTGGTAAAAACATGAGGGGTTTATATATAGTTTTATTCACAAATTCTTTGTTATTTACAATTCTTTTTCTTCAGAACATTATCAATTTTAATTGTCTACATATTTCGAAAGCCTTAAATTTGAAATATAAACTTCCAAAGAGAAGTTGTATTGTAATCAGTATCCTTCAATTCTGTGCAGTCAAACCTCTTTATGACGAAGATCGAAATGACGATAAACCCGCATTTAGCAATATTTTCCTTTGGTCCTGACGAATTTCTTATCCAAATCATATAAAATGTAACTCACTACAAGGATGAAGCTATTTTAGAAACACCCTTTTATAAAAAATATTTGGATGATATCTGGTATCAGATTAGTGTCCTTTCAGTCACCAATAATAGGCTATTTTCTGAAGGCACACTATTACATTTTTTTAGAAATTCCAAGAAAAGAAAGGTTCAGTAGGGGGTGGAAAATTGGGCCATAGAGGGTAAAATCATCCCTTACGTATATAAGAACTAAGTGAATTGGGTTGCTACTGCAACATGCGCAGCATATATAGCTAAACACCCCACTGAGCACATTTCTTTTTTTTTAGATTTGCCTGTCATGTGGTAATTTTTTTTTTTCCATTTCCTCTACGAGTTTGAAATTACTGGCATGTGGCTAACCTCAAAGCATGGCGTGATCCGTGATATTAAACCAGTCTGAATAGTAATTTGTTAATGTGCCAGTGTAAAGTATCCATGGTTGCCATTCAACACAAGTAGGTAAGTTGATTAATAAAATTAGTGTTTTCTTTGTAAGATTTTGATTTGTAATTCATTATTTTCCACTTCTTCGCACGACCGTTCCATGAATAAATTAACCTGTAGACTACAGTTTTCTACTACAGTTTTCTGCATATAGTCTTTCTAATAAATATATACACACACAGTGCGTTTCACGTAGAGTTGGCCAATCATGCGGGTTTCTGCTTCGCGGCAACCACAGCTCTAACTCCCGAGCGATCGGGTGAAATATCTATGCAATAAAGCCGCTAACGGTGTAATGATTCAGGTTTTCACAGTTACAATTAAAATTACATTGAAATTAACCACGTACCTCATCACAAGAGATGTTGAAAATGTCCTCTGCATCCACACAACATTAGCACCATTTTAGTAAATTTTCTTTCACGCGCATGACTTCAGCTTCCCAGCTTCCGAGATAGAGTTCATATCTCTTGTGATATTGCCTTTAAGTTCTTCTAATGTATGGGGAATTGACCTATATACTTTATTTTTCAATCTTAACTGTCTAAATCATAGTGACCAATGCAATGAGAAAAAGTTATATAATTTTGCACTATTTGTATTGTTTTCTTAGTAATTATTATAAGAAACACTAAGGGTGGCGTGCATCAACCAGGAGTAAACTAAATAAAAGTGGTAAATCTAAGAAGGAAACCTGAAGTAAACAAAAACCAGTTTGCCTGTCTCACTTGTAAGTCATAGGAGTAATGTGCTAGAGCGAGATAGATGTACTGGTTTCTGTTTACTTCTGGTTTCCTTCTTAGATTTACTACTTTAGTTTGGTTTACTCCTGGTTGGTGCACGCCACCCTAAGGGATTTTTTAAAGAAAAATATAAGTGTTACTATTATATTAATAAACATAAAATATATTTTTTTCCAAATGGAAGTTGGTGACCGGGGGAGATCTTTTCTGCTACAGAGTAAGAACAAAGATCACCTATGCCGCAGCGATGGGCATCTCGCCAATATTGTGGAAGGCTGCACTTGCAGTGCATTGTGAAAGGACGGAGCGGGCAGCGTAACTCACTCTACGAGTGAGGGAAAGACGGTCGGACCGACAGTAATGTTTAATGCAGTTATATCGACATTTTCTTTAGTCACGTGTCCTAAGACTGCATAAACTTGTAGCTCAAATCATGTTAATACACAGACAAAGTCATGTTTTAGAAACAATCTAAAGGATTTCAATTGATGGTCTGCAATTAGGATTTGTACTAGCCAGTCAGTGACTGCCACCATAGAAAATAACACAAGAAATAAAGGATGTCAAAAATCCAAGAAACAACTTTGTATTTATTGTTCCACAAATATGTTCAAAATATTGAGACACAGTTTATTTCTCTTTCTTTCTTTATCTTAGTTTTACCTCTCCCTTTTAGGATTTAAGTGGCCCAAGCCGCCCGGGTCTTACAGGGCCGCGACCTATCGGGAGAGGGATTATCTTTGGATCACTTACATACTTCCTTTGACCATACAAGAACATGGAGGGCCTCCCCGGAAGAGTGATCAGCCCAATGCCGGGGCCACCGTCAGATATTTTACTAGGCTAAACTTATACAAAATATGTTTCTTTGATTTGTTTATTGATACGTGATTTCTTGATAAGACAATATTTTTGTAACTTCACTGTACTTCGTCAGTATTGTTAATTGTTAATTTGGACATCACTGTTTTAGTCTAATAATTCAAATGTAGAATGGAATTGTCACTAGTCTTACAATTAAACTATACTTGTGATTATGTGTGTTATTTGCTGGGTTATTGGGAATAAAATTTGTTGTTACTTACGAATTCATCATGTTAGTTCTACTGTAGTTTCATGTCAATTAGGGTTATAATGTACACATTAGTTTTATGAAAGTGAAGTGAAATTCGGTTAAGGGCAGTATACGAGGATAACACAGTACATACGAAACAAACTCAGTAAGATGCGAATATGTAATGCGTATATCCGCCGCTGCAACGTTTTTATTTCGTTGCAGTCCACAGAGCGCCCTTGCAGCTCCACAAGAGCACACGAGATGCCCGTCGTTGACCTATGGCAGAGATCGTAAGAAACGCCAGGTGTTCAAGAATCTCTTCAGAATGACCTATTTCATAACTTTCTGTACAAAACTGTTATGATAATGTAAAACTAGGCTAATACCTCCTTATGATACGCTACTCATGGAAAATGGACGACAAGAATGCAACAGAATATAGCTACTGAATATCAGAGGATTTGTTGAATACGTCCAAGTTGACCTACATTATTATTACAACTAAGTTTAACCCCGTTTCCACTCTCTGTGGAGATAACTGCAACACTATTTCATTTGAGAAAATCGAGTGAAGATACCACTTGGTTAAGTTAAGTGTATAAAAGGAACTTGTGTCGGTATATCTTGATTTCCCCTTGTGAATACTGTACCCATAAAACCAACAGATAGTCAAAGCTGCTAAATTCAAATGGAACTAGCTTTGATATTGAATAGTCATAATGAAATCCAGGCGTTCAGATTCTGCATGGTGTCTTCTTATATTTTTGTAATACACTGTCTCTAAAAGAGCTGCTTGTCGGACTGGTAACACGCCGAAAAATTGCATTTTACCAACCTAGGCTGCTAAAATTGCATAAAACTGCATTCAAAATTTTCCTACCTATTCAAAATGCAGTTTTATAGGCATGGACGCTAAAGTCGTCATGGCAATCTATAAACAAAATACATTGACCTGTCACACTAACTTTAACATGGATTTAAGCATATATTTCGTCATAAAACAACAAAATTAAGTCAACATGTTTTTTTATGATAATCAGAAACTTTACCAGAAACTTCACTTTTTTGCAAAACATGGTAGCCTACTCCATCATACAACTATAACAAACATAAGCCAACAACTTTTTACATCTTGGTTCACGAGGGAAACATTGCATATTATGGATGCAACAGCATTTAATTGCAATAATATATTTCTTCTGATAGTCTACTGCTGCCGAGATTTTGCTGGCAGCAGCTGCAATTCAATGTTTTTGGCTTGGATTGAATTGTCTTTGGGATTATCACTTATATTTTCACAAATTTCTCATAAATACTAGGCCGTATGGATTATTCTTCACAAAAAGCTACTCATATAATAATGCATCTATACCGCATTACGTACGGTTCATTGTTGTTCTGCTATTCAGGTGGCTGTGAGAATATGACGTTAACAAATGGCTGACGACCTTTCATTATAATTAATTTTACATTGTAATTAATTTTTGTTTCATTTCATATAATTTAGAGAGTCTTTACTAAAAAATAGTGTATGCACCACTTAAGCAAAAACTTTAGCGAACTCATCCAGTATTTCGGCTATACCAGATTCATCCGCTAAAGCGTTATTTTGCGTACTTGATACATAAATAGCTATTATTTAATCATTATCCTGCTATATTATAAAATTAGTAAACATGTTCAGAGCACCCGCATTTCACAGTCCACATGCACTTTTGTGACTGAACGGAAATCTTTTCCGAAGATATAATGCATGTATTTGTACTCGAAAGCACCATTTTCAACCACTATTGTGATGCAGGTAAACAACGTTTGTAATATAGTGCACGATTTCTCTTCCACTTGCCGGCTAGTTACCGGTACATATAAATCTGGCGGTAGGCACGGCAACCCTCGCCCAGTCCAAGGCCGCCCGCCCTTGGGACTGATCTATCTCTAGACGCACTGTATATGAATAGATAAATAAATATATATAAATAATTTATTTTGTATCATTATGAGTTCCGGTCTGACGTACCGCAAACATATGGTAAAATGGCGAACAAAATATGGTTGCACATAGAATAGTATTGAATATTAGATTAGCACAGTGTAGTGCAAAAGAACTCCACGAACAACAGGGATTTCTGCTATATTTCTTTGTTATGCTATTTCTATAGTCTCATTTGAAGGACACTAATACTTTAGTACACTGAAAAAGGCTTTTTAGGTTGAACAAGAAAGATTTACAATTTCATATACTAAGCCATGCAATAGGTAACTTAGGTTCTATTGAATGTAAGTATGCTATTCATTAATACACAAAATGAAAAATAATACAGTAGTTATGTAAAGTAAGTTATAGTATAGATACAGTACGGACTCTAGTATAATAATGCTGTTATAAGCTTTACACACCCAACATAACAGTGAAATGAAGTACGGGCATAATTTGCAAGGAACAAGGTGGCCTCAATGATCGATAATGTCATGAAATGTATTTAATGTATTGAGGGTGCCACTTCTTAAAGACTCTTTTTCAAAGAACTGCCTCTATTTGCTGCCACTCTAATCCTCTTCGACCTGGCAATCAGTGAATAGAATGGTAATTGGGCGTATTCGCACTTTTTGCCAAATACGAACCACAGCAAGTTTGCTTCACTTGAGAAGTGGTGAATGACAGCGGCAACACTGGGGAAATCCACGCGACTATAAGAGCACCTGTTCTTAGTCGGTGCAGATTTTTATATGAGGGAAGAATGCTATTATATTCTTTGTAGATAGACGATGGTTTGGGACAAGGTCTTCTTAAAATGGCACGAACAGTAGGTACACTACAGACTCTAATATAATAATGCTGATATAAGCTTCATACGCCCAACATAATAATGAAACGAAGTTGTCAGGAACAAGGTTGTCTCAATAAGTGATAATGTTTTAAAAGGAATTTAATGTATAACATTGAAAATGGTGTTAAATATTCGTTACATTTCTAACGGGATTGACATTTAAAACCAACGACTGACAATGTAATTAAGGATTTCATTTGTATGTGGTTACAACGCAACAGAGGTTTCATCAATGACTGTGGTAAAGAAAGAAATGAAATAAAGTAAAATTGATTTCTAACTTGAACGTTTCCAGTCTCTGTTCCTGTCCAGGTCACCACACTCAACCAAACTCTTAATTGAATTCCTTCAGTTGTCTTCCAAATTAGAACATTTCAATTACTTCCACTTTGCATGTCATATTACACTATTGCCTTTGGTTTCATTGCAGACATAATCTTAGATTCCGTAAGTCTCAACTGCGAGCCAAACATTGAATTGACTTGACTGCCGGACATTAAGTAGAAAAATGAAGTGGATTAATATTGCCTGACATTCATTAATTAGAATAAATACAATATTAAAGTCAATATTAATTAAAATAAAATATTGAATATGAAGAATATCTTCAATAGGAAAATCACTTCTGTAAGATTATACAGAAACGCAGAACGGTGTAAGAAGGTTGCCCAGAAAGTAATGCACCACATTTTTTCCTTCAACAATTATTTATTGAACACAATTAAACTTGCACAAAAGAAAAAATGTTTTTTCTACACTCCCGATTTTTTCACGTAATCTCAGTCCCGTTCTGTGGCTTTCCTCCAGCGAGACACGAGGGCGCGTATGCCCTGTCGGTACCACTTCTTGTTCTGGTCACGAAGCCATTTCTGCACATTTCTGTCACAATCCTGGACAAGAACACTTCCCCCTGTCAGAAGAGCTGGACAAGAACTGTCAGCTTCAAAACGTTTCAGCAACTCAGAAGAAATGTTTTTTTTTCTGAGAGATTTGTGGTCCACCGTAAAGCTGCGTCTCCATTGATATACATTTAACACCAACATGTCAATATTAACAAGTTGATATTGACATGTATATTGCAATTTCGCGTTTCAATTGACTTGACATGCAAACCCAGCGTGTTGCACTTAACATTTTCAGATGTTAATTCGTTTTCCGGAGAAAATGGACAACATGTCAAGTCAATTGACTACTCGGTCAATATCGGCTTTGTTTCGGGAATTTCCGGGAAACGAAAAACGATCGCCAGCTTAATCGGCTTTGGTTCGGGAATTTCCGGGTAAACAACAAGCAGTCGACAGCTTCCTCAATATTCCCGGCATCCATTTTGTATTATGTGAGTATTTGGTATATCAATGTTCTCAATAGTATTGCATCTACTTCTAAAATTATTTTTTTATGGCATACTCCATTGTTGAAAAATGTGATAGTTATTTTGAAAAGATCAAGATATCTGTACATAATTAGTATTTAAGAAAGTCATAGACAGTTAACAAGAAGATAATAACGAGTATATAAAACTACTCTCATTTTGTAATGTTGGCTGCCCTCTTCAGAGGCTTTTCTTTTTTTAATGTTATTCATTTCTGTTCGTAACCGCGCCAACACATGTTAACCTATAATATTGTAGTGGAGACAGTTGGCAAATCACTTGACTTGTATACATCAACAAGTTGATGATAAACATTTAACATATGTTAACTGCAACATGTTGGTGTTAAATGTATATCAATGGAGACGCAGCTTAAGACAGCGCGGAACCCATCGTGCACACACTTTTGAGTGATCAAGAGCACGGATGATTGCTGATTGACAGCTTCGGCTGAGGGGGAAGCGTTCTTGTCCAGGATTGCGACAGAAATGTGCAAAAGAAAGAGTGGTACCGACAGGGCATACACGCCCTTGTGTCTCACTGGAGGAAGGCCATAGAACGGGACGGATATTACGTGGAAAAATAGGGAGTGTAGAAGAAACATAATTATTTCTTGTAAGTTCCATTGTGTTCGATAAATAATTGTTGAAGAAAAACATTTGATGCGTTTCTTTCTGGTCGATCCTTGTATTTATGGGTTATTCAGGTACTTAGCAGGTAGCCACAGCAGATACTGCAGTACAAAGGGATGAAGTCAGTCTTCACAATTGGCAGTGTAGTTCACAATGAATAAGATACTGCTTCTTATTATGTTCTCCAGTCCCCATTTTCCTAAGCACTCTGTTTTCGAACACTCGATTATGTTCTTCCCGAAGAGTAAGTGACCATGTCTCATATCCAAATAAAACAACCAGCAGGATAATTTTCTTATAAATGTTTATTTTTAGATTTCTGGATAGAAGACGAGAAGATAAGAGTTTCTGAATTGAATAAGAACAGGCATTTCCTGATATAAGTTTACACTTAACATTATTAATAATTAAGGAATCGCGCACAATGTGCATTATCTTAACCTACTGACAAACACCCAGTCCTGAACCCGAGGAGGGGATCTTTCACTACTGAAAAATCCCCGACCCGGCCGGGAATCGAACCCGGGCAGCCGGAGTGGAAGGCAGGCGTGCTACCGACTCACCCACGGCGGCTTTCTACCTTAGTATTATTTGTATCTGTAATTATTACTCCCAAATATTTGAATTTCTCCACTTGTTCAAACGATTTACCGGCTATTCTAATATTTTGTAGCGCATTATTTTGACATTTCGTGATCATATGTTTAGTTTTTCTGCATTAATTTCCAATCCAACATCCCTGTAAGCATCGAAAAGACTTTCTGCATTTCTCTCGATTGTGTCTATGTCATCGCCCAGCAGACAAACGTCATCTACATAAGCTAAAATTGGGTGACTGCCATTTAAATCTAGGCCTACGTTGTTTTCCTGCACTTTTCTAATGGCATATTCCAAAGCGATAATGCATCTTTTTGCTTCAAGTCGCTTTTAATGGAAAACCTATCTTATATAAATTTCTTTTCCTTGAATCTGCTGTAGGTTTCATTTAGACACATTTTGATCAGCGCGACTAACTTGTTTGTATCCCAATCTCAATGAGGATATTGTACAATTTGTCTCGCCTGAATCATATGCTTTTTTTTTAAATCTATGTATAGCTGGTGAACAGACTTATAATAGCATAAAATTAAATACATGTCGCTTAATCTTAATTTTACTAAGGAGCGGTAAACTATTGAATTGCTTAAGTTTCCTTTTGGACTATTTTTTATACTTTAAAGGCCGTTGGAATGAATATTTAACATTATACATAATAATTTATATAACTTATATTAATGCTCTCAAGTTTCACTGTGATAGCATTTTTTCCGGGGGAAATTATATAGAGATATTAAATAATCAGTAGGCTACACTATTTATGAATCCTGCTGTTGACATAGGTCTGATAGATAAATTTCATTTCCGTTTGTGTAAGCTTTAAAAGTATGTTACTAAAAGGTTCCACCTTATACCACAACACATATAAAACTGCAGATAGTATTATCTAGATACACGGTAACTAATGTTATTGATTTATTTGTTATTTGTTTTAAGCATATTATTGGTTTTAAATTTTAAATTTATTATGTACATATGGACAAATGCAACATTTTAGATGGTAATTATTAACTAGTGTCAGTTTGACACGCATTTAGCTGTAGATAAGTTCTAAGATTTCGTAAAATATATCCAATAACAAATAAAACAGTAGCATTAGTTACCGTGTGTCTAGATAATACTGTCTGCAGTTTTTATATGTGTTGTGGTATAAGGTGGAACCTTTTAGTAACATACTTTTTGACGTAGGTCTAGTTTGTGTTTATAAATAACATTTAGGAATTGATGCTAATTAGTAATATATTTTAATTTTCATTATATTTTGTAATAACTAAGGATGTATTTGTTTAGACTTTCATCATTTTTTGTTTCTTTATGTTTAGTCATTTGTATTATATATTAATTATTCAAGTACTTATGTTCTAGTTTTTTTTTTGAATTTAATGTTCGTTTCTTGTATTCATGTATATCAGTTATTTTTTAATTTATTATTAATCATTATTATTATTATTATCATTATTATTATTTCATGTTTTTGCCCTGGCTGAGTGGTAGAGAAGGCCTTATGGCCTTAACTCCGCCAGGTTAAATAAATAAATAAAATTAAATAAATAAATTGTATAAGCATGTGTATTTTTTTCCCCCTACTAGCTCTTCACCTAACTTCCAGCCAGGAGCCGCCACTGGTTCAAACCTCATGCTCACGTCAGATGAGAATCACAGTCTGAAGCGTTGTTTATAGACACTTTGCGTTGTTTCCATTCCCTTATTCAGAGCTGGGACATATTGCAACTTATACAGCTGATGATGATCCTCCCACAGGCTGAGAAATACAATCCCGATTAAAGTGTTTTGGTTCGTTGTTATTACAATGAGGTGGGTGTAATTATCTCGTAGTACATACATGCAGAAACGCTCTATGTCACAATGAAAGGTGCAAACGCTTCAACAGATCATCTGCATGCTATGCACACCTCTATAATGTCTTAATAAATTCCGACTGTTCACACCATAAAGTTTTGTTTTCTGCACCCGTACAATCTTTTATGCCTATTGTGAGTCATTTCTATTCACTGTGCACAATGTTATGTAAATATTTTCTCACTCCAGTGCTTCTATTCGCATTGTCGAGAATTACTGGAAATTTCTCAACGCTCTCACTCCAGGTCCAGTACAACAAAACAAGAATTCCTAGAATTCAGAACAGTACGCAAATGCTTGTTGTTCAAGAGGATTTCGGGGAAACATTTCCAGGCTTAACGTTTGAGGTTTTCTTGATGAGGCAGCAGATTGGAAGAGAAAGGTATCATAGCACCTTCTTGGAGAGGGGCTGCATGTAAGGAAGGGTCCGCAAGCATCTTCCCTGGGTAATAAATTTAATATCTATGAGATTTGAACCCATTCCTCATTAGTTATTCAGTATAAATAAGAATCATACTGTACTGGACAGCCTTCTTGGTGTTAAATACGAGGGCCGTCCATAAAGTAAGTTTTCTTCGGGCCGTTTACAGAAACAAAACACAACAGCTGAAGCAAGTGTTCAGCTATTTTTCAACATGTTCGCCACCGGACCAACGTGAGACCAACGTATGAATACCTGTGTCGTAGAAGTCTGCCGCCTAGGATTTGAACCACTGTGTGGCTCCATCTCCGCCTCTATGTCATTCTCTGTCATTTTTTTGAAGTGTAGGAAAATATGGAAATCAATGGGAGTGAGATCCGGGCTGTAGGGTGGATTTATAAACACCTCCCATCAAGTCTCCTGCAGAAGTTCGACTGGAAGGTGTTTAAACATTCACCCTACAACCCGAACCTCGCTCCCAGTGATTTTCACCTTTTCCTACACCTCAAAAATGACAGAGAATGACAAAGAGGCGAAGATGGTTGCCACACAGTAGTTCAAATCCCAGACGGCAGACTTCTATGACACAGGTATTCATACGTTGCTCCCACGGCAAGACAAATGTCTCAGTTCCGGTGGCGAATATGTTTAAAAATAGTTGAACCCTTGCTTTATCTGTTACAGTAAACATTTCAATGAAATTGTGTTTCGTTTTTGTAAAAGTCCCGAGGGAGACTTAGGGTCTGTACTACCACCTGCCGACAAATCCTCCAGATACGTGACTTCCAGATAGCTTAACTGGAAGATGTCTTGTAATACCATCGCTGAACTGCTACCGGCAAGAACGCAGTAAAAATTTGTAAAATGGTCCTTACCTCGCTGAGCAGAGAGGTGTGTTTGTTGTAGTTCCGTAGTCCTCCGCTAGGTGCGGCAGCTCGGATTTGTATTTGTATAATTAAATTACATAACAACATATCGTTTTAAGTGCATTGTTCAATTCTATTTCATTCATATGTGAGCATAAAATAATATTTTATGTAAATTAAATCTTCTGGCATCAGTTCTAAAATTCAGATGGCCAGAAAACTTCGGAACACTGCCATCTTGTTTCAACCAAGATTCCTAACTAGCAGTTGGAAGCTTGTCAGCCACTCCATCCTCCTGCTAACTTATCTGGAAGTTGTCTTGCCAGACAGATTTTGTCAGGAGATCACAATGCGCAATTCTTGGTAAACTTCCAGATAGGTTCTCTATCCGGCAGCTAAATATGATATCACCAGGTCGTCGTACAGGCCCTTACTTTATGGACGGTCCTCGTATTATTCGCAGAAACAATAAAAGGGCACGGTGATTGCTGGCATTTTTTGCGTGGGACTCTGAAAGCATTATTTTCTAAACTGTAGTAAGCAAATAGATATTACAGTACTATTGTAAAAGTATTATGCCTATTTTCTGAATTTTTATTTGTTTATTTAATTATAATAATATTCCAGAGAATTTACATACTAGTGGTTAAAATAAAAGCTCATTGACTCTGATAAGTGTACTTACATACTTGTACAAAAATTTTGCAGCATCATGAAGAATAATAAATATATTTTAGAATATTTAGCAAAAAGCCATGAGTGAAGAGAGCACAGAAAGATAAGAGATGTAAAACAACCAATAGATTAATTTAAACGCAATTCCTGGAACGACGGATAGACTTGTTAATTCGCAGTTAATATGCATTTTGTTGGGAAAATTAGTTTGCTTTGGAGATAATACGGTAACTGTAAGAAAATTCTTGACAATAATAATTATCGTCTAAAGTATTGGGCTCGAACGTTTTCTTATTCTATTACTTTCAGTTCTTTCCAAAACAGTAAAGTTATTTATAATTATATTATTAATTACTAGTGCTGAAGAATGTTTAAATGAAGTAGATATTACTATAATAACTTCATATTTTTAATTGTCTCATATTTTATCGATTTTCATAACATTTCTCTAATTATTCTACTTCTTTAAATATATTATTGTAGGCCTATAAATTTTGTAAAAATAACTTATATTAGTAAGGTGTAATGTATTTTCTGAATGTTGTTGAGTAGAAAAGAAACTAACATGGCCCACTCTGCCAGATAAAATAAAGTCATTATTAATATTATTGGAATTATAATTCTTTCACACTGGTCGTTGTAAGCTAAGATGGAAAGATTGAATCAGACTGGAAAATTCAATGCCATAGCCGGGATTTGAACCAGGATCTTCGGTTTTGGTTCATTCCACTGTGACCTACTAGTCCAGGCAACGAAGGAAAAATAGAAAAAATAAATCGTGTAGTTTTGAAATTTGCCAGACTTGTCGGAGGGAGTGTCCTGAACAACATACTGAAAGTCCCGCAGGGTGGGGGGATGAGCGGGGGGGCAGGGAGCCTTTAGAAAGTCCCTTTTAGGTTTTTCGCTCATATCTAAACATAATTTTCGCAATGTAAATAGATGAAATTATTTAGAAACGGATAAAAGGGCATAACCGGAATTGTCACGTTGTTAAGTTAAGAATCCCTTACAGGAGTTCAAACCCAGGAACGGATAAAAGGGCGTAACTGGAATTTGACGTTGTTAGGTAAAGAATATCGCGTAAGAGCGCTTCAATGAGCAATTACATTGGAAATTATTGCGTAATTTAACTCCAAACCGGCAATGGGCTTTAACCGAACCCGTTTCGCAATTCCCGTAACCGGAAGTAGATCGTAGGTCGACCGGAAGTAGCCTACTTCTAGTTTGCCACTGACGTCACTTCCTGTTGTCACTGGACAAGGGTACGGCTGGCATCTAACTACTGATCTGCATTGAGGGGAATTTGTTGCAGGCTTTAAAAATATATTTTCAGGTTTACTCGTGTAGGTACGGTACGCGTACCACAGTTTTACTACCACTGATCTATACTGATAAATTTTAATTATTTTATTAAATTGAACCAGATGACTGCTTCTCTGGTTGGGGATTATTATGCCACTCGTAAGATTCCACTCGACATTATTACATAGGATTAAATGTTGAAATTCTGAGTAGAAAGGACGCTGATTACATCTACTCCATTTTTTAAACAGAAGTGAGGTAGAAGCTAAGAGTTTCTTGACTGAGGTTAAACTCTACGGAACTATGATTGCCTGTGAATGTCAGTGAAGTGGAACCAGAAGCTATTAGAAAGTAGGGAATAACCGAGTTAAACCGGGACGCTCACAAAATACAAAAAGAGCAGAAATGGACCGCCTTGTATTCACATTACATTATTACGTAACTCTTCACGAATAAAATTGCTCTGGGTAACGTAGTCAGGCATAAGAGACTTCACCAGACTACTCAAAAAACAGCTTCTACATAACCTATAGATCTAAAACACTTCAATTTCAAACTAGGCCTATTTCCTATGTTTTATGTTTCTAAAAATATGCTATTCTGTGTAAACGTGTCTTTACAAGTACATTTTATAAGTTCTACTTATAATCAGGATGCACTCAGCCTCTTGATACAAATTGAGGAGTTACCCGATGCCCCCAATCCTAAAACTTTAAGGATGAAAAGGAGAATAATTTACTGGGATTTATTGATTTTGAAAAAGCTTTGATACTGTAAATAGTAAACATCTGTTGTACAAAATGGCGAAAAGTGGGATGAGCTCAAAGTTTATGAGCAAGGTTAAAGCAATTTATAGTGTAACAGGATTTTAAATAAGACTATCCAATATTTATTATATTTATCCGTGATATAGTAGAGGAATTAAAAAGGCAAGGATATTACTTAGTCCAGTAACTTTGTCGCCTGAAAGTATGGGGTAGTGGGTATGCGTCAAATCCGGTAGTTCTGATTTTTTGCAGACTTGTTTATGATGTTGGCCTAATGAATAATCCAAGTTTGTGACCTCGAGCGCCGAACGCAACTTTGTCAAAAATCGAAAAAACCGCGAAAAATCGTGATTTTTTTTCACATTTTGGCGATTATAACCCTAAAGGACTAGTTTCTGAGAAAACTTTCTCAGGACGTTTTTAAATTAGACTAAATTTGCTACAATATGATACTAGAACTGTCTCCGTAGACCCAATAGTTTCCTTGATTAAGACTTTCAAAGTTTATAATTTTTTTCGTACTTCGCAATTTTGCTTCCGAGCCTACCGAAGCACAGTGGACAGTGGTCCGAAATTCCAATCTAGGAGGAAAAAACTATACTTATAATTTTTTACTATTACTTTTATGAAAGTAATTGAATTTTCGAAAGAAAATGTCATGTCTAATTGTATAAATAATAAAAAATAAATGAAATACATAAACAAATTAATGAAATACCGGTATATTCAATAATATAATTTTTTTTATGGAAACATAAATTATTTCAAAAGTACTAAATACGTTAAATTCAATTGATATTTCTCAGATAATAAACAAAAAGTAGCTGCGCTGAATTGCGCAATTTTTATAACATAATTTTTTATTTGTTTTAAGGTTGCTCCGTTACTCGTCACGTGATTTTTGAAAAATTAAAGTCAAGCCCGCACACTCAGATTAGTGATTTAGTGACACACCTGTAGCACGTTTTTAACCTACCCTAAGTTTTTTATTTTTTATTTCAGTTGTTGACTGGCTTGTTGCCCATCACGTGAGTGCCGTTTGAACTCAAAATCTACAGAATGTCGCATCCCAGTCCCATCGTGGGTTTGTGTTTTATCTGTAAGGAGACTTTAAGTGAAGGTGAAGTGCGCCTAGTGAAGGAAAGAGGTGTAAAAACCCTTATTGCGTCGAGTATTTCCCTTAAGAACATAGAAAATCAGCGTTTATTGAAGGGTGTAAATGAGATATATGTGCACAGTGGTTGTCAGATAAAATACAACAATCCGAAGTTGATCAAAGCAGCTGTTAGCAGTGGAAAATCAAATATTACGCCATCAAGGGCCACAAGATCAGTCTCTGAGCAGTTCAATTTCAGAGAATACTGTTGTCTATGTGGAGACAAAATAGCTGAAGAGTTCCTTGTGGCAGAAAGAAAGAAAAAGTCAGAAAAACGGAACAATGTCATTAATGCGGAAAAGTTATCTCTTAGTGCAACAATCTTGAAAGCAGCTAAAAAACGTGGTGATGAATGGGCTCTTATAATAAAAGAGCGTATATCTGAGAACACAGATTTGGTAGCCCTTGATGCCAGATATAATCGGTTTTGCCAAACAAAGCTCTACCAGGCACCACCAACAGGAAAGTCCAGGGGAAATCGTCAGCATCTCACAGTTGATGAGGCCATGGAAAAGATTTATTCATTTCTGGAAGAGAACGCTGAAGAGTGTCAGTTCTTCCTAGATGAACTCATGGACCAGATAGACGGAGAACAACCTCAACTACGAACAGTCAAAAATCGCTTGTTTGCAAAGTATGGGGAGGACATTTTGATCGTTGAGAGACCCTTCAAACACACGAGTGTTTGTTTTAAAAACACAGGTCACAAAATTCTCACCAGTACATGGTATGACAGTAGAAGTTCAGATCCTCAAGCAGAAAGACTACGCGTGGTGAAAGCAGCTGCTGAAGTCATACGAGAGGATATACGGTCGCAAGTGTACGACACAACACAATTCACACCTGTTGGTGTTCACTTTCCTGTTGGTGGTGCCTGGTAGAGCTTTGTTTGGCAAAACTGATTATATCTGGCATCAAGGGCTACCAAATTTGTGTTCTCAGATATACGCTCTTTTATTTTAAGAGCCCATTCATCACCACGTTTTTTAGCTGCTTTCAAGATTGTTGCACTAAGATAACTTTTCCGCATTAATGACATTGTTCCGTTTTTCTGGCTTTTTCTTTCTTTCAGCCACAAGGAACTCTTCAGTTATTTTGTCTTCACATAGACAACAGTATTCTCTGAAATTGAACTGCTCAGAGACTGATCTCGTGGCCCTTGATGGCGTAATATTTGATTTTCCACTGCTAACAGCTGCTTTGATCAACTTCGGATTGTTGTACTTTATCTGACAACCACTGTGCACATATATCTCATTTACACCCTTCAATAAACGCTGATTTTCTATGTTCTTAAGGGAAATACTCGACGCAATAAGGGTTTTTACACCTCTTTCCTTCACTAGGTGCACTTCACCTTCACTTAAAGTCTCCTTACAGATAAAACACAAACCCACGCTGGGACTGGGATGCGACATTCTGTAGATTTTGAGTTCAAACGGCACTCACGTGATGGGCAGCAAGCCAGTCAACAACTGAAATAAAAAATAAAAAACTTAGGGTAGGTTAAAAACGTGCTACAGGTGTGTCACTAAATCACTAATCCGAGTGTGCGGGCTTGACTTTAATTTTTCAAAATCACGCGACGAGTAACGGAGCAACCTTAAAACAAATAAAAAATTATTTTATAAAAATTGCGCAATTTAGCGCAGCTACTTTTTGTTTATTATCTGAGAAATATCAATTGAATTTAACGTATTTATAACTTTTGAAATAATTTATGTTTCCATAAAAAAAAAAATTATATTATTGAATATATTTCATTAATTTTTTTATGTATTTAATTTATTTTTTATTATTTATACAATTAGACATGACATTTTCTTTCGAAAATTCAATCACTTTCATAAAAGTAATAGTAAAAGTTATAAGTATAGTTTTTTCCTCCTAGATTGGAATTTCGGACCACTGTGCACTGTGCTTCGGTAGGCTCGGAAGCAAAATTGCGAAGTTCGAAAAAAATGATAAACTTTGAAAGTCTTAATCAAGGAAACTATTGGGTCTACGGAGACAGTTCTAGTATCATATTGTAGCAAATTTAGTCTAATTTAAAAACGTCCTGAGAAAGTTTTCTCAGAAACTAGTCCTTTAGGGTTATAATCGCCAAAATGTGAAAAAAAATCACGATTTTTCGCGGTTTTTTCGATTTTTGACAAAGTTGCGTTCGGCGCTCGAGGTCACAAACTTGGATTATTCATTAGGCCAACATCATAAACAAGTCTGCAAAAAATCAGAACTACCGGATTTGACGCATGCTGTGATGTATAAAGTTACTGGACTAACTGCCCTATCATTCAAGTTAAAGAGATCCCGGTCATTTTATATGTTGCTGATATCGCAATTGCATCATTCACTGCAATTGGGTTACATAAAACATTGGATGATATATGAGATGCATCCTAAAATTCGGGTTAAAAATAAACACAAATAGAACAAGAATTTAGTCTGCAAAAGAAGTGAGGTTGTACGCGAAAAAAATTAATTGTTTATAAATAAGGAAATGATTGAAGTAGTTGATAAATTTAAAAATTTAGGAGTTGTGTTAGACGGAAAGGAAAATTGGAAAGAACAGATAAAATTAGTGAAAAATCAATTTGTAACGCTATCTACAAAACTGCTTATCGAAATTACCAAATATTAAAGTATGTAATTTTAATCATATTTATAGGCTATTCTCCAATCAAGGATATTATATGCTGCTGAAATATGGGGTGAAGTAGGAGGACGGGAAATATGGATAAAGTTTTAGCGAGATATTGTAAAATATTGTTGGGTGTGATAAAAAAAAATCAGTCAACATTGCAGCGCTATTGGAATTAAATATAGAAAATAGCATGGGCTCATTCCTAACAAGAAAAATAAAATTTTTTCACCATATTTTAGTAAACCCAGATGATAGTTTCGAAAAAGTGTGTTAGATATTTTTACAAAGTACAAACTTGACAAACAACTGGTCGAAAAATCTGGAGGAGTATTAATAACATTGCTATAAATTGGATTTGGTATAGAATGGGATCATGGAACGTGGATGATGTTTGTAAATGAATAAGAAAAAAGTGTAATGACGTAGCGAAACTAAAGTTGTTTTGTAAGTTTAAAAACTTTTAATCTTCAAGTGCTGTGTAGATAGAATCTTATTTATTCGCATGCAGTAAGAATGAGAGAATGAGCTTGGCCTGGTAGAGGCTTGGTATTTGGAAGATAAAAAAAGCTTTAGAGATATAACAGCTAAAGAAATGTGTCCACTATGCAATGAAGCAGAAAGTGCTAGGCACACCATTTTAGAATGTAAGGAAACTGAAGTATGGGGAAAACTGTTCATTGATAAGAAACTATTAAGAATTCATTAAAATGTAGCATTTAGGAAGCTATGCACAATAGAAAGCGTAGATGTATTTTTAAAATATGTGGAAATTTCTTTTTTATAGTAAAACATAAATGGAAAGCGAAATTTGATTTAAACAATGAAACACGTTCTAACGTGCGTGGTTCAATATAAAAAGAATAATAAAATATTTAAATATATTTTTGTTTGTGTTAATAATTGTTACTTTGTTTTCTTAGAGAATGGAGTTGTAGTTTGTATTATTCGTTGTAATTTCTTGGGACTATATGGCAAAGCAGAAGTGTAGCCGTTAAGTCCTTGTAGCTTCAGAAAATGAAAAAAATAATAATTATATGTTTAAGAAATGCCTTATAACAGAGGAAAGGGAAAAAGGACGAATCTAGTTTATTACGATTTTTAACAATGGTTGTGATTATTATTATTATTATTATTATTATTATTATTATTATTTTGCAGTTTGTAAAGCATAATAATGCCATAGACTAAGTCTAGAATAAAATGGATATAAACAAATATGAATGAATGAATGGTTTATTTCATCATACAATACATAAGGGACTCTCGGTTACAAACAATGCTTTGCCGCAGAGCCCCTTTGTTGAGAAAAAGAAAACTATTGGTATCACTCTCAGAACAAAAACAACACAAAAACTATGAAAATACATATAATTGTTTCAACATGTTAATCCTTACCTACAACTTTTTATTATTATTATTATTATTATTTTTTTTTTTTTTTAAGAATTAATTACCAATTATACCGTCTTACTATCGCTTTCAATTTTTTTACCCCAAATTCTCTTAATTATAAACATGAATTTTTTCATTTTTTTCAGTAAAATCTCGTTTTTTGTTGTACATAATTTCTTATATGCTATGCTACTGTTCATTCTTAAATATTTCCTGTCAATGTACATTTTTCTCAGTTCTTCTGTTACAGTGCACTCTAATAAGATGTGCTTTGCGTTTTCTTCCTTCCTGCAGAGTGGACACATTCCACTAGGTGTAATCCCTCTTAAGTTTCTTAACCTCCATATACCCAATCTTAACCAAGCCAAACCAGTTCTTTCATTGCTATCACATGTAAACACATATGGTTCTAGCCCCCAATCTGATTTCATATCTATATAAAATTTCAATGATTTAAAATTTTTTAATTCACAAAATAATTCCTGTTTGGTTATATCATTACACCTTTGTCTTATAATCTTGCATATAACCTGGATGTTCCAATTCTCCATTCTGTGCCAAATCCAATTTAATCCTATTTTGTTTATCATTTCCACTAAAAATGTCCACCAATTATCTTTCAATGTCGTGTTCTGCAAAAATTTTAAACATTCTTTTTCTAAACTATTCTCAGGTAAATCTAAAATATGTTGAATAAACTTAATTTTTCTTATTAAAAAAGTACTCATACTATTTTCTAGGCCTAATTCCATTATTGTAGCTATATTGGCTGAGTTACTTGGTAATCCTAAAATTTTCTTACCATATCTCGCTCTGATTTTATTTACATTCTTCCATGCTTCCTCCTCTCCCCAAATTTCTGCTGCATATAATATCTTACTTTCCACCAGTGATCTATAAATAATGTTCAGATTGTGGATTTTTATATTTGCTAATTTACTTAAACAATTATTTATTGAAGTTAAAGCCACCGCTCCTTGATTTCTAGACATATTTATCTGATCTTTCCAATTACCCCTATTATTAAACCATACCCCTAAGTATTTAAACTTCTCCACCACCTCGACTTTTTCATTATTTATAAACCACTGTTCCTTTCTACTCGACACCCCTCCCTTTCTACAGATCAGAATTTTAGTTTTTTTTATGTTAATCTTTAAATTCCATTTTGAACTATATGCTATTACTTCATCTAATGCTCTTTGTAACCCTATAGCTGTTATAGATCCGATTACCACATCGTCTGCGAAAAGAATTGAAGGAACTTCCCTATTCTGGATTACAGGGCAATGGCAATCCTTATTATTAATTACGCTTACTACATCATTTATGAAAATATTGAATAAGAAAGGGCTCAATTTACAACCCTGTCTTAAACCTTTATTATTTGGAATACGCTCTGTTAAACTTCCGTCTCCTAATTTTATTTTAAAACCTGTTTCCCTGTAAATTGCTTGTACACAACTTATAAATTTCGGGCTTAAGCCGCACTTCCACATTTTAAACCATAATTGATCTCTGTTAATAGTGTCAAAAGCTTTTTCAAAATCTATAAAAACCCAGTAGATTTTACCCCTCTTATAACTTAAATATTTATCAATCAACGATTTCACTATAAATATATTGTCACTCGTCCTTTTATTGCTTTTAAAACCCGCTTGATAACTAGAAATTATCTGACCCTCTTCTAGCCAAAATTTCAATCTTTTAGCCAACAACCCTGTATAAATTTTACTTAAAGCTGGCAATATAGATATTCCCCGATAGTTTTCAGGGTCCAGCTTCGAACCCTTCTGTTTGTAAATCGTTATCATCATAGCTGTATTCCAGCTGTTCGGGATTGACCCTTTATCTTTTATTCCATTGAAAATCCTTGTTAATAATCCCAGCCACCTCTCGTTCTTCCCCATTTCCTTCCAACATTGAATGGGGATACCATCCAGCCCAGTACTCTTTTTATTTCTAGCTTCTAGCAACAATTTCTTTACTTCTCCTTCTGTAAAATCGTCATCTAGTACACTTATGTAATTATTTTGAAAAAACCTATCACTGTTATCAATTCTTATTCCACTGTTCATCTTAAATAGCTGTTTGAAATATGTACACCACACTTCCCCTTCAATCTTATTTTCATTCTCCTTCCACTTCGTTAACTGATTAATGTAATTCCACGCCTTTTGCATATCATTTTCTTTAATCAAAAATTTAAGTTTTTCCACTTCGTTCCTATCATACTTTATTTTCACCTCTTTTAAAAGCTCTCTATACTCTCTTTTAAGGGTTGTATAAACCTGTTTGTCTTCATTCCTATTGGATTTTTTCCATCTGTAATAACTTTGTTTGTATATATTTCGCTTTACCGCGCACTGAAAATTAAACCAACCTTTACTTACTTTATTCATCGATACTGATTTCAACATTCCTCTACTTGCCCTTACAATACATTTATTTAATAAATCGATTGCTTCCCCTGGGTCAGCTTGATTCCTCACTTCTATACCTATTTTCATTAATTCACTACTTTCGTCATTTAAATTGGTTGACTTTCTCACTATCCCAACAGATCCTCTTTTCCTTATTACTATTTGTTACTTTACTGATCGCTACATCATTTCCTTTCCAGTTTACCTTCAGTTCTACTGATAGGACTAAGTGGCTACTTATAGACTTATCTTCGATCTTAAACTTTAATATACTATCAGATAGGCTATAAGATATCAACACATAATCAATGACACTTTCCCCGTTATTGTTAATAAATGTAAAATTTCCTTCTATGTCATCAAAATATTTACCATTTAAAATGTCCCATCCTAACTCTTCACATAAATCAAGTAACTTTAGTCCTTCACTGTTCAAATTTTTGTCCTTACTCTTCCTTGTCGAATCTGTATTGTATATACTATTTAAACACTCGACATCTCTTTCGGCCACCCTGGCATTAAAGTCCCCACCTAACAAATACTGTGCATATGTATATTTATCCCCTAAACAATTTATTTCTCTCCTTAAATTGCGCCAGAAATTTATGTTATAATAACTAGAGTTTGTTGGATGGATATAACAACATCCTATTATTAATTCCACTCTCTTAGTCTTACCCTTTAAACCTATCCATAATACTTCTTCTAACTCCGACTCGATTTCTATAATGTGCTGACTTAAACTTTCTTGAATTAAAAACATAATTCCCGCTGGGTGCCTCCCGAATTTTTTTATCTTTGATTTCTCTTTCCTAATGCATGTATATCCTTTAATGTTTATTTTCGTTTCTACCCCAAGCCATGTTTCCGCTAATCCTAAAATTTCGCATCCATTTAAAATCTCCCATAGGTCCCCATTACTTATTTTTTGTAATAATCCTTCAATATTTACAAAGCTATATCTTAAAACTCCATCTCCTGAGTTCCTTAATACCTATGTACTAGTATTTGTTTTCTGTTTATCCCCAGTCAATACCCAGCTACGTAAATTATAAGCCCCTGATTCCCCTCGCACCTGTTTACCCTCGTTTACTTCTAAGAGACTCCCTTGTGGTGAGGCAAAGGTGACTAACTTCTTTTTGGGGGTAGTTTGGCGGGCGGGTTGCTCACGAATGCCCTCTACTTCAATATCATGCTGCTCCCGGGGTGATGCATGTAGAGACCATTGGGACATAGACATTCTCCTCTGTTCATCGTCCGGTGACCTCGGTGACCTCGGTGCCCTCGGTGCCGGCGTCATCACCTCTTGTGCCCGTGCTTCAGCTGTTTGATTTCCTCGACCGGACTGATGATGTGGCATTTCCCGGTTATTCACTCTACTTACTCCTGTGTTTCTCCATATGTTATTATTCCAATGCTGCTTGCAATAGTCCAGATCGAAAAAATTACCATCAATCTTGATCTTGTTTTTCACCAATACTGCATATTTACCGGATTTTCTGGCTTCTTTTAAAAATGGTAATAGCTGTCTTCTGGTGTTACGTGTTTCTGGATCGTAATCTTGTTCCACTCTGATTTTTGTGCCTCTCAGAAGCCTAGTGTTCTTAAGCACTACTTCCTTGGCCCCCATACTTGCAAATTTCACCAGAATCGGCCTATTCGCACCTCTCCCCAGTCTATATGATTCAACTATTTGGTTCACGTCCATGTTTATTCTTAACGCCTGTATGAAGAACTCCAACACTGTATTTAAAGTGTCCGATCTTCTCTCGGGTCTTCTTTCTTCTAATCCGAATATCACCACATTTCTTTTTCTTTCTTTATATTCCAAATTGACCAGCCTCATCTTCATCCTCTTACACTCGTCTTTCAGTATATTTATTTCGTTTCTGTTTTCTTCTGTGTTGGTTCTTACTGTGTTTAAGATTTCCTTAAGTTCAGAGATGTTTAGCTTCAATTCGTTTTTAATTTCTCTAAAACCTTCCTTCATTTCGTTCTTTACTGTTTCTTCAATTGTCGGTCCAGGGTTTAGTTCTACTCCGCCGATTATTAGTAATGCCATGGCCACCAGACCCACAAACCACAAGCTTATATTTCCAATAGCCCTATCATTGACGTTTTTATTTGTAATGTTGTTCCCTCTTCTTAAGTTGAAGCTTCCAATCCTTGCTCTGTATGTTGCTGTATCCACACCCATGGCAAACAAATTAATTTCGGCACGGCCGTAGGCACGTGTGTTACACTTAATCGCGTAAAAGGTCCCGCGGTCGCTGACACGCTAGAGACTACACTTCCTCCACTTCTTGCCACACTGCACAAAAACCAACCTATCGCTTCGCTGTCTGAATGATGACTGGGATAAACAAATATAATGTTCAGACTGTGTCGCACATAAAAAATTAGTTGAAGTCATAAAAGGCTTTATTGTGCAGCCAATTTCTAATTCTCTTTATAAAAATAGTTCTGTCAATTTCAAATACTTCTATTAGAAACTTATTATAGACATTTGAGGCCATAATTTCCTAATGCTGGATTGTCTTTGTTAGCCTGCATTTTGGTATGTGTGCAAGATTTTGTTGCCTGGTATCAAAATTATGTATGTCATTTCTTCTTGAGAATTCAGAAAGGTTATCTGCGTACTGATACTAAGTCCTCTAACCGTCGCCGGTGGTTCGGAATTTTGTCCCGCACGAGTTCCTTTACATGCCTGTAAACCTACAGACTTGGGACTGTCGTATTTAAACACATGTGATTGCCAGTGACCAGGGCCGAGATCGAATACACGAACTAGCCAGAGTCTAACCAAGTTTTCTACCCAGGCCGATAGAAAACGAGAATCATTTGTTAGTTTCCACCATGTTTGATCTGCTTATTATTCAAGAGTAGGATTCCGATGTTTATGACCTAACAAGTGGAAAACTTGACTGAAAATATTACCTTAAAAATGACTAAATATGACCCAAATATCCTAAATATGACCTCATAAAAGAACGTACTTTCTAAAAATAAATGTTCCAATTTAAAACGTTTAATGACACTAAATTATTACATCACATTAATTCAATCAGATAATAACTTTTTAACAATCTTACAGGTGATTTACAGTTATATTCGTAAAGAACTTCTAATATGTTAATGTTTCCAGATACCAGTGTAAGTGGGAACTCAATATAATGTTATTTAAAAACATGTATATGGGTCATTCTCCAAAAAAAAAAAGTGCAGATTTCAATGTTAGAATTCTTTTTTAAAATTATTTTTTATTTTGGATCATGTAATTTTTTATGTAATACTTCTTTCTGCAGAGTAGGCCTACTACTGAGGTACTAGTCCTACTTACCGACTGGTATTTTGCATTAAATGAACAAGGTTAGAAAATGGCGCATTCACAGAGGTGAAAAAATAGTCAGAAATAGTAATTATATAGAAGTTATGTGAGAATTAGATTAAATTTACTGTATTAAATGTCATCACGAAAAATAACAATATTTATTACCATACAAATGGATTAACACGCAATTTTTTACTTATTTTTATCTATGTTCAAAATAGATTATCACCTTCAAATCAAAACTTTAAATTAAAACATGATATATTGTCATAAACTATTAGGCTATACCAATATCTTCTTTAAACAAAAATAATAAATGCAGGCAATTAAATATGTCATCAATTACAACATTAATTACACCTCCATGGACGGAGGTGAGATTTTTCTCTAATTTGTCAAACAGCTTAAGAACATTTGAGGTTAGAAAATCTCAATTCTAGAGTTTAACTTTGCATTCCTTATAATTATAATTTATAGCAAAAGTAAATATAAAAACATACAACTTTACCGTAGGGTGTAGGTTTCGGAAGTGAGAAAGTCCAATTACCAACTCCGCAGTTAGCCCTTTTACACAAACAAAACAACACAGAAAAGCACACTGACAGCTTGGCTTTATATAAATGATAAGAAAACTACCAAAAGTTAGAGTCCAAGGAAGATAGAAAGACTACAGGGCCATCTTTGTGGAAACAATTGAACTTTTATATTGTTTCACGGAGGACAGGCATGTTTAGTGCAAAAAATTGATACATTTGCTTTTGAGATATTAATGACTCATTTTTTGAGCTGTTTGTTCTTGTTATAACATTAAAATGGAACACAAATTAAAGTCTGTTGAATTATGGAAGAATGAAAATGACAAGTCAGGCATGGGAAATGACACGGAGGTGAGATCTCACATACTGTGCCCTAAGTTGCAGAAAATTTTAAATTTTGTTTAAAAAGTGGACTATGGGATAAAATAGACCTTATTTCAATCTAACTTATCATAGTAATTCATAATCCATAAATACTTATTTTACACAAGAAAATCATTTGCGACATGAATCTGCCCTTTTCTGGAGAATAACCCATACTGGAAGTTGTTAACAAGAGGAAGAGGTTATGAATTACTTGTTATTGTCCCTTCACATTTCAGTTACATTAAAACGAAAATATTCTCGACTCTTTTTCGGAACAAAATTAAGTTGACAATTTAGTGCACATACTGCATAGTATATAACTGAAATATAACGTTAAATTACAAATATGACTAAGACCATGAAAATGACCAAAATATGACTTTATATTCAAAATAAAAACATTCCGATTAGATTAATAAATGTGCATGTAATTCATGTTTAATTTGTGTTTGATGTGAGAATGGAGGTCTGGATTCAAATATGGCATGACATAAGCATCAGAACCCTACTCATGAGTTCATGATAAACGGATGAAACACAGCTGTGCTACATATAAAAGCCGACGAAAACGTGAACGATAAATTGAGAATTTGTTTTCTTTTTAGCTTAAACCTATAATGCCTCATGTTTCATCAGATATTACGGTGTTATTATTGCTGTAATTTTTTTTTTCCTCTAATGCTTGACGTAACAAATCAGTAACACTGTCTGGAACGCATTCAGCAGGTTTTTGCTATAACTGGTACTTCCTAATATTAGTTTTTAAAACTACTGTAGCTGGTTTCTTGGAGGGAACTCATGGCGCGGGACGTAAATAAACGATTACAATTTAATAATTCTAATGTTATTGGTAAACTGTTATTGGTAATTAATTGAAAAAGCAAGATTCATAAATATGTTTGGGTGTGTGTTATATGACTCAGAACTGATGCTAATACAATTATTTATTCCATGTTACAAAATAATGTGTAACATTGGGTAAAATAAGTATAAGATGTGAGAAATTACTTGCTTAAACAACGATAGAAATTGCTTCATGAAGTTTAAGGTATGAAATTATTGAAAAAAAAATTACAGTAAACATGACTTAGTTTTAGTATGTATTAAATTTGCAATATTTAGTATATATTACATGAAATTACTCTTTATGCTTTCGTTAATAAAAAGGAGACTAAACGTTTAAATTTTACACATACATATAGGATTAAAACCTTATAATAAAGTAGTATCAGAGTTAGGTGCATCCTCGTTATTTTTAAATGTGCGAACTTCTGCAGTGAGGTTGCTACGGATCTAGACCTGCAGTGTTTTGCAGATGACAAACAATTTATCCATCTTCTTGCTTAGATACACGGTCCAATCAGAGACGGCGAGACGAAGGGAAGACTCGAACTGCTAGCGACACTTCGTAAGCTCGTACACGTGATTGGCGGTGAAGGAATCTGCTTTCTCATTTGAAAAATACTGTAGAGTAATATTTTGAGAGGCGTGTGGTGTTGTCAGTGTACCAGATTGTTCCTCCAGAAGATATTATTTTCTTTTACGGAAGACAAATGAATTTAAAATTAAATTTAGTGTGAATAAATAAAAATTATTATAATTATCGTTTAATATAGACAACTTACTTCGCCTGTCAACAATATCGCGAAAGTGTCGGTAAGATCGTCCAAAATAATGTTGCAAACAATCGCTACTTTCTAAGTAACTCTGCTTTTCAAAAGATGTGTACATGTTTTTTTGTCATACCTGTCAGAGAATTTATTTCAAATTCAGATCTTAGAAATCTGCCAAGGATTTATTTAAGCCTGAGTACAAACGGAAGTCCTACTCTGGAAGCGAGTTCACTTCAGCAGTGCCTTTCGTTTCAAGGTCGTCGCATATAATTTAACCCGCGCTATCTGTATCAAGTTTAAAACAGAGAATCCTTCCTTCTTGTGACCTCGTGCTAAATGATCTGATAACTTCCCCGGTTTCATTTCACATTACTTCTACAAGTTTGCTATTCGTGAAGAGAATTACCATTCTTTAGTGGCAAGACCCAGCTACAAGTACCGAAATTATAAAAACTTCGGAATTTATACAGAAATAACTAAGCAGTCATTCTTTAAACTGCAGATATCCCCTTTCTTTGTATTTAGTTTTCTTGATTTTCCTTGATATTCAATCTTGTAAATTTTCACCGGATTTGAAACATAGATTTAATGCACGTTCTGTTAATGTAGGATTGGGCAAGTAATTTACCTATGAGTATTTTACACGTAAAATACATGTAAAATGCTTCATAAAAATAGTTTTTGCACGAGTTGTATTAAACTAAATATTTAAGGTATATGTACCCCAATAAACCAAAGAAAACCTGAAAATTTGCATTTTTTGAAAGCGGCATATTTAGATAGACAGTTCTCTTTAATTTCATATATTAATTTTTAAATTCTGGCTGCTAATTCCATAGATAGAACCCTTATTCTCATAAGCTTCATTTTGCCATGCCTCTTAGCCATCTATCAATTTTCAGTATTTTTATTCTTCCCTCCCTGCTTGATGTTCTCGTAATGATTATTAGTTGTCATTAATACACTATTAAAAGTGGAGCCATATGCTGGAGTAAGAATGAACTGTTTGAACTTCGTATTTTCATGTTCATCCCGACATGTGTTTTCCATGCGTTTCGATACAAATTCTGTTCTCGTAAGTAGGAAATCGCTTGGTATTTAATCGTTTCAAATATAATTAACATATCAAGGTGATTTTGGTGTCATTTTGAAGCTTGCAATGTTCTCTAGTACTTCACATGGAGAAATTGTTTAAATATAAATAATGTGCTGTGCTCTAGATTTTTTATTATAATGATGTAAACAAAAAATATTTTTAGTTTATATAAATCCACATAACAATTTCAAATATTAAGTATCCTAAAAAACTCAATATCAGACACTAAAAAATTATGCTATCCACAAAATAGTGAAAAAAATTGTTTCTATCTGTCATATTTTTGAAGTAATGATGTTGCAAGTTCATAGTCAACATTTTCAAGAAAACAATTTTTATAAACAAATTATAAATAATTACAAAAAAAGGTTTTGAATATATATATATATATATATATTGAGAGGCCTAATGCTAAAAATAAAATTTTCATACATGAAGGTGTACATATACCTTATTCAATAAAAGACATTTTTCGGTAGGCCTATGTGGAGTGGGGACAGACTGTTATATTTTATACGTTACGTTCCCAACCGTGGGGAACTCCTTCAGTGACAGCTTTTCCTCACTATCAAAAACTGCGCCTGTATCAAAAACTCTTGATTTAAAGGTTGTTAAGCGTCATTCGTTTGTTCTTATTTCAGACTGTCTTCTTATTGCAAACGGGGCTGTGGCTATTATATTTATGTCACGCCAATGGAAGCGTCCTTCGTTCTTAATGCATCCTTTCCAGTTCTTAAACCTGGAATACATGTCTTTGGAAGCTGCAAGCCCTCTTCCTTCGAGCGAACTTCATGCAAATTCACTGTACTGAATTTGGCATTTTGAGATGCTGAATTGTTTTTCACATCAAATTAAATAAATAGTATATCAATATATATATATATTATATTGCACAAAGTTTCTCGCATATACGTGTTAAAGGCTAGCACAGAAAAAAGTAAATTTTAAAGACAATTATATTTTATTTATTACATTTGCATAAAACTAACAAGTATCTTGAACCGAAAGCATCAGGGTCGATCTTTATGTTCGATGTTTTTACCGTGAAATAATAATAATAATAATAATAATAAAAAATAATAATAATAATAATTATTATTATTATTATTGTTATTATTATTATTATTATTATTATTATTATTATTATTATTATTATAACTCGGGATTTGCATGTTTTCCTCAATCTCAAAGGCAAAAATGCAGGATACATTGAGATATCGCCGAAATGCTGCACGAATGATTTAGGCCTATTACAAGAGCCTACTGGTAAATTTGGGTGGCCACAGAATTTGATTTGAACCCAGAAGCTCTTCCGTTTTACCCTATATCACCTCGCTCTAATTGATGTTGGTGTGTTCATTAGACTGTGGTAAACTGACTGCATTTCACAACAATAATTAGATTATAGTATTCTTGTAACTATGGGCAACAGAAGAATATCATTCATATTTTAATCAAAATGTATGTTCTGAAATTCGCATTTAAGTCATGTCCAGACATTTGCCTGCCTTTAACTTTCATCTTGTGTATTGTGTCTTCCAGTAAGGGAGCATTTAACGTATGTAAACTATGATATGCGATAGTTAAATTTTAATCTATGGAGACCCAGGTTTAGGATATAGTACAACAGTACAACAGATTAGAGCATGCCGGGTGTATGATTTCAGGTTTTCTTGGCGAAACAAATGTAGAAATTCTTCTCATGTTTTCAGCCAGCTGAGAAGTTTTCATTATCCGACGTTTCACAGGATGATGATGGAGGCAACGACAACCTCTAGAACTTCGGATAACGCCAAACTTCTTACCTGGTTGAAAACCCGTGAAGAACTTCTGCATTATGAATTATATTCTTAAAGACGCCTATGAATGCATAAACTGTAAACAGTTTAATATTAAAATGGCATGCCGTAAAAATTTTCAGCCTTATGACATTAACCACACGGCAGATTCGATGAACTGTTCAATATACAAAAAAATACTGAATATAATAAAGTCTAAAATAAACTATGGGTGAGTTAATTCCCTACCAACATTATGTATATGACTCTTTCATACACGGGAACTGATAATTGATTCAGAGTCCAATGCATTTGATAATACTACAACTATATGCGGCACAGTTTAAGGTCCTCTGTGTACGGGGGCCGAGTGCTTCAGATAATGGAGTTTTGTGGATTAGGATTTTGGCGAGGATGGCACCATTAGAGCAGTGATGGCGCTAATTGCAGCAGTGTAACGTTTGGATCTGATAGCACAACAGATTATTACAGCTACACGATATTAGGACATGGTAAATTTGGTATCTATTTATGAAGATTTGTGGAGAATCTGAACAGTTAGTGAAGCATCTTTTCCTGGATTGTCCCAGATTTGCAAACTAATTGGTGGTGACACTACACTTTCAGCACACTGACAGTTTTTTAGAAGGGAGTGATGCAAGCAAGATTTTATACATTTCGTAAATTATGTTCATTCCTGTTTATTATTGTTACTTGTAAGATAGTCTGTTAATATTAATTTTGTTAATTTGTTCTATTTAACACCCTAACATGCCTTCAAGGTAAAATAGGGTCACATGTTTTGGAGTGTCAAAAAAAAAAAAAAAAAAAAAAAAAAAAAAAAAAAAAAAAAAAAAAAAAAGACGCCTATGATTATCACTTCAAATTTACCTTTGATCTTTTGGAGAGAATTTAACATTCTCATTATAGCATGATCTAACGAATGGGCAAGATATAGTTAGATTCATGAAGTCCCAAAGACTTATAAGAATGGACGATAATCGCCTCCCAAAGAAAATGTGGAAGGGAAGACTATATTCGAGAAGAAGAAAGGGACGACCTAGGACTAGATGGATGGATGGTGTGGAAGAAGACCTAATGGCTATGAGGATCCGAGGATGGAGATCTATGGCAGAGAATAGGGATGTTTGGAGACGGCTAGTGGAGGAGGCCAAGGCTCACACCGAGCTGTAGCGCCCAATGAATAAGAATTATAGCATACAGTTGCATACTTATGGCTGTATTACACGATGCCATAAAGCGCGCAATCTATTGCATGCCAGCATGCCACCTGGCATGCAAGGAAATATGTTCAATTTGCACGAAAAAAGGCATGAAAACAGGCGAGTGTTCTATCCATTTGGTGATAGAAAGCGTGCTATTTTTGCTGCAATCTTGCACGGAATTTCCTCGCCTTTTGACAACAGCACCCCTCAACGGAGAGGATAGGAATTACAAAACATGAACACAAGCGGAAAAACATGGCGGACAGCAAGATGTGGTCTCGTAACAGCATCCAGCTGTTAATTTCTTTATATGAGCAGCATTCCTGTTTGTACAAGGTGTCTTCCCCTTTGTACCACAACAGGAATAAAAGGAGGGAGAGTTTATCAATCATTTCTGGAAGGATGCAAGCAGCAAGACCTGGAACAACGGCTGAAGAAGTTAAGGCAAAACTCCACAGCCTCAGGTCATCGTTCATAAACGAACGCAACAAGATCACGAAATCAAAGCGGTTGTTCCACGGATGAAGTGGGTGCCAGATCTTATATTTTCTTGTCTTTTCGTATCACATTAGCCATTGTTTCAATTGTTGTTCTGAACATATGATTGAGGATCCTGAGTTCGAACTTCCATGTGTAGCATATTTAACATACCCTAACCTCCGTGTCTTCTGTCTATCCATGGTTTTGTCCACCATCTCCTCTGCTTTCTTTTATTTTTTATTGCATTTTTATCGTTTCAGTTAATTACCACTGCATTTTGAGTAACTACAGCAGCAGCTGCTAATAACTCCAATTCTTCGTCCGCCATGTTTTGTTTCGATACGTATGCGCAAAACTATATTCATCTGTTTTTCTTGCAAGGACGCGGCCATCAAATATTGCATGGTGTAAAACGAGCAGAAATAACGCGCCTATTTTGGTGCCATTTTTCATGCATGGAAACGCGCAATTTAAAACTGCAAATTGCACGAAAATAAGCATCGTTTAATACAGTCATTATGCAACATAAATAACATCTCTCTCTAGGAGCAATTATTGGTCTTAGCCTACTGCCCCCTCCTTGCGGGCGCCCCTGACAGTCATCAAACATGAGACGTATTCACAGCAAAGAAACAACTTTTGAAAATAAAACATGATTCCAGTTACGGCTGAGGCAGTGATGCTCTTCAGTGCAGTATTCACATCACACAACCAATGTTTAATTATTTACAACGAGATGATGTTGCAATAGAATTAGTCTCTTAATAAGAATTAGTAACTTGAATGCATACAGAAATGTGAAAGTCGTGTGTATGACATATGAGATTGCCTGTATGTTCTCTCGTTCAGGTGATGCTCATTTGTTGCCTGCTCTGGTGTTTGCAAACTGCATATTAAGAGGCATTCGATTTCGTTAGATATAGGCTAGTCCATAATGATACGGCAGTAATAATAATAAAACTCATATGTGTTTACATATAACGATATATTCAGTTCAGTATTAGAATTGCCATAATTAAGCTTTTATAAAGTGCTTATGTACGATAATTAATTGAGGGAAATGCGTCTGAACAGGTAATATTAATGCAGTCCACGTACATTAAGTTCAATAAGCAAGAATTTTTATATCATTTGAAAAAAAATCCCATTAGGCAGGCCTACAGGCTGAGGTAGATTTCGAAGTGCTTTTGGTTTCATTTCTTGTCGCTGCGCAGCACTCTTCTTCTTTACTATAATTGATAGTAGCATTAAACAGTCAGCTATTGTGAGCTGAACGAAACGTTAATAGTTGCTTATTTAGCGCTATTCAACGCTATTTAGTTATTCAGCGCTATTAGCGCTATGGCATTATTATTATTATTATTATTATTATTATTATTATTATTATTATTATTATTATTAATGATTAAAATCGCACTCCCATTGGTGAAGAAAACATGAACGACTCAACAATGATATTCTTAAAAGAAAAGACGTAGATTGAGAAGCAATCTGACAGCCATATGATGAGAGGATAAATAAAATAAGTTATATTCATTATTATTGCTTAGTTAAAATAATAAAAAATAGTAATTGAAAGTAAATGTTGAACTGAATTCGGTAAAGAGGAAGAGAATGCAATCATTTGTTTTGACAACAAGAAAAGGATATAATATTCTGGGAGGCCGTACGCAAGATCAGCAATGATTAAAATTAGCAAAGCCGCTAAACAAGACAATTAATGATATTATAATAATGCTTAAAGAGAGTCATGACTGTGATAACTCTACCAAACTCAAGATATCAACATAACTGAACAGTAGTCCCAATGTTCTTTGAGGACAACACTCTTTTTTCATTGAGCCGTAACTTTCATATTAAACTCCTTTTTACTGAGAATTATTTTATCACAGCAATATCAAAGTGTACAATGCACATATGAAATATAAATAAATCTTAATTTTTTTTATAAAAAGAAAGTTGTTTATTATGTTTTACATTGATATTATATTTTATTATTTATTTTTTATTTTGCCATGCATTATTGTTCTAAAGGTGTGTAACTATTATTTTTAATATTTCAAACTCTATTACATCGGTCATTTTATTCTTAGTCGGTCCTTACACATTCTTTTCGGCAGTCCTTCAGGTTGAGGTATATTTTTAAGTGTTATTGTTTTTCAAACATTCAAATCTTCTCGCCTTATATGAGAGCTATCGAGAAACTAGTTATTGATTTGTAGAGTATTCATCAAGATACCCCACAAGACGTGGTTTCAAAAATTTCGAATTTCCATCCCCCGACCCCCACTCGTACCCCCCAAAACCCCCGAATCGTTGGTGTCACTGTGAACTCCATAAGGAGTACTCTAATTTATTCAAACGAAGTTTCCCTCTATACTTCATAGGCGCCGAGATATAATTTTTTCAAAATTTCAACCCCCGACCTCTTCCTTGGGCCAATTTTGCTCATTAACGAACATCTCCGAATTATTGGGCCTAGAAATAACATAATAATATTTTTTTTTTTTTTTCAAAAAAATTTGATCGGGCGGTGGTTTCATACTTAGGGAGGCATGAAACGTAAAGAAATGAAAGAATTTTTCGAAAGCCATCACATGGTATCAATTGCAATAGGTAGATTTTTCTTCGAAATCTACCTAAAAAACGAAGTGAGGTTAACTTCGCTCAAAAAGAACTGCCACATATGTTACATATTCCCAAACAAATGAAAATAACATTTCCAGGAAAGAAGCAACGAAATTGTTGTCTAAAGCATATGTAACAATTGTTATTTTAACCTAGACTCTGATACAATTTCCACATATTATTATTCCCAGAAGCACAAAACGTGAAAACAATCTGACGTGATACACCCACGTAACTCCCTATACCCTACGCAGCAGCAATATCCCTTTCTCGCTTCACTTTCTGACTTAGAATAAGAGGCCGTATTCAGAAGACTAATTTGGTTATTATCACCCTTCAGCTAATTTTTGTGAAAAAAAAAGTTTTAGCTCCTGTTATAAGCACCATGTGTACAACACTTAAGCACAACCGTAAGAGCAGTTTACAAGAAAATCGCGAAAAATGAATTTACCTTCACGTAAAGTAGTAATGAAAGTATGAGAAAGTCGTCACAAATATTCGTGCAAAATCCCCAGATATCTAACCAAAATATAAACTTTTAGGTAGATTTCGAAGAGAAATCTACCTATTGCAATGGTTACCATGTCATGATTTTCGAAAAATTCTTTCATATCTTTACGTTTCATGCCTCCCTAAGTACGAAACCACCGCCTGTTCAAAAAAAAAATTGTGATATTTATATATATCTTTAACGCTAGCGGCCGTAATTTTGAAGATATTTGAACCAAATTTTATTATGATATTTCTAGGCCCAATAGTTCGGACAAGTTCGTTAATGAGCAAAATTGGCTCAAGGGGGTGGTCGGGGGAGGGGGTTGAAATTTTAAAACATTTATATTTCGGCCCCTATGAAGTATAGAGGGAAACTTTGTTTGAATAAATTAGAGTACTCCCTATGGAGTTCACAGTGACACCAACGATTCGGGGGTTTTGGGGGTACGAGTGGGGGTGGGGGATGGAAATTCGAAATTTTTGAAATCACGTCTTGTGGGGTATCGTTGAAAAGCTCTTGATGAGTACTTTACAAATCAATAACTAGTTTCTTGATAGTTCTCATATAAGGCAAGATTTGAATGTTTGAAAAAGTGTTCTTTCCTCTTTTTTGCAGTTATTATTGCGAGTTTGTCATGCCAAGGCTAAAGAAGAAGAGTGCTACGCCCCGACAATAAATTGAACCAAAAGCACTTCGATATCTACCTCAGCCTGTAGGCCTGCCTAAAGGAATTTTTTTTTAATACAATTTTCCCTTCTCGAATTGTTCACATACAAATACACAAAGACATAGACTCCAGATACAGATGTTTCTGAAAAAAAATGTATTTTTGGATCCGGGGGACTCAAAATAATAATAATAATAATAATAATAATAATAGTTATACTAGCATAACAATTAGCCTAATAATAACAACAATAGCCCTAAAAATAAGAATAATGGCTTATTTAATCTGGCAGAGTTAACGAATCCTGCCGTCTGACAATAACGGTTGGAGCGGTTGGAGGTAGGCCTTGTTCTTCCATGAAGTACAGTGCCAAGGAGTTACTTATTGTATATGTTACCGTCAATGTGCGAAATCCGGTATTCTATAGAATGCCTAGGTAATGTATAGAATGACTAAAATCGAAAGTCAAAGTATGAAATGATTGATATTTTATACATTGCCTAGGCATTGTATACTTTGTCGGATTGTCTGCCGGCAAAGTATATAATACACCTAATCACGCAATTTTTCCCCGCTACCACTATTTAATAATAAAGACAATGATGGTAATCGATAATTGATTGAACTCAGATCGGAAGAACAAAATAGACTAAAAGCATAAAGAGGAACTAATATGTCGATGGTTAGAATTGAGGGTAAATTTGTATAACACTTTTAAAAAGTGCAAACATCCAAATACCCTGAACTGAAATTATTAACAAAATCACTTTGTACAAAATAATTTCTACTATATGTCACAAATATTTAGTGTAGAATAACTCATATCTTTAAAATGTATTTAGACTTTTTGAAATAGGAGAATTATAGTCTGCTAAATTTGCTATGCGAGATTCGTTATCATTATATTGTGATAAAATACGTTTTCGTAAAAAAGAAACACATTTTCTGAAATCAACATTCTATATTGAAATATGGTGTAATGAAAAATTACAACTGTGATTGTGTAATATTACTTCTTTGTATGAATAAGACAGGCTGCTGAGAAAATTAGGTTTCAATATCATTGGTAGGTGAGTACTTACTGTAACAAGTACTTCAGTTCTGCTTTCATTGTTTTCCGGTAAGAATATCTTGTGTTTTATTTCGTAGTTTTGTTCTTTCAGTTTCAAATGCGTCACTTAATAAAGGCTTTTCATCTTGTTCCCTTTTAACACTTTGCCTAAACGGTACTGGTCATTCTGTATAATGCCTAGGAATTGTATAGAATGCCCAGGAAAAGTATGTAACATTTTCACAAAAAACTTATATTTCATAGTTTGCCTAAAACCATCAGGCATTCTATACATTACCAGGGCATTCTATAGAATACCGGGATTTCATATATTGCCGGTAACATATATATTATGTTTGTCTAATTGTGGTGTTAAAATAATTTGAAATATATTTCAATAATAATTGTATTAAATTTTGTAATTTTTATTAATACATTTACTGGCCGTATTTTTAAATAATCATTCTATTCTGTTATTCATTAATAAAATTAAGGAGATTGAGTAATACTTGGTAAGTTCTTTACCAAATTAAAGAAATGCAGGTCTTCTATCTCCTTTATGTCTTAAACTGCAATATAACTGAGCTCAAGCATATTTTTCTTTCTATACTTTAACATTAATGAATTACTTTTTACAAGAGCAGACACAAGACCCGCTAATTGTAATGTCAGACAGCAGATGCTACAAGCAAATGCACAAAACATCGACTACACGGTTCAGCAGATACAAGAGAGATGCTACTTAGAAGTTCGGACGTGACACAATTAAGAACAGGAGGTCCTGATTTGCACAAACAAGCTGTATTATTGTAAATTAATATGCTACTGTGACTTATTTCATTGATGAGTCACTTCAAAACATACAGAGTTCTAGAAAAAGTAGCATAATATGACCATTCGGTTGAATTTTCTTGCCAGATAGCCTACTGAAAAAATATGGAAACCCAAGTTAGGATTGCCCAAGGCTTGACTTACTAAATTGTTGACTACTGCTAAGACTTGATGATTGCCAGCCTCGCGAAAGTAATATTCAACAATCAGAACGCTAGTCCCAGATGCTGTCCCCTTAGCCAGTGAGCTCAGTCAATAAGACAATTCTATTCTATTTTCTCCCCGCGTAGGGGCAGAGGCGGGTTGGGAACGACCCTAAGCACGTGAGCCACATCTGCGGACTCTCTGTGCCAACCCCTTTGGAATGGGATGATTGGTATGCCCAAAGGCTTCCCGAAGCAGATTCCACCGCGATCCCCCACGGAACTCCCCAACATCCAGCGAGAACCAGAAGCTATACCACGTGCACCACACCCCCAGGGTCCCTCAGACATGCGCCACGCCCCCGGTCCTTCACGAAGAGAGCCCGTAGAGTCGCGGCACACCAGAGAGCCCCCCCGGTGTGCATGACACCACCAACATCCATATGACCACAAGCCACGGGGCAGAACGGGAGATGGCCCAAAAGCCGGGAAAGGAAACGGGATGATAATGAGGAGGAGTATGAATGTGAAGTGGAGATTGTTGGTGGAATGAGAAGGGAAACTGGAGGATCCCCGATGAAAACCCTCAAAGTCACGGCTTCGTCCACCACGAATGACAAGCCTGCCTGCCTCGAGATTTGAACCCGGGACCGCTTGCATGCCAGGCCCACGCGCTAAGCATGAGTCACCGTGACGGCACAATATGGCAACTAGGCCTAGTATTTAAAATGAAATATACAGCTAAACTCTCTTAAATAAAAAAGAATTCTTAAATTATATATTGTAGTATCCTTCACTAATGTTCTTCCCTGTCTGATGAATGTGTGGTATTACTATGGAAAATGAATATTCCTTGGCATAGGCATTAAGCGAGTATAGCTTAATGCGAGTATAACCGAAATGCTTATTCAAAAATAAAAGGAGAATCAGGGATTGAACAACGAGGGAAAACTACTTTAACATTTGAGCTCGCAAATTTGGAAATAACATTCTACAATAACAACTTTATTAACAACATAGCCCGGATTCCTGAAATTCATATTTTCAAATACTTTTAACAGACATAACTTATAAGAGTGATTGGTAGTAAAGATATAACCTAATAAATCTGTTTTATGTTATAAGATGTTACTTCGCTATATTTTTATCTGTATGTTTTTTGAACCTGTACACATTGATGATAATGTAAGCTTTTAAATTGTAAATAACTTGTGTTTTTGGAAATGGATATGGATATTATCAGTTCCCGGATTCTAATGACATGTCATCTTTTTATTCATGCCAACTTGTAGACAAATTCCAATAATGGCCTCTAGATTATAGAAATGCATTTTTGTTAGGTCTTTTTGTCATTTTATGCAATTTTGTATTTTTAGGACATTTATTTCAATTTTACGTCATTTTTTGTCATTTTCGTGTCATTTCCCTCCTTATTTAGTCATTTTCATGCATTTACAATGTGTATATTAACTTTTTTGTCGTCTTTTTCCCCCATAGGGTGATATTTAAATAAATTATTAGGTTAGTATAATGCAACATTTTTTGTAGGATATATTTTTTAAACTATTTTCTTACTTTTCTTCTCAAATGCTCCAATCAAGAACAAGAACAAAGTTTTTGTACCTACAACATCCTTTCTGCATTTACAGTTTTTAAAATGATGTACAAATTAGTCTATAACTTTGTGTGAACAATAGCCTAATAATTTTTTATAAATGAAATATCAGTTTTTAGGTTATTCTTTACAATTATTAAGTCATTTTCTTTAAAATTTAGGGTCATTTCATAGGTCACTTTTCAAACAATTTTAGGTCATTAAAATTCGGGCCCTGACTTAAAAAAATATTGTAAGCTTTCACGCTAGCTTATTTACTTTTTTTAACGAAATTATAATAATATTAATACGCATATTTTATAGATATTATTATTATTGATAATACACTTAATGAATGTTATAGGCCTATTACGACTACTCAGTATAAAAAGCACATAACTTACAATTAAATGTACTTATATTATTGATCAATGATTAACTTAAACAAACCCTGTTGTTTTCTTTAGTGTCTTTGTACTCTTATGAGGAGATAAGGCGAAAAGATAGGTAGTTCAATATTTTATGTTTCTCTCATGCTCATCATTATGAAATTTATCAATTAAATATGAAGTTTGTAAAAGTTCATATGCAGACACGAACTTACCAAAGTTTGTGACTTCTAAATTTAAAGAATGGAGCGCATTGGTCCAGTGCAACGAGGATCCGAAGCGAATAGTGATGCCTACAGGACACTGAGTCTAGCATAGGAGTGAGGACTGTAGGGAATACAATTCAGTAAAGTGTTTTAGTGATTGTGCTAATGCAACCATACCAGTGTAATTATGTATATTCTAGAGACAACCAGGTACACGCAGCACACAGTGTGTGTGTGAAACTGAAAGTGTGAACTGAAGAATAGTATACTTTTTTTATAACGGTATATACTCGTAGTAGATTGTTTGAAAATACTCTTAGCAAATAGAAAATAAATTCAAATGGTTATGATGGTCTCTCGGGATTCCAACCGGGTGAAAATGTTATTGTGGTCCGAATTTTCGGCTGCAGAGCTTGTAGCAGCCGAAAACCCTGACCACACTAACATTTTCACCCGGTTGGAATCCCGACAGACCATCATAAGCAGGGCTAGGATTTATATGTAATTACATATTTCTTAATTTCACATATAGACACATTTTTTGCACTTATCTCCATCTATTATGTTGTCCTCTATTCAAATTAAACAAATTTATTTTACATATTTTTCCATACTTCTGACATTAGTACATATTTATATGTAAAATAAATATTTGTCCATATTTAGTGATTTTAATGCAATATTCGTACATATTTCATTCTTAAGAGTAACACTATATAAAATTGTCGTTTTCAGTGACAGAAAATATGGCAGCACAGGATAAGTTTACAGTTATGTACAGAAATTAATGTGTGAAAAATGATTTGTGTTACATTGAATCAAATTTTTGTAATATAACAAAAATAATTCAGAAACTACAAAATAATAATCTCACATTACCTGGAAATATTGACATTGTGAAAAACATGATTCATGAACTCAAATGTATACGTGAACATTTAGCCGATCTTATCAAATGTAAAGTTGACAATTTGTTTTCAAGAAATGTGTAAAATCAGTGCAATCTTAAGTAGCTCGTCAAATGTAAAACTAGAATCAGTGAATTTTAAACACGCGCCAGTCACTTCGTGTGCAGTAGAACGAAGCTTCAGCCAATATAAATCACTTTTGAAAATTTAAAACAACATTTTGTGGCAAACTGTTATGATAGCAGAAATAATCAATGAATGGATACAAATAAAGTAAGTGATCTGAAAAAAAAATAATTTAATTTATGAATCCAGTATTTGTAATGCATTTTTATAGGTTCTAAAAGTAACAAAATGTAGTGTCTAGTGGTTAAATTTGTTTTGATGTCCATATTTTACAAAATATATTTGCATATGTACGTATTTTGACATTTTTAGTACATATATATGTACATATTTTAACATTTTTAAGTACATATATATGTACATATTTTGACATTTTTTAGTACATATAAATCCTAGCCCTGATCATAAGTAACCTACGCCGGGAAATCCTCAAATCTCTTATCGGGGGACAAAGAGGCTCATCCAGTCATGCATTCATTCATTCATTCAATTCAAGATAAAGTTTATTCCTTGAATTTAGGACGAAAATATAGAAGACAAAAGAAAATAATGATAGAGAAGTGCTGCAATTTATATAAATATATTCTTTCTGGTGAAGGTGATGTGGAAAGAGAGAGGAAGCAGTGTTGAAAAGAGAGTGGGATAAAGGGAAAAAGAGTGGGTGAGAGAAAGAGAGCACATAAATAACTTACAAGGCAACATTACAATTATGTAGAACAGAAACCCAGCTCGCTAGAATCAGCATCCGGTAAATCAAACGAGTACTATTTTCATAGTCGTCGTCAAAGGATAAGAATTGTTTTATTGAGATATCCATATGAAATGTTTCCTTCCAAATTGCGCATTTTTATTCGCATGTAGGCTACAAACAATGGAATTGATTTAATTTAAACCTCTAAGCACAGCCCTTTGTGCGGCGAAAATTTTACTCCCTTTGTGGTGATAGTAAATTACACACTCTGTAAAGTTATTGCCGATCTACTGGAGTAACTGAAGCCTTGGGTAGAATAACTATTGCCAGTGGTGACGTTTCCTGCACATGACTAGGTCCTAATAATTCTCATGTTATCTAATTGTGCCAATAGCATTGATTGAAATTAATAGTAATTACTGTATGCATTAACGATTAGCCGTATAGAAAGGATCGGGCTGGGTGGCGCAGTTAGTATTGCGCTGGCTTTCTGTGCACAAGGTTGTTGGTTCGAACCCGACCCAGTTCGATGGCATTTATGTGTGCATAAATGTGACAGGCCCATGTCAGTAGATTTACTGGCATGTAAAAGAAGTCCTGCGGGATAAAATTCCGGCACACCGGCGACGGTCACAAGCCTCAGTAGCAGTGCATCCTCGTCGTTAAATAACCATATACCAACCAACCAACCAACCAGGCATACAGAAAGGTGTATTTTGTTCCAGTTTACGGGCTTCGTCGAAGTATTCTTATCGTCTGAATGAACTACAAAGTTGTGCGTTTTGCATACCTCAAGTTAGCAGGGACTAAGCTGCTGGAGCGGATAATAGAATCACATTTTCTTTCGTGACCAGAACCTTCTCAAGTAGTTGTCTAGAAGTCTCTACGAGGGTAGCATCAGTCACCGCATCTAGGGGATGGATTAGCCACCAACTCCACGACCAATCTTGAAATAGGCTCATAGAACATCCCGTTAATGGGTGAAATAAACAGGCCTTAAGCCTATAAGAAAGAAGAGAACGTCATGAGAATCTGAAGATCTTTAAAAATAAATAATTTCATAATAGATTGAGGCTAGGTTGATCTTTTTTTAAAAAAATAAGTTAAGATTTAATAGCCTATGAATTGTGTAGAAGTTGTTTCTACAGTTTAAAAAGCCTCGGCGGAAGAAACTTTCACACTCGGTCGCTTCTATGCTACACTTCACTATTAGCACTCTTAATTCCGTCAAAAGAGGATCTGGCCTCGTGGCCAATCATTACCAAACCAACTTGCACAGACTTCAGTAAAAAATAATATGGATAGTAACCAACAATCTATTGATATAGGTATAAGAAATTCACTTTATTTAACACCCGTAACATCACATGAGGTTGAAAAGCATATTGACAGTTTAAAAAACAAAAGAAATGCAACAAAGGATGGAATAACAAACATATTTCTAAAGAAAACTAAAAAATCACTAAAATATGCCATTTCAGAATTCATTAATTATTCCTTCCTGAAGGGAGCTGTTCCAAAAAAATGCAAAATTGCCAGGGTTGTTCCCATTTTTAAGGGTGGAGATAGTTTAGATCCAGGAAATTACCGTCCAATCTCAATTTTACCAGCCCTATCAAAAATCTTAGAGAAATGTATGAAGGAAAGATTAAATAATTTTCTAGAAAATAACAAAATCCTGTATAAATACCAATATGGGTTTCGGAAAACTTCATCAACCTTATGTGCTGCAGTAGATATAATAGCCCAAATTGAGGATGCAATGGATAGTAACAAATTTTCTTCAGGACTATTTATTGACTTAAAGAAGGCATTTGATACTGTAGATCATGAATTACTTTTGAAAAAACTTGAATGTTTTGGAATAAGAGGTATAGTGTTAGACTGGTTCAAAAGTTACCTAAAAGAACGCACACAATATACTTCAGTAAATGGATTGGACAGCAATGCTCAAGTAATAATTTGCGGGGTCCCACAGGGCTCGATATTAGGACCCATCCTTTTCCTAATATATGTAAATGATATTCAGACCTTACCTTTACATGGCATACCTTCACTTTTTGCTGATGATACTAGTATTTTTTATGTTGGTGATACAGTTGATGGATTATTATCATATATGCATGAAGATCTCAAAATTCTAACAAAATGGTTAAGTCAAAATAAATTATCATTAAATGCCCAAAAGACAGCATATATGGTCTTTCATAAGCCAAACACACACTTAGGTATTTCTAAAGAGTTAGTAAATGACAATAAGCACATAAAGCGAGTAACGGATACTAAATTTTTAGGCCTAACTATAGACCAACATTTAACTTGGAAAGGACACATCAACAATATATGTAGCAAAATTTCTCCAGTTATAGGGATATTTAGGCGAATAAGGGGAATATTGTCAACTCCTGGCTTGAGATCCTTATATTATTCACTAATACAGTCTCACATAACTTACATGTTATTTATCTGGGGTCGTTTTCATAAAACGGATCTTCAACCATTAAGAGTACTTCAGAATAGAGCAATCAGAATTTTACTAGGTGCACATTATTTGACACCAACTCGCATTCTTTATGAACAATCGAAAATCTTGCCGTTTGAGACCTTAGTTAAAGTAAATGCCATTACATATATGCACAGAGTAGTACATGGTAACATCCACAGTAATTTTCCAATAGAATATAACAAAGACATTCATAACTATGAAACAAGGCAAAAACAGAACATATACCTCACACATTCTTCAACTGTAACTTATGGGACAAAGGGATTAAAATATTATTTGATCAAAACATATAATGAATTACCACAAGAACAAAAGAATATATTAAATTATAACAAATTTAAATCACAAATAAAACTCTTTTTAAAATCTAAGATTAATTAAGTTCTTTGATATAGTAATAAATAGATACTGTATATTGATCACTATAATACTATGTAACTATGTTTCCCTTCATCATCTATCATTTCACTTCACTCTTAAAATCAAGTCATTTTGTTTTGTGTTCCTATATTCTATACCTCTTCACTCTTGTACCTCTTGTATATATTGCACCTCTTGTATATTTATAAGTTATTTGTAATTGAAAATTTATGTGTCACAATGCATGTCATGTTGTATATAGCCCCTTAAGGTGAGCTTTGCTCGTTGGGGTTTTCTTACAATAAATAAATAAATAAATAAATAAATAAATGTTTCCCTAAAGAGACTTACTCTTTCCGATATCGTTTGGATGACGCGACCAATTGCCCGATTGAAACTTTAAAAAATATGCACAATGTGTAAGTGGTAAAGTCATATTTTTAATTTTATTGGTCATATTTTAATGTTTTTTAGTCATAAATGCATGCTTATATCCTATTTTTAGGTCATAGAAATCGGTCCCTTAGTTATGAATAAGCACCAACAAACTGGCAGTGTTACTTCTATGTTATAACACTAGGGTGGAAATCTTTAGAATCTAGAAGGAAAAAGAATAGATTAAAATGTAATTGTGTATACACGAAACAACCGGCATGGAAATAGCTTCACAGCAAAATTAAAGAACCAGATTACAGAAGTAGGAAGGATCACAAACACGAAATAAGGGGTAGATCTCAGAGAATATTGCCAAATTTTGTTTTTTAAATAGAGGGATTCAGGATTGGAATCATTTACCTGCAGAAATCTTCGAAACGTTTCCTGCTAACGACAAAATGTTTAAAAATATATTGAATATGGTATATGATAATGTATAATATATATATTTTTTCCCGATAATTATAGCTGTTGTGATATTTTATGTGTAACTGTAGGCCTACATATAGTGTGTCATTTTTGTATATATGTATGGCTGGTATTTATTGCAACACTGCCACCGGGTTGTTGACCCACTTGCAGTGCAACAAAATAAATATTTAAAAAAATTATCATAAACTCGCAAAAAACAAATGTATGTAGTTACTTAGCCTATCTTAGGAAAGGTGTGTCGAGGCGTAGTTGGTTGAGACACTGCACTACAAACCAGACGGTTCGATGGCGATAACGTCGATATGATTTTTAAATTGACCTAATCCGTCTGTATGCATGGCCAAGGGGTCGACTCAGCCTTTAACAGAAACCGAATACTGAAAACCTCAACCTCCTGGAACCCTAAGGGCTTCCACGGCCCCTGTAGGGAAAAATGTAGGTTACTTTTGCTTATCTTAGGAAAAATTATAGCTGTTTGTCTACTAACAATGTTTTCAATTTTATAACGTGTTGTAGCGAAATTATACTTTCATAAACATAAAATGTTTTTATGTTATCTGCAGCCATCCTCACCAAGTTTTCTGATGAGAAATAACATTGTGTGTAGAGACGTTCACGCGTTACTTGAATTCTGAGTACTTAGTTAATTGTAAGTTTGATTTCCTTCAGCGCAGTTGCTATCGGTAACATGTCAGGATATCACAGTGGCAACGCCCTTTCCTCGCTTGCTAATGGAAACAAACTGTAGCAATTAACAAATTTTATCTTAAACACAAGTACAGCAAACTAAAGTGCATTCTATGTACTTAAATGTTTTCCATTCTCTGAACAACACTAACTTCATAAATCTGACAAAAACTTCAGTAGCACATTTACTATTTAAAAAATTAAAACAAACAGAAACAATTATTAAGTATTAATATCAATCAGAACTTTCGATCGTCCACCGCTGTGGCGTAGGGGATGTGTTCGCTCCTCTCAGGCAGCGGGCCCGGGTTCGATTCCTGGTGGGTTTTTCTGTTGTTTTCCTCACCTGTGAGACAAATTTCTGGTAACTTTAGGCCCTTGTGGACCCCAGATATCATCTGGCCGTCATTATCATCTTCATCCCATCCTCGCCTTGTTTGGAGTGAGTGTGGGTGTGAATGCTGTGTCTCGTCCTATGTGTTCGTGTTGTCTCGGAGATGGCCCCGGCATTGGGCTGATCACTCATCCGGGAGGCCCTCCATATCCTTGTCTGGTCAAAAAAGTATGTATGTGATCCAAAGATAATCCCTCTCCCCACAGGTCGCGGTCCGGGCGGCTTGGGTCGATTAATGTACCTAAAGGGAGAGCAGTGGCGGACGCAAAAATTGTTTTCGGGGGGGGGATTTGAATAGCTAGAAAGAATACTAAGAAAAATTAATCAACTTACATATACAATTAGTTTATAAAACTGGCCACTTAGAGTACATTTTTCAAATTTCGGGGGGGCGGTGTAACCCCCTAACCCCCCCCCCTGCGTCCGCCACTGAGGGAGAGATAAAGGAAGAAAGAAGGAAAGAAAATTTTCGATCAGGGATTCATTTTTGAAGTCACTTAAGGCTTGGTATTAGCACTTTAAAGTCTTGCTATTGGATGGCTCTAGGAAATGCATGACGGCCTGAGTAAAGAAATTTGACAAAGTATATGGGACCTAATCCGGGCACGAAGATCACCAACATAAGCCGTCAGTGGGGACAAGTTGAACACATGCCTCATAATCCTGCCATCCGCCAGTGTCGAAAGACAGAGGTAGATGACCCAGAGGTTGGGTAATAGGTCTTGTCCTACCATAGGTTGTTGTGCCAAGGAAATAGTTATGTGATTAGGCCTATACTTTATTTCTATCTCAGTAAGATTACAATATTTTTGGATATGATTGCTTTCGGTGGGATAACCGATTATTCAAGTCATGCTATTGCCATACCCATTTAAAGAAGCAATTTCACCGTTAAATTATTTTGTGGTTTTACCACTGTTATGTTATCCCCACGACGTATATTTGTTTTTCGCAAATACAATACATGGCAAATATACAAATATATTAATTATGCCATTCACTTAGCGATGTACAAGGTGGCCTTACTGCACAAGGCCTATCTATACGTTTATATATATATACTGTTGGTACCATTTTAAGAAGGCCTCGTCCCAAACCATCGTCTATCTACAAAAGAATAATCTGCACCGATTTCCACACCGACAAAGAACATGTACTCTGGTAGTCGCTTGGAATTCCCCAGTGTTGCCGCTGTCATTCACTACTTCTTAAGTAAAGTACAATGTGGTACGTATTTGGCAACATTGTACTCGACTGCATACAAGTGTGAATAGGCTACGCCTAATTACCTTTCTATTCACTGTTTGACAAGTCGAGGAGGATTAGGGTAGCACCAGATAGGGGAATTTCTTGAAAAAAAATATATATTCATATATATATATACATAAATTGTCCGCCGCCGTGGGTGAGTTGGTAGCGTGACTGCCCCTGCCGGGTAGGGGATTTTAGAGAGATGTAAAGTTTCCTTCCTGGGTAAGGACTGGGTGTTGTATCCCCATTCCCATCCTGCGGAAGGACCTGGCCACCCTACACGATATCATCCGGCCTAGTGTCCCTCGGTCGGGCCCTGGGCCTTCCCCATGGCTCTGTCCTAGGACAGGACCGACCTCCGGGCCGAACACTTAATTTCATACAAAGTGCTGCAGGTTTATGAAACGATTATTTAGACTTATGTTGACCTGACTTCAAGGGGAAAAAAATTCAAAGAAAGTAACTGGTCGTCTGTGGACGATTTCAAGTACAGAGCGAGGTTAATGCTTTGTTAATATGAATTTTGTTCGAACAATAGGCCTTTGATATAGTAAAGTAAAGTGTTCCCTATTACAGGCCATGGAGGCCCAGAGGGTTCCGGGAGGTTGAGGCTCCCAGATTTTTAGACATCGGCACATGAAGGTGGTAAGGTTGTCAGCCTTACGCACCAGCCGCCTTTACCCCCAGGATTGCTCCTGGTACTCATTTCTGTTAGAGGCTGAGTCGACCCCAGGGCCATAGTGCCACCAGAAGGATTAGGCCAACTGAAAAATTCCAGTAACCTCATCGGGGATCGAACCCGCGACCTTCCGGTTTGTAGCGCAGCGCCTTAACCACTACGCTACGGCGTACCCCAGGCCTTTGATATTCTTATTAAATACTAAATGTGATTTTTTTTTCAGCAAGATGAAACTGACTCACAGAATGCACATTTTCATAATCACTTCTCATAGCCAGATCCCTCTGTCTCTCTTTGTCAAATATCGCAAACAGTGAATTATGTGTTGTTTACCATGTCGGATGCAGAAGAAACGAGGACACGTGATCATTGTAGTGTATGTGTCACATTCAATACACATGTGGATTTTGCAAGGAAATTATCCATCTGACCAAGCTTTAAATCAATACTAAATTCTGAAGTTAATATGTGTAACGTTCAAACTCTGAACAATACACATACCTTGAACAAAATCAACACTCATTTAGATCATGAACTGAACATTCAATCCCTTTAAGTAGATACTATTATTATTATTATTATTATTATTATTATTACTAGCCCAATATCATCCCAGCGCGGGCTAGGGCCTCTTGTTACAGGGTGGCTTACAAAAAAAGTGCCTCGGACGAGCCTTTCCGTGACACTAAAAACTTTCTTAATGCTTGCAGCTTCTTTCCACTTTTGTCTGTTTGCTGCTATTCTAGACCACTGGCCTCCTAGTTGATTCTTAGAAATATCACACCATCGCGTCCTTTGTCTTCCCACTTTCCTGCTCCCTAACCTGGGTTCCCACACAGTTACAGCATGTGTCCATTTTTTGGGGTCCATTCTAAGCACATGTCCTGCCCAACTCCATTTTGAATTTATCGCTGTTCTCGCTGCGTCCTTCAACTTCGTTGTCTTACGTATATCTTCGTTTCTTATCCGGTCTCTTGGCGTGATGTTTAAGTAACGTCCTATCCATTTTCCTCTGACAAACTTGTATTATGGTTATTTCCTTTTTAGTTAGTGACCATGACTGCGATCCGTATAGTAGCACCGGTAATATAAACATATCCATAACATCTTTCTTATCCTTCATATTAATGGATTTGTGAAGTAAGTTTAATTTTAAACTCCAAAATTTCTTCCATGCCTGCGCGATTCTTCTTTTTATTTATTTCTGGAATTGATTTTTGAATGAGATTGTTTGGCCTAAATAGATATATTCTTTAATGTACTCAATTTTATTATTGTTGACCTGATCAACAATTAAGTAGATATAGGGGTTATTAATTGAGACTAATTTTATCATTATTATTTATAACAATGCCCACTTTGTTTAATTTCGAAGAGTTGCAGAAAGAAAATAATTTTACCCATCATAGCCAGTAACATGTTTCTTATTGAAGCGGTGATGACCTGCAGGTACAAGAATGAACAAAGACCACTAGAACATTTCAGTAACACGAACCTGAGACAACGGTATAACTAAGAACGAGATTCTTAAGTTTTAAACTATTTTGTTCCTTTCTAGCTAGCTGTGATATTTTAACATAATTATCCATTTCATAGTCATGGCAGTCACGTAGTCCAATGTTATAAAATATAAAAATGGTTAAATAAGACGTTAGAAACTAATAAAGGGTAAAAATGCTTTTCAAGTAAAATATGATGAAATAACAATAATAATTATAATAATTAATGTAATTAGTATTGTTATACTACAAATTATTTTTTAAATTTCTGCCTACATTTTGCATCTTGCTCATTGTTGCTAGTATATTATTTTGTAAGATAAAATACAGCATTGCATTTTGTCATTTTACACCTCATTGTTTCGGTAAAGGAAATCTTAAGTGAACCGAAATCCCCGGTTTTTCAGAAGCAAATTAAAGTCATTGTTAAGAAGCTTAGACTTGCAGTTTATTAGCAGTGTTTGCTCCAGCAAGAGGCCGAAAGTGAAGAATTCCAAAAGTTGATTGATTAACTGAAAAATATTCTTGTTGAGTTTGTGGTAGAGATGGAAATGACAGGGGTAGTTCTAAAACCAAGCAAAAAGTATTCCTGAAGTTTTATGGTTCAGAGCCATGGAAATTTATGTAAAAATAAAATCAGTTAGGCTATATTTTTTCAATGTGTATAATGTGCTTATTAGCGTGACACTTTAAAAAATGTCTGAAATTGTAAAAAATTTAAATAAAACTATGTTAACGTTTAAAAACTAAAACAGGGTTAACAAAAACCTAAAAATCCGGGCCCTAGTTATAATTAATCAATGGCAGGCATGATACCGATAACGTTACATATTAATTTGGCCGCGTCTTCAATCTGCCGCAATGTCCGTGAAACTACAGTAAAGGGCATTGCTATATATTCTGAGTGTCCATAGAAAATCTTCTGGGTAAGCAGTAAACAATACATTCTTCTAAAGCAATCAAGATCCTGTAGATGTTAAGCAACATCTCTACTGTTCGCGCAATAACGGGCAGAAGTTTCAGTACAGTCAGCTGCAGTTTTCAAATGTAGAGAAATTTTAACTCCTGGGCAAAGGTTGGTATCATGTTTTAAAGATGAACATCACAAACTAAGAAGTTCATTGAGACCCACTATAATATCTTTGGTATAAGAAGTGTTTGAAGCAGTACATTCTAACTCTATCAGAAGAGTTGACCCCAAATTCAAAGAGAACTAGCATGCTTCACATAACCATATGAGAATTTAAGGGTAGTTTGGTAGCAAGCCTGACCGTGAAAAACCGTGAATCAGACACGATTTCACCACAAAATATTTTCTCTGCAAGATTTTCTTTTAAGAAAAATACTGCGCTTATCGATATTATTGTTTTGGAACATCTTTTTTCAAGACTCAGTAATATCAAATACCAATTATATTAATCAAATGTCGAATAAGAACTCGGAAATAACTAAAACGAACTCATGAGGGCACTGCTTGTTAAAAACTCCCACGTAATATGTGTGTCGTTAATGTACCATAATAGTTTACTCTAGGGGTTACTTGAGAGAAATTCGAGCTTTAATTGTTTTCGGACTTCCGTGTTTTGGTCAATAATGGTTTCGTGAAGTAATTAACTTTGACCTCACGTGTGACGAATATCAAGTAATAGTTAGAAGTCCACGCAGTGATTAAACACCATAACGACATTCAATTCTTGATTGAACAAAAGAACTCTACACACAAAAAAACTAAGCCCAGAGACGACCTTCTTCACTCTGAACTATAGTCGGACGCTGTTATCAAGACACAGTCCTTACGTCTTACACAAACGAGGCGTTGAGCCTTGTTCATACACTCACCACCATGTGCTTCACAATTTATTACGCTTCTATTTTGCACTATTCTTTTACTAGCCTACATCCTATTTTTTCTGAGAGAATTTTTGTTAGAGCGCCATTCCAGAAAATTCGACGCAGTTTTCAACGAGTGGAATTCTTATTACGATTTATTCGTTTCAAGTTTTCGAGCTGGCAGACGGGCTAGGATCGTTGTTTAGAATTCAAGAATTTGCAATTCCATTAAAGATTTACAGGGTATTTACAATTATTTTACAAAAGAAGCAAAACAGAGATTATAAATTAATTTTTCCTGTACCTAAGAAAAATTTCCTAATGGTTAAATTCTCTTGAATTTCTAAACAGAATCTGCTAGTGAATCTTTTTCTCTTTATTCGGGGTTTTCATTTAGTTATTCCTAAAATATTACAAAAGGTATTTTATTTTATTACAGTATTGAGCTTACAGAATACATTGATTAAAAATAATCTTACAAGAAGATATGTATAACATTCCTATTCCTGTTATTTTGGTTAACACCAATTAAATTTCCTAACTTCCAATTCTTCTGATTGGGTTAAAGTTTCCTTTCTGTTCTCTTTATCCGTTTAGTAATTTTCTTTCATCTTTAACTCTCTGAATCTGAGAAGAAGGGAGTGAAGGAAAATAGGGGAGAAGCTGGGAAAGAAAAAGTGGACATTTAGGCCTACAACCTGCAATGAACCAACGTGGTAGACCTCCCACTTCAGGTTACGAAGGCTATCTTAATTCGACTCACAATCGCTCCCTCTGAACCGGGGAAACAGGGCAGGGCCGCAAAAACAAATTTTTAATCTCGAGGCTCTGGGATCCCTCGGTGCCTGATGGCGCTAGTGGGACGGATCTCAATCCCAGACCTCGAGCGCTTTTCGCTTATTCTTCCAAAGAGTTACTTTACGCAACTTCGACTAAATAGTTCTACTTCATTGCTCCACTATGCTATTTAGGTTTTTTACTACAAAATATCTCACTGCTTCACGTTCCACAAAGAGCCTCCTCACGTTCTACAAAGAACCTTCTCACGTTCTATAAAGAACCCTCTGAACAACTTCGACCATATAGACCATAGGTGAGCAACTGAGGGGAAACGTTTTAGCCCCATCCCTTGCTGTGACGGAAGAAACCTGTTCTTCATGTTCAGTGTCACGACGAAACTGCTTTATGCTGACGTCAAGGGCGACTGTAGTGGGAGAAATTCCCCTACCGCACAGTGACACGATGTGCCACAGATGCGCACCCATGATATAGACCTTCTTCGTTGCTTCCCTAGGCCATTTAGGCTTCCTACCACAAAATACACATCAAGGTATATCAAGAATAAATAAAGAGACCAAATCAGCACCTAATCCGTGGATGAAGCCTGTCACATCGACGAAATCTAAAAGGGAGGGCCCTAACATAAGTGACCTGTCTATACCTCTATAGACTTTTCCTATGCTCCCCTCGCGTCCTATCTAAAATGCAAAGATTTTCCTTAGGCTATATTACGACATGACATTTGCTTTGTGAAGTCCTCTTCCTGGAGTCTGTCAGACTGTGCGACATAGTTTCTTCAATATTCGATTGTAACACTAACCAATAGCCACAACATCGTTTGACTTGGCAATACCTGTAATTCGTACAGAGCGAGGTAGAACGGGGGCGAAGATCAAGTACAAGGAACGCCAAGATTTAAAAAAAAACAGTGGAATGGGAAACCCGTCTACACAACCAGAAAGCCGCCTATTCTTTCTGCCTCTTCTATTGTAACCTAGTAGCTAGGAGTTTTAATCTAAAAATAAAACAGTTTATGAAAAGTGTTGCAGCGAGACTATCGCCGAAGGCGCGACAATTGTTATATCGATTATCTCGCCATGGGCTATCTCGCTTACAATGACACAAATAGCGATGTACTTTTTTCATGTTCGTATGTTTTTTTTTTATTATTATTCATGACATGCGAAATTCTAAGAGTATTCTAGTAATAGTCACAATATAATTCGTTACATTACATAAGATGAAACTGACCGTTGAGATTTCAACTTTGCGTTGAAATTATTACTTTATTTTTTTCTTCTAATTTCTGAATCCAGGAACACATTTGTTAAAAAAAACCTTGAGCTGAATTGAAGTGTCTTTCGACGATGCCCTTCTTGGAAAGACATTAACTTACCAGTACACTGTCAATACAAATTAAAAACATGTCAAACAGACCTTTTACTCCATTCATTAACACAATTTTAAGTTCTTTGACTCTTATAACTCATTACTGAAACTGCTATAGTTTAAAACAGAACTTGCACTGTCTGCCACTAGGTAAAACAATTTGACAGTGACAATCGCAGTCCCCTCTGTGTTGAGAGGTCCACTTTTACCGCATCTCTACAGAACATTGTTGCTAGTACTAAAACGGATTTGAGTTTTGAATATCTCGGTTTATGAAAACTGTATAACAAAGGAGTTTAATTTTAACAAAATATTCGAGAACCTAAACCTGTCACTGGAGCTCCATTGCGCCAGCGGGCACCACAATGCCGACCTGCTCTAAAGAATTTTTGCGACATAGCCTCAGCAATCTAGCACTGCTGCTCCCTTCTCTATAGAATGAATAAAAATATAATGAAATAATTTATGAGAGTTTTAAAGTGGACATTTTACTCACATTTACACTTAATCAGGACCGTCAGAAGAAAGGCTCACCTAGAACAAAAGAAACGATAATTATAACGGATTATATTCGCGGCAATAATAATAATACTACTAATAATAATAATGATAAACAATATTATTATCCTTTCACATTCCATCTGTTTTATACATGCACGATGAAAACAGTATCTTCATAATCAGGTAGCCTTTATAGGTAGGCCTACTTCTAGATAATCAGGTTCCTTCACAAAATTACCTCTCGCTGTCTGTACCGTCATGGCAGACTCAAACATTAAAGGAGGAAAGAAGCTTTGTTATGGAGCCTTGATTCGCCGAAAATCTACAGCATCTATTTCTACACTAAATAGAAGTAGCCTAGCTTATACGTGCCCAGCTAAAAACAGTGTTTTGGGAACAGGTTTTTTTTTTTTCGTTCTCTTGTTGAAATATAAATCAAACTGCCCGTTCACAGTTACCCGAGTTAACTTACTTTCAGTGATTGCTAAATTAGCGTTCGATCAGTTCATAAATTACACAGGCCTAGATATTTTTAAAGTTGTTTATAGTTGTTTATTTATAGCTGTTTTAACAATTATGGTCTTACCGCGGCTCGACTTTCTGAAGAAAAAGGTCTTCTACGTCACAGAATAACGAGGATATTGAACATAAAACCAGTAATATAGCATTAAGCTGAATACAATTTGTTGTTTTCATATTTCACTGCATCAATTAACCCTACTGTTTTTCAGTTCAGAGAGCAGGTTTATTAAGTGATCCTTCCAGGTTACTTGGAAACCAAGTTTCCCATTTTTTTTAAAGCAATTCCAATATTTTTTCAAAAAATTAAACAAAGTATCAAGGGTAATGTAGTAAAAGCTGGGTGGGACATTAAAAAAAATCAGAATATATAATATATTAGGCTACGTACTGAACAACATACTCGGGTTATGCCCTTTAGCCCATAAAAATCGCACTACACCTCGCTGAAGAAATTCCTGACTGATAAACGCTTTGCGTCAGATGCAGAAGTGAAAACAGCAGTCCGCAGACAGCTATACTCCAACCGAACGGACTTCTATGAACAGGGTGTTTTAAAACTTGTATCACGATGGAAGAAATTTCCTGAGAGAATTGGCGACTATATAGAAAAATAGACAAAAGATGTCCCTTCAAGTGTGCATTTGTTTGTAATTGTACCTATTACTTTTTGTAAAAGAAAATATTGTGCATTACTTTTCGATCCACCCTCGTATTACGTCTCCACAATTATATCAGAAAATGGACACACAAACCTTAGTGCACTGGTGCACGTGGTAAATGTAAAGCAGTTGAAACGCAAATGGACCCTACTGATCTCAATCTAAAGTTTAATGTTTAAGGAATAACGAATCCGGCCAAAAAAAAAATCATAAACTTCCAAAGAAGTCGAAAAGAGGAATATGCAGCGGTAAATAGCCCTGTAAGTTACAGCATATAACGACATGCGGTTAGTTAAACGTTAAGTTCACTTTTTTATGAAAGAAAGTGACCGTCTTCATAGTTTCATGTAAAATCATCTTGCAAGTCTCTCATACGCTTATAATCTTGATCTTCATAGGCCTACTGCATTGTGTTAAAGGGAACTGATGAGATTCTATTGAACGCGGGTTATGGCTGTTTGGTGTGAGTTTGCAGATCAGCACATTGGGCGATAATTTACATTACTGTTAATTCCAACATGTGATATTGGCACAATGCTAATAATGCTAATTTCACCACCACAAGGAAACCATGCATAGCAACGATATTAAACGGCCATCTGTGCATGTCAGGAGAAAAATATCCTTTCGTGTTTGGGATGTATGACAGAAACAGACGACTAATAATATAAGATAGGCCTACTCATATACGAAGTTATGAATTTAATATTCTCATGTGGTAAAAGTCGGATTTTGAAACTTATCTAAGTTTTCAGTCTACTTTCCCCCTGCTTTATTGTCAAGTATTAGCTGTGTAACGAAGGAGGGAGCAATTGAGGAAATACGCACTAGTTAGTCAATAATCTCAATAATCAATCATAGTTTTGCAAGATTGTCTACATTTAATAGTATATTATGAATTAATAGGCCCTTATATTTTAAGAACAAGAATATATACAATATATAATAAAAATTTAAAATCTTTATATGTACAAATTGTGACCTTTACAATGGTCAGAGTCATAATATAGTATACAATAGTTGTTGAAAATACAAAACAGTATCAATTTATAGTCTACAAATTGTGTGTGTTGGATAAGAAAGCTTACATGTAAGTATTTTAATATAATATTAATTCACAAGTTGTGACAGGCCTATATTTTGTAAACACTACCATTGCCCTTCAAAGTATTTAGTTGTTCAAGGCAATACAATACAATCCATTAATCGTAGATGAATGTGTAAGAACAATACTCACTAATTATCGCTGAAATATTCCTAATAATGCATTCAAGATATTGGTACTGTACAGTACATACAAAGAAGTTTCGTCGTAAAGAGCATGATGCTGCCTTTAGGAGTAAAACATACCTTGAAACGGGTAGCGAAGTGGTAATGTAGTTTAATGTAGTTTAGACGAATACAGGAATCTCGTTGTGATTATTTATAGATTAATTATTGTGTGTTTCGTTTTCCTGCTTCTCCCTGGTTTCAGTTTTTATTGAGTGAAATGTAGAGCAGTGATAAAGTTGGCGGAAAACTTAAGATGCTTTTCAAGAACATACACGAGGACTTAGGAGAAAACGGTGAGAATCATTCGGAGATTATTATTCAGTAAGGCATAGAGCAAGATTTCCTTAAACATATTATTCATGACAGCATTAATCATATTTAGTTGATGAAAATTACTATAAATATTACAATAAGGATATTAATAATAGTAAACTTTTAACCAGTGGGAAAGCTGAGTGATCAGAGTTCATAAAAAGGTAGGTATCGGTATATTTAATATCAAATCCTAATGATCGGAACTAAATAGGCCAACATTACACGAGACTCCGTGGCCTGCCCGCCATTGTTTTAAGTATAAAAAGCAAAGATAGCCGGCGTTCCCAGCAGCGTTTATGATTGCTGGGGACATGCGTGTGCAATAACCGCATCTCTCCGCAAACTGTCATTCTTGAGAAACTACTAAGCTGAGAGCTGAGCGACTTCAACTTTGGTATTCTCGGCTCGTATTATAAAATGTCGTGGAGTTTTGTTATTATTATTATTTTTTATTATCACTACTATTAGAAAGTGTAAAGAATGTTTCCAATTTATTTAAAGAATGTTGCTCTAAGAGTTATCATAATATTTCTGGGATGCTGAGTTTATCCTGCCTAACCAGACGCTTTGCCATTGCTCATAACCGAGCGAGATGGCCGAGGTGGTAGCGACAGGGACTCGTATTAGGGGGACCTCTGATTAAAACTCGGTCCTGCCGATTAATCTTGGCTTTTTTCGTGGTTCCTCAAGTTGCAAGGCAAATCCGCTATTTCACCCATTGCCATAGTAATTAAACTGTAGAATCAGCTAGAATGAGCAGATGTCATAACACAACTACAATTGAAACAGATTCGCAGCCTACTAATATACCCAAAATTCTTAAATCATGATTTGACCTGTATACAGTTAAAGCGTGTACATATATCATGATTTAAGAATTTTGGGTATATTAGTAGGCTGCGAATCTGTTTCAATTGTAGTTGTGTTATGACATCTGCTCATTCTAGCTGACTCTACATTCTATTCTATATATATAGATATATATATATCTATATATATAGATATATATATAAACTCTTAGTAAATTTCCCACCATTAGCCAGATAACCTTTATATCTGTAAGATAGTATTTGTAATAAGGTCGGTCATCGATTTTCTTTTCTACATCTGCAGTCAACCCTCGATATAGTGCCACCCTCGCACTGTGCCAATAAATGCAAGTGAACGATCTTCCCCCATATAAAATACATAAGAAACCTCGTTACAGTGCCAATTCGTTTAGTGCCAGTGAATATAAGACAAGATTTTTACAAAATATAGCTTGCAGTGATGTTTTTCAGTTGCAGATATTTTTTTTAATTGGCATGGATGTTAGAAAGATTATTTGAGAAACATACTGTACTGAACTTCCAAGAAGTGAGTGTTCCCACGCCACTAACTGTAAATGTAGTGGAAACTATGTTAAGAAGTCGGACCCACAGCCAGCGCACACATAGTGGACACAGCATGAGTGTAGAGCAGATAGATGAGCCCTTCAAACAATGAGTCATTCCAAACTCTCGCTTCTTTTAGTTCAGTGTCCATTCAGCTCTTAAAGTCTTAAACACTACACTTCAGTCACTCGTAACATTGTTAGAATGAAGAGAGCTGTTGTTACACTTCAAGAGAAAAGATAAATTTGCGAATACAGCGAAGTACTTCCAAAGTCTAGCCTGCTATTACATCACATTTTTCATTATTGTGGAGGAAAACTGTTACCCGGACATGCATAGGCAATATTATATAATGCCATTTTTATTTTTAAAATTAAAATTCGGTTTAGTGCCACCCTCGCTTAGTGCCACTAAATGTTAGGGAACGGATGGTGGCACTATATCGAGGGTTGACTGTACTTCACTCGAGTTTTCTGCGTATGATTCGAATCTAATGGTAGGATCAAGAATATGGGCTGATTCATTCCTTATGGTGATGATGTCAATCAATTTTACGCTTCCTTGTGCAGCCAATCTATTAACCTCCTTGAGTGCTTCGTCCAGCATTGTAAGGACTCTGCGAACATTGTGAAGGACCTCGCCGTATGGACAGGAACCTAGAACGTGCTGAGGTAGCGTCAAAAGCTGCCATTATCCCGGCACTGCTGGAACCGCAGCAATATTGTCAAATGGAAATCGCGCACAATGAAAAAATCGTATATGAGTGATGAGCGATCCGCATTATTTGCCTTCAGACCTGAATGTAATTGCTATCCTGCATCTCTAAAGCTTGAGAAATATTGGATTGGCATTCTGTGTGACGTAGCACGCTTTTGCAAGCATATTCTGCTAATACAATCTACAACCCCTCAGTTTAATACGACAGGACTGAAAACTCTACACTCGGGATTATATTTCATAGCCTGTGGAAGGAACATCACCATCCGTATAAGTAAGGCGTAAATTTGCAAGAAAACGGACACAATAGCAAGGTGCATTACGATATACCAGTTTTGGAAGTGTCTTGTAACAGAATCGAGGAAACGGAAAAGACGAGACGAAGTTGAGTTACCTTATAGAACCTTTTCTCTTTCCACGATTCTGTTTAGCATTTTACAATGTAACTTGTATCGAATACTCCTTTTTCGAAGTTCTGAATAATAAGATATTATAAGCTTCCAATTTAAATAAATTAAAAATGGGTACACTAAAATTATCAAAGGTAATGTAAATACTATTCTTGAATTTGCCTATAGATCTACGAGCGACATAGAACCACTTTTTTTTACATTAAAAATCACGTTCGTTTATTTACAAATTTACAAATTACAAATTGATACAAAATTTACTATTGCAAAACAGAAATACAAAACACAAAATAACTTACATTTTCTAGTATAAAAATAGGCCTAAATATAATATTTAGAAATACATCCGAATGAGCAAGACTGTTCGTTCTTAGGTGCAGTTCCAAAAAGAAGTAGATTCAAGAAAGAGGGTAGAAAAAGAACAGAATGAAAAAATATGTGATATAACTTTTAAAAAATGGAACGAATGTTTAAATAAAGACTTAAAAGCAATCATACAAAGTTTATTTGACTGCTAACATAATATAAAATATCAGACAAATGTTTACATACCTACTAAATTTAGTAGCGGTGTATCCTGAGAGTTTACGGTATATTCTGATCATAAATTATAAAATGAGAGACCAAAATTAATGCTAACTTTTAATCCAGCCGATCTGAGGAATTTGGGTTAAGTTAGAGGAAGATTTGTATTTCGTCTATTTCTACATTATCACTGGATATATATATTGTACGATGTTTGTGAAAATTTAATAAAGGAATTTTTTAAAGTTGGTCAAAAGTGAAAACGTTGAATTCCGAAAACATTAGTCTAGTTGGGTAATCAACATTTTGTACACAGATTTTTCTTATGCTTTTTTTTTCATTGCCCAAGAAGTAAACATCATCTACATAAGCTAAAATGGGGTGACTGCCATTTAATTCTAGACCTATCTTGTTTTCCTGAATTTTCTTAATGGTAAATTCCAACTGTAGAACTACTGGTCTGAATTACTGAATTCATTTTCCAGTTGCTTTAACAGTTTTCTTTAACTAAAATTTAAAAAAATCAAGCAGCAGAAGATTAAAGAAAGAAAACAAATATAAAAGACAAAACTGTTATAAGCAATAATAAATTCTGTGTTTCAGTCCTCTATAATGTTAAATTGCATTATATGTGCTTAATGTTTTAATAGTTACAATAAAAATATAAATATCCCTAGCATAGGCTAAAAGCCCAGACAATTCGTGCAAAAACAAAATGTTGAAATGGGCGAAGGTGAAGTAGTTTGTAATGTTCAATCCTCTGAATTTTAATGTGTATAGGCTATGCAGTAACAAGTATTAGCCTACTATTATTATTATTATTATTATTATTATTAATATTATTATTATTATATTATTATTATTATTACTATTATTATTATTATTATTATATTATTATTGTTATTCTTATTGTTATTATGATACAGGAACTGAGAATAAGAGCGTCTATTATCTGTGCTAGAAAAAGATTTATTCGGATTAAAATAAACACGAAGTTCTTTAATCTATACGGGAATGATATTTTCCAATTCATTCAAGAGAAGTTGTTCCCTTGTTTCCCTAAGTTGCGGTACATTGACACAAACAAAAAAAGCACAAAACTCTGTGCACACAATACAAAAAAGAACAATAGGAAAGTACTGGAATATATAATTAAACATTCACTCATCAGATCGAGAGAAGGGGAGAGACAGACAGAGAGAGAGAGAGTGAGAGAGTGAGAGAGAGACGGAAAGAAAGTGCTGGTTGTCGTGACAGTTATAACGGAATAAATGTCGGCTCGTTGGAAATACTGTCAAGAAAATGAAATGTAACTATGCTGTAAATATAAAACCTTAACAGAACAGTATTTGTCAATTTATTGCAGATTTCTGCTCACACACAATGACAACGGAAATAAATTTCATCATCACGATCATTGGCTTCATGAGTTAGGCCTTATGACTTTTTTCTGGCTCCAATACGGCTATTTGGTGTTCCTTCCTTTCAAAATCCTGAAGGATAGTAAATTACATGAATGCTGAGTAGGTTCTCTCGTATTTGGCCTGAAGAAAGTGGTGGCGGTTCGTCTTAATTGATCCCACATCAATGTTAACCTAATTAGACCTTTATGTGACGTCATTCTTGAGTGAAATGGTAGTTATTTGTAGTAATATTCCGTTGTCTGTCCGTTGTTTGGTTAGTTTTCTAGAGGTGGTGTTAAAGGAGCGAATTATATCGAAATAACTAGGAACGTTCAGGATCAAACTCGATAGTCAGTAGAGCAAATTCAGGGTCAAAACATGGTTTTCGTGACACAAGGTCTTACAGTAGGATAAACACTACTAAACGGAAAAATTCAACATTAAATCCATTGCGGTCACCGGTCTCTTCTTCAGCGCTCTTGGAACCATTTCCAGATTCTTCGTCAATTGGCTCAAGAATTATCGATTAAATTAAAACAACGTATTGAAGAAATTGTGGCTAATGTCATCAAGTTCTCTGTTGCTATATTGGGAAACCATTTTACATGGAATTCATAGCCCTTAGAATATAGCCGAACTCTTGTGATGTATTGCCATGTCTGTTATTCTGTATCATCTGGCAGATTCCTAATGGGATCAGATTAGAAAAAAATAAAAAAATAATGAATTTCATTTTCCCAGACGTTTAAAATTTTTGATAAAACACACAGCCTTAAACCCTTATCTTTGCTTGTCTGAGAACAGATCACAATTCAGCTTTCATAAATCTCTGTATGTAAAAAGCAATGTTCGAATGTGTCTCCGTTAGCCTATAGTCTAAAAAAACTACTGGACAGATTTACACGCTGTTTTTTGCTAAATGATCCGCTTTGTCCGGAGAAGGTTTAAAGCTATGGAATATCACGTAAAGACAGTAAAATATTATGTTACCAGAATTTCTGTTTCTTCTTATTGGGTTGCAAAATTCTAAGTCCTGTATGAGCGATAAAAGTCATATCTAGGGTTTTCTGCGAGAACAGCTTGGAAAACGAAAGGCCCTTCATAAATTAATTTTGAATTACATGGAAAATACAAAACCCGGGCGACGCCGGTCCTTTTAAACTACACCATTTCAACCTCAATTTCGGAAAAAGTAATTTCAATTTCGGAAAAAGTAATTTTAAATTCTGAAAAAAGTAATTTCAATTTCGGAAAAAGTCATCTCAATTTCGGAAAAAGTAACTTCAATTTCGGAAATACGAGGGCTATTTTTTAAAGCATTCGATGGGGCATAAAATGAAAACCACAGTGAAAATCAAAACTGTTTTATTTGGAACATTTAGGTACACCTTCTAGCTACTTCTCTACATAATCTCGCTCCGATTGAGTCATTTGTCCTAGCGTGGTACCAACTTTACTATACCCTCTTCATAGCCCTCGCATTTCCGAAATTGAAGTTACTTTTTCCGAAATTGAAATTACCTTTTCCGAAATTGAAGTTACTTTTTCCGAAATTGGAATTACTTTTTCCGAAATTGAAATTACTTTTTCCGAAATTGAGGTTGAAAAGGTGTAGTAATTAATAAAATGTAACACAGTAACAATGTTGCCACAATCTTTGAAAGTAGCAAATCACATGATTTAATTAGGAACAGCCAAAATACATACAATACTTTAGAACATTTTACGGTACTTTCAACTTTAAAATTACAGTAAAATGAAGTAGGCCTAAACTTACCAATAATAACAAAAATGGCGAAGGATGTTTGGAATGCTATGTAACATTGATTCCATGTAGGCATTGAGTATTTGAATACGAATGTCACAGTTCGAGCTTCTATCCTGTAATTTTGGGCTATTTTACAAACAATCTGGATTGTCCCGTGTGCACAGAGGAACCCTTTGACAACGATGGATTTTGCATTGAATTTGCTTTTATAATGAGCATTTGTTGATTTCTTTTGTCTATTAATGTCAGTAGATTGTGTGAAGGAAGTTTCAGAAGTTTTGGTGGGTCTATTATTTCGGCAGTTGGCTGCTTTCTATTGATGACCAAGTCCATTCGAACTGTTATTGCCATCTTTGATTGGCTAAGAATTTCTTGAGAATGATTCTCACATAATGTTCAACAGAAACAATAATCTTTGGTTTTATGAATACATACCCACATCTTTAATATTACGGTGACTATTCACTTCATTCGCTGCGTGTTTGATGTTGGTCAATAACGTTTAACAATTCCTCGGATATAGACCAATCACGATCGTTTATCTTATAAAATGCTTTCTATTAATATGTGGATGCGTTTTTATCTGATAAAACGTCAGCTCGTACTGGACGTAAAGCTTCACCGTGCCGTGATTAATACGTTACATGCTGCCAGTTAACACAATAAAAACATATCATTTTATCCAATATAACTTGTTTGGATATTTAAATAATATAAATATACATTGATTAGAAACACAATTATATTCGGTGCAAGCCAGTTAGTGAGCTTTTATTCTCTTCTGCTGTTAGCTTGCCTGAATTAGGTTAACTTTGTTGTATATGCACCGTTGATAGCACTGGTCACTGCACAGAAGAGACTTAGGGAGAAAAAAATTTAATTCCTTTACCTTTATATGGGTAGGAATTGTATTATCTTTAGGCCTATGTTTTCTCCAAGCATCAAAATATACAAATTTCACAACACTGTGGAAACTGAATGAATTGTTTCAGCATACTTTCTAAATGTGAGAATTCCAGAATTTGTGCTGGCTTGTATAAATGTATTCGTCAGTTAATTGTTCAGTAGTTCAAACGATCAAAGTTGGGCTAAGATAACATTTTGTGTGACAATTCTATAGGATAGCAAGTTACCGAACTAGACTAGAACGCACCTCGAATGGCGATTCGTCTGTTATTAATGCGCAGAAAGAGATAGAGCTAGAATGCTTCTTCGTTCATGTGCTTCCAATTACAAGCCGTATTCCGAGCTACGTTCTATTCCTAGAATGCTGCTGTTGGTTAAGGGTGGAAGGGAAGGGCCCCCCATCCTTACTGTGATTCTTTATTCACGCGCATCCAGTCGCCTTCCAAGCTACGTTTAAGTCTAGCGCTCTTTGCCTAATGGTTAATCAATAATCACCAATAAGCTGTAGAAGTAATAAGTTAATTTATCTCGATTTGTAAGAAAATTAGCTCTAGCAATAAAGACCACACTGTTGACAGAACTCGTTTGAAAATCGATTTACTTACACCTGAACTTCAATGTTATGACTACGTAATGAGGAGCGTTATTTCTAAGGCTTTGTCAACAGTAGAGGGTGCCCCATCCAGGATAAAACAATCACAGCACTTGAGTGCTTGACTTCACTGCGCCTTTAACTAGGGCTGTTCCCGGCGTTTACTGAATCTAGAAATGCTCACACCTTATGAATAAATTAGCAACATTTAATTAACCCTTGGTCAGATTACTGTGAAATTTCTGTAAAAATAATCTACTCACAACAGCCTTACTTATGGTTAAAACAGGCCCTTAAAAACGGACACAAAATGTTTTTATTTCATTTTACAAATATCGCCAATTACACAAAATTCATAGAGGGTGAAGCAAATTTGATTATGCGGAAATTTTTCTTCTTTTTTTTTTTTTTTTTTTTTTTTGTTCCCAAAATATTTAAAGCGTGGAAGTTTTAGTAAAACGTTTTAATTTTATTAAAAATTAAATACCACCTTTATAGTCGTATCTTGAATGGTTTACGAGTAATTGAGTGGTAATTATTTCAGACGCTTACAGCTATCTGAAGGATTAGAGACGATTCGAAATGTGGAGGGCGAGGCAAATTTCAGTATGCGAATTTTTTCCTCTCTTTGCGCCAATAAAAATTATTCAAACGGGACGTTTTAGCAATATATTTGAATTTTATTATAAATCAAGAACCGCATTTATATTTTGAATGGTTTACGAGTAATTAAATCTTAAATACTCCAGGCTATGAAAACGGTAATGAGGTAATAGCAAGCCTTTTTTTTTCACAAAATACCAGAAACAACGTAAAAACCCTTAAATATGTTATTCATGGACTCAATAATAAAACTTACATTAACTGACTACTTGTACACATGTGGAAGGTTGTCCCTCACTTCGTAAATCTGCAGTACTTAAATTTTAGCCAATTGGTGGGTTAGTACATTCTTTTCTGTTAAACTATGTTACTAATTTTTTATGTATAATTAGCTTAAAAATGCCTTATTAGTTATATCTTATTTTGCTTTTTTCACATTTTAATATGATTTTATAACATAAAAACGTACACCAGTTAAAGCGGGCGGTGAATCTCCGAGGCTTTAAAAGCATACTAGCGGGCTATGGTTATAGCAGTCCTGATGTAACCGACCAGTATGAAATAATACAAAATAATTTGTTCAGCAATTAAATGATAAATAATTAATAAAGTGCGATACGGCTTGTTTGGTATCAAAATACGCACAATTGGATGAATAGTTTATTACTTGTACTTATAAATCTCTTGAGTCTTTTAAAATGGATAAAAAGCAAAGAATGGAATATTTAAACATTCTGTTAAATGTTTAAACATTGACACCTATTTGCGCTGGTCTAAGGGTAGCCGGAAAGTCCAGTTCCATGGAATCGCCCAGCCGCTAACTAGGTCACGCGGCAAGCCAGACTATAATGTGTATTTCCAGATCGTGGGTTTCCCACTCTATTGAAATCTAGGTATAAGGGTTATTTCGTACAATGGCAAACTGATGTTATCATATCGGCTTTCTGCGAATTTGTCTAAGGGAAATACAGGGTTTATGAGAAAGGATTCGGGAAATACTGAATTTCGTAGTAAAAGTGAAAGTAATGAGTAGTAGGCGGACTTAAGATTCACCCCATTCTATTGGCCGCGCGTCATAGGGTTAACTTCCAATTAGATATAGGTTTATTGTCACGTGGGGTATGTAGAAAGGGAATAGTGGGCTGTCCGTATAGGGAGTTTAGTGGGTAGTTTAATTTATTATAGAGCAAGAATAATCACTTACTCTCCATCACCAGTCGGAGGGAGACTAACTCTCCATCATCAGACAGAGGGAGACTTACTCTATCTTCAGTCCGCGAGGAGTACAGGAGAATACGGGACAGGTGTTCCCACAGTATCGCGAGGAGTCGCGAATTCTAATTAATTGACTTAGAAAATTTCTCAGCGGTCAATTTCGACACTCTAACATTTTTACGGATCTTATTTTATTAACTTAGAAGAATTTACTACAATATAGTATTCAAGTTTAATTATTACGAGCGAGCATATCAACCGGGCTTTAATATATTATAACGCCATCAGTTTGCTACGTACACATATATCAGGAACATTTTATTATTACAAGTGTAAAACATTGTATTAGTGTAAACTTTTTGTATCCTCACCAATACTTCGGGATTTCAAATAAAAGTTTGTAACACAACCAAATAACTTTATTTCGCAAGTGGAAGAGTCTACAGCCTGCACATCACCATTCCCGCCCTGTTAAGAGAGAGGACTGCTTGTAACCGGCTAGGAGCTACCGGAGGATCGGCAATTAGTATTAGTGAAATAGCATCGACTATTTCTGGCGCCCAACAAAAACATTAGTTATATTATATAAAGAATTAACAATCTTAAATAAACACCATCAACCGATCAGTTGCACATGGCGCCCAACGTGGGGCTCGAGAGGGAGGAATCTGCACTACCAGAACTTCAAGATCGTCAAGAGTAGGCAGCCTAAATATACCCAGTTACGGCGTGGAGATAGCAGGACTTCGAGACCTTCCAACTGGAACGTGGTACAACTATAGTAGGACTTCGAGACCTTCCAACTGGAACGTGGTACAACTATAGTAGGACTTCGAGACCTTCCAACTGGAACGTGGTACAACTATTACAGGACTTCGAGACCTTCCAGTGAACGTGAAACCACATCGCCAGGACCAGAGGACATCAGAACCAGTAAAAAACAGTCAGATAAGCAAATTAAAATTAATTAAGTTCCAGAATAGAGGCCTTCAGCGTTTTTTTTTTTTTTGATAGTAATAAATTAGTAAAAAAGAGATAACTTCATAACAAATTTTGGTATTCTGGAACTCAGTAAAATTCATTTAATAAATTGTTTAAATACTAAAGCCAGTAAAAATTTATAGAGAGTGATGTCATTATACTGTACCGGGTTGTAATGTATTAATGTAAATGTTGACCATCACAAGGTAAGATAGTCTTAAGAGTGCAGTTCAGTGTTTATGTGGCTGCGAAGTGGGAGATTAATTCTGAATATGGAGGGTTTGTATAGAGAGGGGCAACAGACTAATAATTATGTTCAGGTTGAGGAAGCTACGGAAAATTCAGGAGTAGCGATACGCACCGTGGCAACAGAGAATTCTAACATGGATTATTTATCAGAGGAAGGGCAAATTGCCGGTGATTATGGAGGTATTAATGATAATGTACAGGGTGTAGGTACTAATATTAATCCGGAAGGTGGTAATATTGTCGGCGAAGTCAAACAAAGGGGTGAGCATATTGTAGTTAATGAGGATAGGCCTAGCCAATTGAACACGCAGCAGGATATGTTAAGAATGCTGTTAGCGGAGATGCAGGACAATATAAGCAAAGAAGCCCAGGAAAATAATAGGAAAATGCAGGAAAATCTAAGCAAAGAAGCCCAGGAGAATAGTAGGAAGTTAAGTAGAGAAATTCAAGATATGCGTAGAGAAAACCAGGAATTTTGCAGGGAACTGAGAGAAAATAGCACTGTTCTTAGGGAGGAGCTTGCAGAAAGACACGAGAAATTAACAAGGGAACTAAACAAAACTGTAAATGCATTAGACAATAAAATAGATTTACAGGGTAAAAAGATTGACGAAAGGGTGAACCATAAAATTCAGGTCATTCAGGAGAAAGTTAGTAATACTGAATCCAAGCTAAATAAACAGGTCGGCGAGGTGAAGGTCGGGTTGGAGCATCTATCTAATGAAGTAGCAGTTAATTCTAAGAAACTTGAAGAGAATGTGGAGTTATTAAGGGATAATGGCAGTAACGAAATGAGGCCGAGGGAATATAGACCAGCCATTTTCATTCGTTACGAGGAAGAGGAACGTGAAGTCGGCATAGAGGCCTACGGAGATTGCGATATGGAACAGGAATGGGTTCTTGATAATTGTTGCAGGGAAATGATTTTCAGGAGAGTTATGGCCTAGAAGAATTAGATAAAAATGAGGTACACGTAAATTCTGTAAATGTCAGGACAGACAATCTAGAAAAAGAAAGAGAGCGCGACATTGAATCGATTTTGAGAGAAAAAGTGGATGAAATTGATAATATTTCGGGAGATCAGAAACAAGTGCTATACGACATGTTATATAAGAATAAGTCCGTGTTCAATTCTATCCCGGAAGCTAATGTTAGTGAAAGAGCACTTCGAGATGTTTCTCTGTACTTAAGGGCGTTGTGCCACAAACGGCATACGGCCTGGGTCCAACACTGCGAAACAATTGAAGATATCTTAAATTGCACTATTCACCCAGTGACCGGAGTGGAGCCATATAGGTTGATGGTAGGCCAGGAACCTAAAAAGCTAGTTAAAGGACTCCCTGATGCCATAAATTATGATCTAAAAAGCGAAAGTCTTGAAGACGCATGTAGGCGGGCGGTCGCTAGAATCAGGAAGAAAGCGGAGCAACGGATGAGGCGGGCTAAAAGACACAAGACAGTCTGGATCCCTCACGTTGGCCAAGAGATCATGATTAAGAGGAAAAACATATCCAGTGCCCTTAAGAAAGAGTACGCAAAGATGAACTTGATTTACGACGGACCATTTATTGTCACTCAGGTGTTTAATGAAATATCGGTGGAGGCCTACGATCCCAAGAAAGATCGGCTTATAGGCCGATACAATTTGTCATTCATTAAGCCATACATAAGGGCTGAGTAAGTAGTTTGGAGCATGTTTTATACGGTGATGTGACCCCTGTAATTTACTATTGAGGCAGAAATTTTTCTGGTATTCTATGTGTCGGGTTACAGGATTTATGGGTATATATGTTCCACATTAGGGCCAATATAGGAGGTGTGAGGCATGAGGTATGATTAATGCCGAGGGTGTTGGCAAGCTATAATGCCATCAAATATTGTAATCACTGGTATTTTATGAACGTTCTGATGTGAGATTGTTGGCGTCATATACTTACGCCAAGAAGTGATTATATATATTTTGTTCTTTTTGTGCTAATATGAACAGTTGGAGTAGATTTACCTCTGTATATTATGCTTTTATTAGAGTCAGTAAGTTAAGCTTTTAAACCCTTTATTCGAGTCAAAACAATTGTTAAATGTAAATAAGTTGTTTCGCTTTTAATGTTTTGTTTGTTATAACATGTGTGTAATTAATTTCTTTTGTATATGGTCGATGAAACGGGCCAGCAAATATGTGTCCAGTAGTGAGGTGAAAGCGTAGTATTCTTGCTAGCAGGCATGGAAAATGTAAAAATTCAGATTGGGGGTGTCGTTCCCAACGAGATACCATACAGAGGAGATAAGTATGTATAAGAGTGGGAGATGAGTATGAATAATACTATGTATAAAGTGTGGAAGTCGCCTTAGTTACTTTAACTTGTAAAATGTGGAACATAATAGGGGAAAATCATTGCAATTCAGCACTGTACTTTAAGGTTGCCACGGTGGTAGGACTAGGGTAAGCAAACTGTGGAGGAAGATGAATTACGGAGTATCAAATTCCATCACAAGTAATTGTAATTGGATCCTCCATATCTCAGGGCATATATAGCAGTCCTGATGTAACCGACCAGTATGAAATAATACAAAATAATTTGTTCAGCAATTAAATGATAAATAATTAATAAAGTGCGATACGGCTTGTTTGGTATCAAAATACGCACAATTGGATGAATAGTTTATTACTTGTACTTATAAATCTCTTGAGTCTTTTAAAATGGATAAAAAGCAAAGAATGGAATATTTAAACATTCTGTTAAATGTTTAAACATTGACACCTATTTGCGCTGGTCTAAGGGTAGCCGGAAATTCCAGTTCCATGGAATCGCCCAGCCGCTAACTAGGTCACGCGGCAAGCCAGACTATAATGTGTATTTCCAGATCGTGGGTTTCCCACTCTATTGAAATCTAGGTATAAGGGTTATTTCGTACAATGGCAAACTGATGTTATCATATCGGCTTTCTGCGAATTTGTCTAAGGGAAATACAGGGTTTATGAGAAAGGATTCGGGAAATACTGAATTTCCTAGTAAAAGTGAAAGTAATGAGTAGTAGGCGGACTTAAGATTCACCCCATTCTATTGGCCGCGCGTCATAGGGTTAACTTCCAATTAGATATAGGTTTATTGTCACGTGGGGTATGTAGAAAGGGAATAGTGGGCTGTCCGTATAGGGAGTTTAGTGGGTAGTTTAATTTATTTTAGAGCAAGAATAATCACTTACTCTCCATCACCAGTCGGAGGGAGACTAACTCTCCATCATCAGACAGAGGGAGACTTACTCTATCTTCAGTCCGCGAGGAGTACAGGAGAATACGGGACAGGTGTTCCCACAGTATCGCGAGGAGTCGCGAATTCTAATTAATTGACTTAGAAAATTTCTCAGCGGTCAATTTCGACACTCTAACATTTTTACGGATCTTATTTTATTAACTTAGAAGAATTTACTACAATATAGTATTCAAGTTTAATTATTACGAGCGAGCATATCAACCGGGCTTTAATATATTATAACGCCATCAGTTTGCTACGTACACATATATCAGGAACATTTTATTATTACAAGTGTAAAACATTGTATTAGTGTAAACTTTTTGTATCCTCACCAATACTTCGGGATTTCAAATAAAAGTTTGTAACACAACCAAATAACTTTATTTCGCAAGTGGAAGAGTCTACAGCCTGCACATCACCATTCCCGCCCTGTTAAGAGAGAGGACTGCTTGTAACCGGCTAGGAGCTACCGGAGGATCGGCAATTAGTATTAGTGAAATAGCATCGACTATTTCTGGCGCCCAACAAAAAACATTAGTTATATTATATAAAGAATTAACAATCTTAAATAAACACCATCAACCGATCAGTTGCATGGTTAAGGCAAGAGGATGTATTTTTAATGAAACATAAGGGGGAAAATGCTTTGAAATAATATGTTATACTTATATAGAATGCATTGAAAAAAAATTGTGCATATGTGTGACTTTATCGGATGTTGAGTCGCCAATTTTAAAGAACCTGCGCCCTCTTTTTGCAGTGCTGCGTATGAAGTTCCCTGCCTGCAATTCATAACCCATCCCATAGCTTTTTTATATATCTTTTACATAATTTTATGCGAACTACACTTCTGACCGTGTTTCATCAATTCTTAACTACATAACTTACCCCATAGAACCAGGATAATACTAATATTAATATAAATATATTAATATTAACACAATATTAATACAAATTAATACGCTGCAATATTCTAAACAATGTAATATTAATATTAATACTGTATATATTAATAGTATATATATATATATTTAGCTGTTTTCTACCTCTATTATATAATCTCTATTCAAATCCACATACATTATATATTTTTACCAGATTTTGCAGACAAATCCTGTAGAATAAGAAGAACATGTTAGGCAGCTTGAATAACCGAACAATCCACAACTTAGCTGATTTCTACCCACAAGTCCTATGTTGTGAGCTCTATATAAATCTACTATCTTCAAAAGATTTTACAAACAGACTTTGTCGAAGCAGGAGAAAATTGTAGGCAACTAATATTCAAACAACCATCCCTTAGCTGTTTTATATCACTATTATAATATAATCTCTATCTTCGTTCTTTGATAGATTTTTACCAAATTTTACACACAGGCCCCTCTAGAACCAAAGAAAATGTACGAGACGAAATTAATAACCGAACAAACCTCCCTGTTTCAACCCCTGTTATACCTAGTTATATCATTAAAAATTTGTATTTTGTGATCGATTTTTTTTTCACATTTTAAACTTCGACTTTCTAGGTTCAAGCAGCATTGTTCCACAAGTTTTGCATGTTTTCTAGATAATTTTTAATATGTTTTATTATTGAGTCCATAAATAAAACATTTAAGGAATTTACGTTATTGCTGGTATTCTATGGAAAAGAGGTTTGACAATAAATCAGTATTGTGTTACCCGTTCAGATAGCTTTAGTACCTGGAGTAATTACCAATCGATTACTCGAAAACCATTGAAGATATAAAGTTTGTAGGCCTACTTAACATAGGCCTATAATAAAATTCAAGTATCTTCTCAATAAAACTTTCTCACTTGAAGCTTTTCTGGACACAAAAAGAAAACAATTGTCGCATAGTGAAATTTGCTTTACCTTCTACATTTCACAATTGTACCAAATCATTCAGACAACTATAGCCCCTGGTATAATTACCACTGAATTACTCCTAAACTATTCAAGTTATAAAGGTGGTACTTTACAACAGAATTCAAATATTTTACTAAAACAAAAAGAAAAAAATTGTCGCATAGTCAAATTCGCTTCACCCTCCATTAATTTTGAGTAATTGGCGATGTTAATATAATGAAATAAAATATATTACGTCCCCTTTCTTAAGGCTTTTATTTTAATCACCAGTAGGGTTCAGGCCCGACGAGAGGGAGGGGCAGCCGGGACAGATAATGTTTTATTTTTTATCTTCAAAATTTACTCTAAAATAAAATTTGTTACAAGTCAATAAGCAGCTTGTTATGTTTTATTAAGGCGGCTAAAATCTTTCGTTTGAAACCTAAAACGGGCTATTTCACGAAAATAAAAGGCTAAAAAACCTTTTACAAAAACCTAAAAATCCGGGCCCTATATACTACCATAAAATAGGCGCTAAATTGGGCTTTACTCGGACATCAGTCAACTGATTTCATCCAAAATCAACAGGTTTCACCCCATGGGCGTTACAAATGCATATACCAAGTTTTATGAAAATCCGATAAAGCGTATTTGAGTTATCGAGCTTATAGACACACGGACAGACGGACGGGTTTCAGCGGTGAATTTAATATTTGTAGGGGGCCCGGGAAAATTTGTCCCTGGGGCCCTTGCTTTCTCTCCACGGCCCTGGTAGGGTTGTTACTTACAGATTATTTTTGTACAAATTTCACGGTAGTCCGACCAATGGTTAATTAAATGTTGTGAGTTTAATAGCAAGGAATCACAATAGCGGATGATTGTACCCTCTCTTTCGCTTTAGAAGCGTCATGACGTCACACATCCCGCTTCTTTTTCGCCGCAGCACCCTATTCCATAAACTCACCGGACGAGACAACCTCTATAGCTGACAAACCTTGCGTTATTTCCACTTTTAAAAATCCCAATATCTTAGGGCTTTATATTTTAAATAGTTCCAGGAACAGAACTTAAAATATCTGGCAAAATTTTAACAAGATATATTAGTTTGAATTTCCGTTTTTGTCTAAGCTAGCGAAACTTGTTCGAGATTCCTTTCACAGTTGTGAATATCAACATTCCTATACAATATATGATACTGCACAACTAGTTATTCAAAGTTTGTAGTCTCGTTTTTGCGGTAATACTGTATAACATGTAAAGCTATTGCATATCCACTGGAGCCCTGGGTCACATCGCGCAACAAGCAAGACGTGCCAGTGTAACTATTGACTGTTGTTATATAAACACAGGAGCACCTATTGTCCTGATCTCATTAAGAATCTCGTTACCAACCTAGCAAACTCAAATTCCCTAGTCACTGTGGCCTATCAACGAGATGAAAAAAACAAGACTAGCTATAAAAACTTTATTCTAATTAATGTATCTGGTAAATTTCAAATATTATATTAAATGAATGAGATCAAATTGAAGTTAGTTTTTCCATAACAAATTGTGTAGGCCTACCTGACCTTACAAAGGGGCTAACCGCCTAATTTAAAAAAATATACTTTACTATACAATGGTGGTACATGGGATCCTGCATTGCCCTACAAATGCGCTAAGTGAAATTCATAATAGTGTGGCTGCAAAGTTGCTCGAGAGAGAGCACCACAGGTAAGGACCAATACTATTTCCTTACAAGGATTGTTGATTATCTCAGAAACATATTTTTTCCATTTAGACCCTTTGTAACGTCAGGTACACAATTATTATACTCCATTTTAATACACCAATTACATTTCCGAACGTAAAAAAATATTTGAAAAGTATCTTAAACAATATGGGATAATTTTACGAATAGTAAATTATTTTCTTTAGCCTTCAAACTTTTCCCTCTACATTATCTCCCTTAATTCATCTTATTAAATATAGCACTATTTTAGATTTTACTGTCCTTTAGGTTCGAAGAGCTAATTCCTAGCTTAACCAACCAATAAAGAGATCGAAAATAATAGCAGTGAAGTGGGTCATCGTGGGTTATCGCTCCTAATTTCTCAATTAACAATAAAAATAAAAAGTAATAGAGCGAAAACCACTAAATATTCATCTTAAATATCTTTGCTCGTGACCTTCAATAAATGCATTATTCTATTTGCAATAAATCAAAATAATAAATGTTTATATCACAGTATCTTTTTAAAACGTGGATTCAAAACTTCAAGTTGCGAAATTCGAGCACTACTAACACTTAAACGAATTGTGCAATGAAAATATTGCAAAAAACTATGTAACTAATAGTATTCATCATCAATAGTCAATTTTAAGGGTACATTCTGTCTAACTATGGCCTGTAGAATATTCCCAAACCATTCCTTGTTCAAAGATCTAAATCACGAAGAATAATTTGCGAATATTGTATATTTATATGGGCTGATATATGAAACTATTCTATCGTTTTGAAAATGTTTGTTCATGTCTCATTTACGGTTGGTTGATTTTTTGCTTATTGAACGACGGGAATGATATGCTTGTGACCGTGTGCTAAAGACTTGTAGATCTACAAAATTGGTCTGTCAAATTTATGCACACATAAATGCCATCGACTTGAACATCGGACCAGCGACCTTAGGCAAAGAAAATATGTAAGTTCAACTATAGACCGACTTATATTATTGGATATTATTTTTTCAGCCAAATATATAGGCCTAACACTATGTTTATAAAGCACTTGTTTTGTAAAATTTAACAAAAGGTTGACTATTTTTTTTTATAACGACCAGCATGGAGCGGTATAATATAGTGCTGATGCAATATAATTATTTAAATTCAGTAAACATCTTTTTTGATCGAGATTAATAAAAATGTTTACGATAATACTGTGTACACTTGAGTATTAGCATTTAATATCAATCATCTGACAAAGTAATTCATTAAATATCTCTATGAAAAGAAGAATCAGTATTAATTGTTCGAGTTATGTGTACATTACATCAACTGCATAGTGGGATGGATGTTATTCTACACGAAATGTTTTAAAGATGTTCAGGGAGTTGTCTTCTACAGTAAGTAGTGGAGGCAGCCATAGAATATTGTCACACAACCCTTTATCATATCCCTGTGCAAAAAACGGAAAGTTTGACAAATGTATGATATTATTACTACATTAGTAACATGTTGAGTTACGTTGGATGTTGTGTGAATTGATTCAATCCGGCAAAATGTCTGGGTGATATGTTTGCTGAGGGAAACCACAGGGGAGATCGATTCCAGAGTGAGGTTACTGGTGTTCATTAATATAGAATGTTGTGTAACTGGCATTAGGCTACTCTGACACCGTTTCCCATATGATCATTATATCACTAAAGTCCGACCATTGTAAGAAATAAACCTAAAGTACACAAAAACCTGTCTGTCTCACTCTTAGATCATAACGAGTAATGTGCTGTGGTCCATCCGTTCTAAGAACTGAACCTAAAGTAAACACAAATCAGTAAGTCTGTCTTTCTCTATCACATTACTCGTTTTAAGTAAGAGTAAAGTAAAAGTAAAGTGATCCCTATTACAGGCCATGGAGGCCCAGAGGGTTCCAGGAGGTTGAGACTCCCAGATGTTTAGACATCGGCACATGAAAGTGGTAAGGTTGTCAGCCTTACGCACCGGCCGCCTTTACCCCAGGATTGCTCCTGGTACTCATTTCTGTTAGAGGCTGAGTCGACCCCAGGGCCAGAGTGCCACCAGAAGGATTAGGTCAGTTGAAAAACTCCAACGACCTCATCGGGGATCGAACCCGCGACCTTCCGGTTTGTAGCTCAGCGCCTCAACCACTACGCTACGGCGTATTTAAGTAAGAGTGAGATAGGCTTATTGGCTTTTGTTACTTCGGGTTTCTTTTTTAGAATGGACAGACGTTAGCTTGCAACTCTCCCTAACTGCTCTATTTAGGACTGCAATCCACCTAGTTCTAATATCAAGCTTCCTTGGGTCACTATTTTTATGTCATCTATCATAAATTTCGCTCCGGGCTGGTCCCTAATCCTATTATCGTTGTCGTTTACGACCTAATAATTTTGTAGGCATTTGATCTTGTCCATTTGCTATTATTTCAGCCTTCCCTTTATTCAACGATATGCTATATATGGCGCCATTGGTTGCACAGAAATGTTATATAGGCTAGGCTAGACCAAGCTATACTCTTCTGTATTACAGTTGTGGAAATAGTCTCACGTTTAGTAATTACCAGGCTTTCAGTGTTTATACAGGGACTGAAAACTCAAGTTTAGTGTTGCATATCCTTAACATGACGTCACTGTTTACTGACTGTCATTTCATTGCATAAACAGAGCACGTCTCGAGTGCAGCTACAGTAGTCTACATGGAGATGACAGTATTATTTCTATTATCTTCCTCTACACCATACCTGAGCAACCGAGGGAAAACGTTTTATTCCCCCATCATGCTGTGACGTATGAAACCTGTTCTTCATGTTCAGTGTCACATCGAAACTGCTTTATGCTGACATCAAGGGCGACTGTAGTGGGAGAAATTCCCCTACCGCACAGTGACACAATGTGTCACAGATGCGCACCCATGCTCTACACCCAGAGACTGCCAGAGACAGCCAGAGACAACCAATTCCATGCAATATTCATGTTGTATAGACAATTAATTTATATTCCTAATCATAATATGTGTTGAAAATACAACGGAAATAATTTATTTAATCATGCTTTCATTACGAAAGCATTGAAGTCTTATTTACTTTTTATCTCCACCCAATCATATCTCAACGCATTTTTGTAACCGTGTGAAACACTCACCCACCCTCATTCTATAATCCATACTTAGCGAACATAACCTTTCCCTGTACATACACTGAAAACTTTTTAATAACGCACATCAAGATAAAATAAGAATTTTGTTGTGTAGGCCTAACTAGCAGATGGGAAGGCGTCGGTAGGCCAGTAAAGGGCTGAGTACTAGGCACTTGATTTGAAGATAAAGCATGAAGAAATGAGGCAGACAATGATAACGGTAGGCCTATTTCAATTTTAGAAAAATGTTGAGGTAAGTCAGTATTTATTATTCTTGGGTATAAGAACTTTATTTGAGAGAGAAGTGTATTTATATTAGGTATAGAGTAAAAGGGTATTGCACCTAATAATTATAAAAGTGATGGAGGTCATTAAACTTTCTTTAAGTTGATGATTATGGTTTTTAGGCAATCTACACGAGAAGGCTGTTAAGTTGTTAGCCTTATTTAACCAACGTTTATACCCCTAGGAGTAATTTTGGTACTCGATTCTATTACTCGCTGAGTTGAGCACATGGTCATCGTGCCACCAAAAGAATTGGAAATTTGTAGTGACTTCCACGGGATTGAGCCCGCGAACCTTCCTATTTGTAGTGTAGCGACTCAACCAACTGCATTATTGCGTATCCTACTTGATATAAAGACTGGCAGTGAATAGAAAGGAGATTATTAAATTATCAGCGAGGAATTATCGTGTTGTATGTAATAACTTGAGTTGCCATATTGAAGGGAAATAATAGTTTTATAGAAGTTGTTACCGCAAGGCGACCCTTCCTCTGGTAGTGGACCGTATTGAAAACTATTTGTGGGTTCGATTCCCGGCGATAACATGCGGGGGAGAGAAGAATTGAGGAGAAGAATTGGGTTTCATTTCCAATCTTCAAATGGGTAAATTGATATACAAGAAATATGCACATGTGAACGATGACGTTGCTTGATCAACACAAACTTGATGGTCTGGAATATATGCACTTCTTGAAATCTGCAGTTCTAGTTGTATCCAAGTACACATATATAGATGCACTGGTAGACTGTATTAATTCGGAGGACCATTTGTTGATGTAATAAATATAGCCTGTCGAAATTGTTATTTCGAAACTAGAAGATTGTATTGAATGCTGAAATTTAAGACTATTCACAGCACTAGTTCAGAAAAAAGAAGATTGCATAAATAAGCTGTTAACACTTTATTGCCAAGCATAAATGTCTGTATTTATTTAACAATTCGAAGTTGCATGAAGTCTCTTTATGACTACTAAATCTCACCGAATTGAAAACTAATCATAGTCCTTGTCTTGTGAATTATATTACTCACAGAATTGAAATGATTGATATCTCCTTATGAAGGTTCAGTGTCCAGAGATAGAACGAAGCACCTTTAGCGACGTCTAGATGAATCCCTGTGATGTTGAAATTATGTTGAACTATGTAAGAACATTGGAATTCTTAATCCAACACAAATGAAGATAAAAGGCATTTCGCCCGAAATTTAGCACTGTATGACGTGCTAAATGATTTGTTGAATAGAGCACATTGCCCTAGAAAAAGAGAATGGAACACTCAAATCGTTGTCCATTTTGAAGAAGAAGGATGAAGTGAATAATAAGGACAATTGAAGGTTGAAACAATAAATAATCGCTAACCCAATAATAATAGCTTCACTTGTAAATAAGATTAATTAATCAATACATTAAAACGCACTATGCTAATATAATAATAAATAAAATAAAAACAGAATTGATAAATTAGTAGTTATTTAAAAAATAAATAAATAATTTTGGAGTTGAGATTAAAATAACAATTGCCAAGACATACATTGAATTGATTGACTGTAAGCCTATACAGACAAATGAAAATCAAAGCCATCTGAAGTAAATTTATGGCAAGCAAGAAAGAAGGTATTACATGACGTAACATATTGCCCGCGATTATTTCACTTGTGAAATAATCTAAAGTGATGTGAAGTCATGTGATACCTAAAGAATTATGATATGAGAAAGGGGAGTAAGTAATATAAGAAAACAAACTTAAAACTAAGAAATGAATTGAGGGTTGCTAACCAAAAAGGCAACAACACCAAAGACATGATAGGGTTAGTCATCAGCCTCAGAATTGGGAAGAGGAGCCAGTTTTACAATGGGCCTCTTGAATAAGCCTGTGGCAGTACGCACAGTAACAACACGAATAAGACCGTCAGGGCCAGGATGAGTACAATGAACAATCCCTAGGGACCACCTTTGAGGAGGGAGATTGTCCTCAATGATTAAAACTGGGGTACCTAAAGGAATGTCAGAAAGGACTTTGGTCCACTTGGAACGTCTTTGTAGTGTGTGGAGATAGTCAGTAGACCATTTCTTCCATAAATTATTTGTAATTTGTTGGAGAGTATTCCAACGAGAACGTGTGGTGTAACCACCAGACAAGTCAGGGCTTGGTAATGAAATGATGGCTTTCCCAATCAGGAAATGACCAGGTGAAAGATAGCTAATGTCGTTAACGTCCTCATTCAATGGAATGAGGGGACGTGAATTTAAGATGGCTTCCACTTGAATCAGCATAGTAAGCATCTCTTCAAAGGTAAAGTTAAAAGAGGGCAGCATCCTTTTTAGATGAAACTTGACCGATTTGACTGCGGCCTCGTGAAGACCTCCCATGTGGGGGGCATTTGGAGGAAGGAAATGCCAATGTATATTCAAATGGGATGTGGCATCTTGAACCACAGAATGATGCTCAGGAGACTGCAATAGCAAAGCTAACTGCTTGAGGTCAGTCTGAGCGCCAACGAAGTTAGTGCCATTGTCTGAGGTCACTGAACTTGGAAGGCCTCTACGTCCTGTGAATCGTGAGAATGCGGCAAGGAAAGCACGAGATGTGAGGTTGGTGACCAATTCAATATGAATGGCCTTAGTGGACATGCATACGAATATGGCGAGGTAAGCTTTGACAGTGATCTTGGAGCGAGGACCTCCAAATTTGATTGGATAAGGACCCGCATAATCTATGCTTACGTTGGTGAAAGGAGAAATGGGATTTACTCTATAAACAGGTAAATCAGCCATTTTTTGCTGAAAGGTTTGAATATTGAAACGAAAACATGTAGTGCATTTTCTTAGAACACTACGTACCACCTTCCTAATAGATGGTATCCAAAATCTTTCTCTTAAGTGAGAAATAACAAGTTGGGATCCAGCATGATTCAACTTGATATGATTGAAATAAATAAGCTGCTTAGTGAAGGCGTGATCAGCTGGTAACAACATCTGATGTTTGGCTTCGAAAGGTATGCTGGATCGTTCAAGACGTCCGCCTACCCGAATTACAGAATCCTTGTCAAGAAACGGGTCTAGTTGCTTCAATTTGCTTGAAGAATTGACGTCATGATTTGACAATAAATCACGGATTTCTGATGCATAAACCTCTTGCTGTATTAGCCTAACACAGCATTGAAGTGCCTTGTTGAGTTCAGAAGGCATTAAGGGGCCTTTTATAGAGTTATGAATCTTACGAGAATTATTCATGAATCTCAATACGTAAGACATAACACGAATAGTTTTCAAATATTCAAATTTGAAAAGATAAGAGTTTAGGTTGGAGGTAGTGGCCTCCATTAGGGACATTACTCTAGTTTCTGGAAGCAAGTCGGGCTCCATATGATCTAGAGCGATATTTTCATCCTTGAACTTACAATTATCTTCACTGAGAGTGGGATTAGAAGTGGAGCGTTTCTCCAATGAGGAGGATCCTTTATAAGCCTGGAGTTTTGTGCTGCCCAGGGTCTGAGGATCAGACAAGAAAGGAAGTTTTACCACATATCTTCCTTCTGAGTCCCGTTGAGTATTATCTACGAAATGCTTTTCGCATATAGAGTCGTCGAGAAAGGAATCGGAGTTAGAAATTTTTTCTAATTCCCAAAACTGAGAAAGTTGCCTGCTAATGTCTTGATCAGCAGTGAGGAAGGCAGAATAATGTGTGGGAGACCCGCTAGAATGGTCGGGTTCCTTAGAAACCTTATTAGAAGGCCTTGAATTAGGTTGGCGGTTGTGCATATTTTGCAAAGCCATGTTATGTTCAGACCTGGCGGGTTGTGGTAATTTACCAGCAAAATACCAACCCAAATGCGAGTTCTGAATTACAGGCATATTAGGAGCAGATATTTGGCCTGCACAGACAATCTGTGAATATATTTCAACACCTAATAACAAGTCTACGTACTTAGGAATATTGAAACTGGCGTCACCCAATGAAAGATTTGGTGGAATATTCCAATTTGTAGTATTGACAGGCTTGCGTGGAAATTTCGAGGTTGAAATTTCCGGTACGATTATGACGTTGGTGTTGCAATGCCATGAAGTAGTGACAGACTTAATTGAAATTGACGTCATCTTAAGACTGTCTGCCTTAGATGACAATATACCAGCTAAAGTAGTGCGCTGGTGATGAGGCGATAATTTTAAGTGGTTGAATAACCTATTAGACATGAGGTTACAATCAGAACCACTGTCAAGCAATGCGGTGGCTTCAACAGAATGGCCATCCCTGTGCATGACTAAAACAGTGGCGGTAGGGAGCAAACAGCTTGGTTGAGGTTGGAAGACTGACATTACCCCAGCAGTATTGGCAGATTGGTTGCCGTTAATATGTGCTGGATTATGAAGGTAAGTGCCATGTTTACCCTTACAAATCTTGCAAGTATAAGTGCTACAATAGGGGGCGTGATCCTTAGAGTAATAGCACACTTGACATAATCGTTGTGTTTTGACAAAATTGTCTCTATTAGAGAAATCCATGGCTTTGAAAACTTCACAATGTTGCAGCTCATGGAATCCATTGTTACAACAGAGGCATTTAGGCTTGGAGGAGGCAACCTTGCCTTTAGGAATGGTTGTATTAGATACAATAGGCTTTACTGGCTGACTCCTTAAAGCTGAGTCAGTCATCTGAAAAACCCGTATCCTGGATTCTAAAAATGTGAATAAGTCTTTGAGACTAGGCATTTTACCTGGAGCGAGAGAGGATTCCCATTCTTTTATCAAGAATGGAGGAAGCTTGTCGAGTACAATCTTTGCTATAATCAAGTCAGACAGTTCTACATCAACATTAAGCGAGTTCAAAGCATGAACAGTGCTTATAAAATGGTCAACGAACTTCTGAAGAGATTCAGCGGAGTTCCTTTCTAAGACAGGAGGTGAAAATAACTTCTCTAAGTGGGTATTAGCGATAAGTCGGTCATTATCAAACCTAGCCGACAGCGTGCTCCATGCTACATCAAACGTAGCAGCAGAGACAGGAATGTTTTGAATCACTGTCATAACTTCTGGTGCTAGACAGGACTTCAAATATTGAAATTTGTCCATGTTAGATATGTGTTTATGCTCTATGATTAGTGAATTGAAAGTGTCCCTAAACTCAATCCAGGTTGCTGGGTCGCCACTGAAATGAGGAAGCCGAATTTCTGGAAGTTTGGGGAGAGAGGGGACAAATTGAGGCGATGATTGATTAGCAAGGATAGCTTGGTTGGGCTCATAATGATCCTTGGTTTCATCAATTGAACTTCGAAGAATACCAATGGTTTCATGAAAGGCAGATTCGACTTGAAGCCTTTGAAGTTTGATAGATTCATTGAGTTCTAGTACGTCGATGCGTGAGTATTCAGTCTCGTATTCACTGAATATTTTCTCAAAGGATGTGCGCAGACTCAGAGCCTTGCAATAAGACTGTCTGTCTTCTATAACAAGTGCTTGGATAGCCTGAACATAATTGAGGAATCGTGTCTTTATAAACTCGACACTAGATAGCTTAGCCTGAGATTCTTGCTGGGCCGCAACTAACTTAGCCTCAGCTTCCTGCTGGGCCGCAACTAACTTAGCCTCAGCTTCCTGCTGGGCCGCAACTGACTTAGCCTCAGCTTCCTGCTGGGCGATTAAATTGTTTAAGTGAGAGAGGGCTTGGAAAACGGTTTCTTCGACTTCCTCCCTATAAGCCATTTCGGCATCAGAAAATTCTATCTCCTCGATCTGAGATTGTATGTCTTGAAAATCATTACTAAGTTTTGTCATGGTATCTTTGCGCATAAGCAGATCTAGAATAGAAATTTCACTAGAACTAGTGAGATCAGCTATTATATTGGCTTGGCGGGTAATACGACTCTTAACAGGGGTTCGTTTAGTCTTAAGGGCAGCGAATTCAGGACCCGGATTAGTCATATTTGATGAGATTTGCAAAGTATTTTACAATAAATAATTGCTCAGTGTTAAATTAATTGCCCGCGTTTCGGGAATTACACATAGACGTTTACAATGGTAATGATTGAGATAAACAGACAAAACAGTTAAATACACTTGAAATTGTGTAGAATCTGTATCAGGTGTTTGTATTGTTGTCTGTGAGATTGTACAATATTTTACAAATAGACAAGTATTACAATATGATAGTCAGGTAGCTCCGTACCTAGATCTCAAACGTGTTGAGGACACGGAGATATGCTTGATATTATTAAAACTTGATAATAATAGTGATGCTAATGTTTATGAAACAACACTTATGTTGTTGCTAAATGCAATACTTTGCATGAATTCAAACAGGCTTGCAAATGCCTGGAGAGACTTATGTATTATATAGTATAAGATGAATTATTTATGATAATCAAGCAAATGCACTGAATTTAATTCAGGTTCGGAGCAGCCAGTAATATCTAAACATGTTAGTAATATCAACGGCCTGATGGACCTTCAACATGTTAGTAATATCAACGGCCCGGTGGACCAACAACATGTTAGTAATATCAACGGCCCGGAGGACCAACAACATGTTACCGCAAGGCGACCCTTCCTCTGGTAGTGGACCGTATTGAAAACTATTTGTGGGTTCGATTCACGGCGATAACATGCGGGGGAGAGAAGAATTGAGGAGAAGAATTGGGTTTCATTTCCAATCTTCAAATGGGTAAATTGATATACAAGAAATATGCACATGTGAACGATGACGTTGCTTGATCAACACAAACTTGATGGTCTGGAATATATGCACTTCTTGAAATCTGCAGTTCTAGTTGTATCCAAGTACACATATATAGATGCACTGGTAGACTGTATTAATTCGGAGGACCATTTGTTGATGTAATAAATATAGCCTGTCGAAATTGTTATTTCGAAACTAGAAGATTGTATTGAATGCTGAAATTTAAGACTATTCACAGCACTAGTTCAGAAAAAAGAAGATTGCATAAATAAGCTGTTAACACTTTATTGCCAAGCATAAATGTCTGTATTTATTTAACAATTCGAAGTTGCATGAAGTCTCTTTATGACTACTAAATCTCACCGAATTGAAAACTAATCATAGTCCTTGTCTTGTGAATTATATTACTCACAGAATTGAAATGATTGATATCTCCTTATGAAGGTTCAGTGTCCAGAGATAGAACGAAGCACCTTTAGCGACGTCTAGATGAATCCCTGTGATGTTGAAATTATGTTGAACTATGTAAGAACATTGGAATTCTTAATCCAACACAAATGAAGATAAAAGGCATTTCGCCCGAAATTTAGCACTGTATGACGTGCTAAATGATTTGTTGAATAGAGCACATTGCCCTAGAAAAAGAGAATGGAACACTCAAATCGTTGTCCATTTTGAAGAAGAAGGATGAAGTGAATAATAAGGACAATTGAAGGTTGAAACAATAAATAATCGCTAACCCAATAATAATAGCTTCACTTGTAAATAAGATTAATTAATCAATACATTAAAACGCACTATGCTAATATAATAATAAATAAAATAAAAACAGAATTGATAAATTAGTAGTTATTTAAAAAATAAATAAATAATTTTGGAGTTGAGATTAAAATAACAATTGCCAAGACATACATTGAATTGATTGACTGTAAGCCTATACAGACAAATGAAAATCAAAGCCATCTGAAGTAAATTTATGGCAAGCAAGAAAGAAGGTATTACATGACGTAACAGAAGTAATGCAGGCCTCTCAGCTGTTCCCGAAATATTTAATATTGAGCTACCGTAGTTTATGTGATCTAGATAAAGAAGTTATATAATTTCTACTCTCCATTACCTATGGACTATGATGTATATGTGATTCTATCAAACCAGCATACTATCACTATCTCTGGCTGAGTTCTCTTCAACGTCATCCAACTCTACTTCGAATTGTAGAGTTGGTATCACAGTAGTTACGCCCTTTCCTAACTTGGTAATGGAAACAGGCTGTACCAGTAAAAATAATTATCTGAAACCCAAGGACAAGAAGGCAAAAAATGATTTAACACAATTGACCTAAAATACTAATGACAATCTTAATTTATAACACTGATCAACAACAAAAAATCATCAGAAATTAAAATAGGTGGATCCCATGTAAATCGACATGCTAATTTCAAATATGCAATTAGTTTTCCTGTATCAGGTATAGAGGAACATATTCTGGAGAGGCATGTTAAAGTGTCTTTCCATCGACAAAGAAAGTATTTTTTTAAAAGGGTTTTACAGTTGACAGTCTTATAGTATTTTGCAATGATGTCAATGACCTCTTCTAGGAGTATCAAAAGGAACATATTGCGACTGACTGGAGACTTTTTACTGATTCTTCAGCATGAAGTTTGATAATTGTATTGCTGCACAATGGGAATATAAAACCATCTATTCCAGTAGACCACTTCGTTCACTTTGGAGACATAGGAAAACATCAAAACACTCCTAGATGCCATACAATAGATCTATAACCTTCACCAATGAAGTAATTTGGGGGATTTTAAAATCATCGGTATCCTCATGGGCTTGCAAGGTGGCTTTACGAAGTTCTGCTGCTTCCTATGTATATGGGATAGCCGTGCTACAAATGTAGTCTACGTTATCACAAACGAGATTGGGATCTAAGAAACGAGTGTGAACTATGAAACATAGTTTTCTAAATATGCCTTTAGTGAATCGGGATAAATATTCCACCCTCCACTCCATATTAAATTAGGCTTAACTAAATGTCTTGTTAAAGCAATGAGCAAGAGAAATTCATGGGGATTTAAATATCTGTGTGAAAACTTTCCCGAGATTCTATCGTCAAAATTAAAATAAGGAATTTTCATGGGTTGCAAATACGAGAGATTTTCAAAGATAATTCTTTTGTGGTTCTCTAAATTATGAAGAAAAGGCTGCTTGGGAGAGCTTTGTGTGGGTTTGCTTGGGCAAATACAAATGTTCTGATTACAAAGAAAGTGTGTGTGGAAAACTTTGATTTGCTACAAAGCTATGGGATGGTCGAATGTCATTAAAGTTAGATTTTCTACATTCCCACTTAGACTTTCCATCACATAATCTTGGTGAAATCAGTGATGAGGATGGTAAAAGGTTTCACATCAATATAATGGATCAAAGACATCAAGGATTGAGGAATTACTCCATGATGGCAGAGTTTTGCTGGATGCTGTACCAAGAAGATCCACACCAAGAATACCGCAGAAAAGCAAAATCACCTCACATTCAACGTATGAATGTGCGAAACACAGTGATTACTGTAATTTTGTTAGTATTTGGAGCAAAGATATCAGGGATTTTGGAATGACTCCACGATGTCACAGTTTGCTGGATGCTGTACCAAGAAGATCGAAACCAGGAACACGGCAGAAAAGCAAAAACACCTCGTGTTCAATATGTGAACGTATGAAACACAATTATTAATTTAATTTGTTCAGCATTTATCATTAGTCTGATAAAAATTGTGTTAATTATTTATTTCAAGAAATTTCCAGTGCAAACTTTTGTTGTATAGTGACTAAAAAAAACTATACCTGATACAGAACAACTAGGAACATATTTAAAATTAGTGTACTGAAATAGTTTAGAAATGTTTGTTTTTATCTCCGATGATTTCTTTTTCATATTTATGTGAGCCAGTGAATCGTTTGTTACAGAAACTCTCTATTGATCAAAATCGGCAAAATTGAGTTACTGATAGATTCGACTTCCTTGTAGATACATTTATCGTACAGTACAGATAGCCTTCCAGCCTGCAGATTGAAAATTATGTTCAATACTAGGAAACCCTTTAACAGACATAACATACATGTTTCTCTACTAAATTCAATTGAATCATTTATTTCAGAAAAACTCGTCTCCAGTTGACCAAGTTTTGAGACAACATAAAAATGACTATCTTACCTACTCCATCTTAGAACTTACTTTGTTTCAATGATTATCTTCCAATTTTTAAACTTAAAAGCCCAACAGCTCTATGATATTACCCTTAGTATTAAAATGAAAAGCAACAAGAAAAATCAATTAAGTATAGGACCACATTAAATGCATGTTTTTAATAATATTATTGAATTAAAAAATAACATAGTCTTGACAATACCAAAGCAATGTTTAGAACTTGATGTCAATTACTTATATTTTTTGCAGCTTAAAATTTTTATTGATTGATTGCGATAACTTTTTTTTCAGGTTTTCTCAAAACTTGGTAATATGGAAATAAACGATTCAATTATACATCTGTTCAATACCGTGGCCATTCTGCGGAGACTATTGACCTAATTATCGCATAAACCATAGGCCTAATCGCAAAACAAACATTTTAATTCATATTTGTTTTAACGTTATTTACTGCCTTCTTGATCTGTACTGTTATAGCCAACTATCTATAGGCCTACTCTGTATTTGTTGTATAAAATTATGTAATAGGCCTATAGTATGGAATCAAACTTTTTTTTTTTTACAAATATGAGGTAAACAGCTGTATCCAATAGCGTATACGCTCCATGCGACTCAGTTTTTGTCTGAAGCTCCGGGTATTCTTTTTTCTGTCAGCCGCAACTACTAGCAAACAGTCACGTTTTACTAAACCTTTTTGTTCGCAGAATTAATTATAAGTGAAAATATATACTGTATTTCCATATCGTAACAATCTCTGCTCTTCTTACGTAATCGGTTGCCATAGTGACAACAAGCATTACATGCTCTAATTAATCTCCTTTTCTTAAGCATGGCCTGTTAAAATCTTTATTGGATGAGAAACACAACAAAATATTAATTCCAATCACAATTAATTGAAAAAATAGGGCGTGTTCTCTGAATCCTCTGGTTTCTTTACGCGAATATTTTTCTCTAATGGTAACATGCGTTCATTCATAAACAAGCAACCAAATAAACCACCAAAAGCGATAAAACTAATTTATTACAATGTAAAAGTAACAACAGTTTTATGATAGAATAAACCATTCGTGCGTGATAATGAATTTTCCGTCTGCTATTCGAGCTTGAAGTTATGATCATTTCAATGGAAAGGGAGATATCAAAGTGCATTATATTTATGAGTTTCCCGGCCTCTCTGCGGAAGCCTAGATGTACTTATATTCCAAGTTCGTTATATCGGCTCAAGTAAAATTATACTTATTACATTTCATGGTTATCTATTTGCATTAAACGTATGCTTATTTCATTAGTAAAAATTTTTAACCATCAGTTTTCTAACTCAGTAACCCAAAAACATTCGACATTTTTATGTTTAAAATGACTTCTATTATTTATTACGTATTTATTAGGTAAAAGGTAATTCATAACGGTATGTTTGATAATAAATTTAAACCAATATCAAAGATACAGCTGTGGGGAAACATGAAGAGATGTCCATTGTCATCTTAATACAATATTACTGGAGGAAATTATCATTGACTATTTATTTCGGTCATAGGCCTACGTCTTTCTATCGACCTGGGATGAACCTCACAGATATAAAGCATGCAACTTATCTCAGCAGTGCCTACAGTAATAAATTTAGTCCAAAATAGTCATTCTTTCACAAAAATGTTTCTAAGATGTATTCAACGCTTCTTCGTAAACAAAAATATTTACTTTTTTACCCCAATCATAATAAATCTGTTTAAATGGACGCTATACGGACTGTGGCCAGTAAATTCTCTACATGCTTACGTATTTAAAAATTTTAAGGACATAGCAAATAAATGCTGTTCGGATACATCATAAGTACATTAACAAAGTAGGCCTACCAGAATCCTTTTGTTTAATCAGTGATAAATCCAATTATGATAGTCAGAAAATAAGCTATTTTTATTGATTTCCGAGTTAAGCTCCAGATCGATTCATTAAGCAGGGCTTAAGGAAGAACAAAGGTCTAGTTTGATAAGCATATGTGAAGGAATATGTGGGTAGTGTTATTTGTCAAAGCTAAATGTACTGACACTTCCAAAGCCGTATATGAACACTGTAAAACAACATGTTGTCATGAGAACTGATTTGCATTTCATAAATTCTTTCTAATAAGTTGTATTACCATACAATAGGCACTTAATTGGGTATTACGCCGGTGCCGGTCAACCGATTTGGTCCAATATCAATAGGCTCCTTCCCATGGACGTTATAAATGCGTATACCAAGTTTCATGAAAATCGTATAGGCTACAGCGTATTTTAGTTGAGACACACGGACTGATGGACAGAAATTATCCCGTCCCACACACAAGTTCATAAAGTACCAATCTGGCACTTATAATGGTACTTCTAAAGAACACGAGAAGATCTAGTTGCTCGTACAACGTTAAGAAGTAGATAACCTTCCGCTAGGTGAACTTAGACTACTAGGCCCAACCAATACGAACCTCATGAACTGAATACCTTCTATGGGTTAGTAGGCTAGAGTGAAACAATTTGAAAGTTGGTAGAACATATGGACAAAAGCAGAACACGGCAGTTTAACGAAAAACCGTTTTTCGGAAGTAGGGAAAGAATGAAAAAAAAAAGGATTACACCGGACCCACTTCCTGACTGGACATTACTTCGCTTTCTACCTCGAGAGATTCAGATTCACAATGTGCTATTGGGAGACTGCAAATAGATGGGCACCAAGAACTTAAGGTCTGGGCAGACCTCACAAGATAGCCTACATTCCAACATCACAAAACGTTTGCGAAAGCTTCAATGACAACAAAAGCCAACTAGCAAGGAACACAAGATCAATAAACTACTGAACAATAAACTATCCGAGATTCGGAAACGGAAGGTCGAGGGTTTATATCACGAGACAGGGCCAATCCGAGTGACGTTTTAAGAGTTCCTCCTCAATTCAGGGCGAATGCCGAGTTGGTAAGATCCACCTGAACTCTTTCACAATGACAGAACGTTGAATTTGAAAGAAAAACAACCAAGTTCAAAGAAAACAAGTTCCATTGGCTAAGGTACAGTCGGTCAAATAAAAAACGTCGGGCGGTATTTGATTAAGTATCACGAACGAGCATATGCGCATGTACAGGAAGACTTAAGGTTAGGTTCACACACGCCTCTTGTCTATCCATGTATTTTCTTGATTATTTAGTCAGTTTTGTTCCAAAACAAACATGTATAGAAGGCTGTGGCTATATGCCTCAAATCCGCCATATTCTTGGTTGCAAATTCTTATAATATTAATAATTGATAAATTCGCAAGGAATATGATTATTCAAGGAGCATTTTTTAAAGATTTTATTTTATAACACCGGTATTTGTAGTGCAAAATCAATAACTTACGTTCAACTTTTGCAACCATCTAGCATCGAAATACGCGGCCGGCCAGATCCCTGTGAAAACTTCCGGTCGCATTATAGTCAAGTTCCCACCTCCGAGCTGCTCTTTCATAAATATGGAACCTTCTCGCTGCTTCAGAGGCCGAAAAATGCAGGTCAATTACAGCCCTAACTACACTTTCTCTCACTTTAGCATTTGTATGTGGCGATGACACAAAGCAAAATGAATTATGACAATACATTAAGTCGAATATCGTGTGTTGCGGTTTTGGCGTTGTTCAATTTTTTCCCTTAGTTCTTCATTTGTTCCCTCCTGTCGCATGGCCTCATATGTTCCGAGAATGGCCTGTATTTAATGTTTTTATAGGAAACTTGTGAACTAATGCGTGAAAACTTTAATTTTAACTGCATACGAGTCCCGACGTTTTTTATTTGACCGACTGTACTCCGAGGGAGAAGCGCAGGCACTGAACAAGTGTCATAAGTGCAACAGTGGATAATCGAAGGAGAATTTGAAAAGACGATCCGAAAGCGAGTCTCTGTTCAAACATAAACAGTTATCTCAGGGGTGCCCCCCCCAAACGTCATGACTCACCCCCCCCCCCCAAACTTCACTGCTCACCCCCCCAAACTTCATTGCTCATCCTCAACCCAATTGGCTGTCGACAAGGGCGCCCATATGATATTTTCTAGGGGGGGCAATTTTTTTTTTTTTAATTAATTTTTTGTCGCTTTAACTTCTTGGGCCACTTTGTAACGTTATATTAATAATATAATAAGTGCAACAATTACGTAGCCAGAAAATAATTTCGGGGAGGGTCGGAAGTGCCGGGGGGGTTTGGAATACCCCCAAAAAGGGGGTCGGGGGTCCATCCCCAGAAAAAATTTTAATATTGAACTAATGAAAATCACATTTTACGCTATTTTACCACAGAGAAACTAGTTATGAAATTTGTTTACCATACTCGAAGACATGCCAATGTAAATAAGAAATCATTACCTAAGTGGGGATCCATCCCCGGAAAATTTTTAAGTACTGAACTAATGAAAATCACATTTTACGCTATTTTAGGACTCAAAAACTAGTTAGGAAATTTGTTTACCATACTCTAAGACATGCCAATATAAACAAGAAAATGTTACCTAAGTCGGATGTCCACCCCCGGGAAATTTTTAAATATTGAACTAATGAAAATCTCATTTTACACTATTTTAGCACTGAAAAACTAGTTACGAAATTTGTTTACCATATTCTAAGACATGCCAATGTACATAAGAAATCATTACTTAAGTGGGGGGTCCATCCGCGGAAAATTGTTAAATATTGAATCAACGAAAATAACATTTTACGCTATTTTAGCACTAAAAAACTAGTTAGGAAATTTTTTTACCATACTCTAAGACATACCAATGTAAACAAGAAAATGTTACCTAAGTCGGGCGTGCACCCCCGGGAATTTTTTAAATGTTGAACTAATGAAAATCACATTTTACGCTATTTTAGCACTGAAAAACTAGTTAGCAAATTTGTTTACTATACTCTAAGACATGGCAACTTAAACAAGAAATTGTTACCTAAGTTATAATACTTATTACTATTTATAAGAAAAGTTGAATAACACATGGAACAGTGGACATAATAGGCCTACTCATTCATAGGCGTAACCAGGCCGACCATATGGGGGGGTTATAACATCCACGAGGTCTGGATGTTATCCGGGGTCGGGGGTATTCCATACCCCCAGGGAGAGGGGGGTCCGGGGGTCCTCCCCCGGGAAATTTTAAAAATTAAGATGCAAAATAACGAGTTTTAAGCTTCCGGGGGTCGTCCCCCGGAAAATTTTAAAAATTAAGACACAAAATAACGAGTTTTAAGCTTCCCACGCTTTATACTTGTATTAAGTAATTTATGGGCAGACTTAAAAAAATTATACAATTTTCCTTTTTTTAATCAATGGGGGTGGTTCAAACCCCCAACCCCCCCCCCTTCGGTACGCCTATGTACTCATTATGTTATGAAAAGAAAATAACTGCTTTATCATATTTGACACATCAACAAATCTTGTTTAATTAAATAATTTTTTTAAATGCAAATATAGAATTTTAGGTTTTGACTTTTGGGGGGTCCAAACCCCCTGAACCCCCCTTTCCTAATCCACTGTGGATTTTGCTTCCATGTTGTTGATTTGGTAAAACTTCTGCAATTCAAATAATTGTCTTAAAAGAAAAACACCTGACTATAATAATTGTTAATATACATTTTTTCCTTCCGCCCCCCCCCCCGCGTATGGGCGCCCGTGGCTGTCGGAATTCTTTATCTTTATAAAGAATTAGAAGAGACCTTTTGAAGTTATAGAACTCGACTGTGTTTATTTTTAACATATAAAACTCTAATTTTGCAACAATTTTCAACCCCCCCCCCCAGAAAATTCATAAATGATAATATTTTGCCCCCCCCCCCAGAAATTTCAATGACGCAGTCTGCGTCTTAACCCCCCCCCTGTGGGCACCCCTGGTTATCTACAATAGTTCAGTAATTATGGAAAAGGATTCCCGCAAAGATTTTTTTTATCGGGGTCGTCATAATTGGGCCTCAGATTGATATGGGGGCTTGATGCTGCGTATCATATTCTTTACTGTGTAGTCATAATTGGTAAATATTATAGGCCTATATAATGTTTAAAATATAAGCCGTTTTAAATGTATATAAAGTAAAGTTACGTAAAGTGATCCCTATACAAGCCATGGAGGCCCAGAGGTTTAGGCCCCCAGATTTTGGACATTCGGAACTTGAAGGTGGTAAGGTTGTCAGCCTTACGCACCGACCGCCTTTGCCCCCAGGATTCCTCCTGGTGCTCATTTCTGTTGGAGGCTGAGTTGACCCCAGGACCATAGTGCCACCAGAAGGATTAGGCCAATTGAAAAACTCCAACGACCTCATCGGGAATCGAACCCGCGACCTTCCGGTTTGTAGCACAGCGCCTCAACCACTATACGCTACGTCGTACCCCCTAAAAGTATATAAAGTACCGGTATAAAATGAAATAATAAAATAATACTTCATTATTATTTTTATTTAATAATGTTTATTATTTTTTATTATGATTATTATTTATTATTGTTATTATTATTATTGTTATTTTACATATTCAGTACACTGCATCATCCCGCGTAAGAACAAGGCGTGCATGTGCAGCTTCCCATCTTCCCTCTTCTGATACGGTTCCGCGCAGACTGACGATTCCCTGCTCCCCCTTTCTAAATTCCTAGCTTCGTGACAGAAAGTCTCTACTTTAATTCAGACGTAGCATGATGTCGTGATTCGGAATTCCCGTTAAACTGCGGTTAGTTTAGAATTACGGGATATTCTCTTCCCTTTATCCCAGGATCAGTTAGCTACCATTGCCATGAGTATCCTATAGAACGCTCAATATGTGTTAGATAACAATGAGATCGATAACGCCAAGCTGTGAATCTTTTTCATGTTGTTTTGTTGTAGCAGCCTATTGAAGCATGTAACTTGTTGTATGGTCGGTACACTCCAGCGCACTCTTTTTTCCTTCACGTCACTGCTCTGGAATCGACCCCAGTCCTTGCACGACTTTTTTTTTTTTTTAATAACGAAAGCGATTTTCAGTTGTTCCCTTGAAGAATTTCAGATACCTTCAAATACACTCTAATATAATATCGGACACTCTTGCTTTCCGGCAGGGGAACAAAACAGTAACGTCATCTCTTATAGAGGCCCGCAGCTACAGCTTCATATCATCCGCAGTAGTGCAAATTAAATAGATACTGATGCACGATATTTTCACGTTATTATGAAGAAACGAGTGTATCATAATCGCCGAATTGACAATATTCCATACTCTCCTCACAGTGAGGAATAAGAACCGTTACAGTTATAGTATTGGGAAGAGAGAGAGAGAGAGAGAGAGAGAGAGAGAGAGAGAGAGAGAGAGGGAGAAAGAGAGAACGAGGGAGAAAGAGAGAGAGAGTGTGTGTGTATGACAGGGACGTAGCCAGGGTTTAGTTGAAAAGGGGCCCCCCGGGGTACTCCCCCGATTTTGTGTAAAATTAAGCCTTCAAATTTCAATTTTTTAGCCTTCAAATTTCATTTTTTTAGCCTTCAAAATTCATTTTTTTAGCCTTGAAATCTCATTTTAACGCCTTTTTCAAAATATAAAAATTCTGATATGTGTTTAAGAAAGCTATTTTTTGTAACTGAAAAAGACGTTAGAATGAAATTCGAAAACTTAATTTTACACCAAAAATTCGGGAGTGTGCCCTAAACCCCCTGGTGGGCTCCTCCCCAACCAAAATTCTGGCTACGTTCCTGTCATACATACACACACACACACACTCTCTCTATCTCTCTCTCTTTTTCTCTCTTTATCTCTCCTACACGATAATTGTAGCCTTAGGCTGGGCGGCCACCGAAAGCGGAGTTGAGTTGAGCTGAGCGGAGCAGAGTGGAGTCAGAGGGGTTCGGCAACCGATTGCGTAGTGGACCCCAGCTCAGTCAGCAACTTTCCTTGCATCGGTGTGGTGGGGGAAGCGGAGCGTAGCTTCAAAACCGAACCTCGGTCGAGTCAAAGCGGAGTGGAGTTGACCCTTGCGACGCCGCTCAACTGCGCTCCGCTCCGCTCCGGATCTGGTGGCCGCCCTTTCATTAAAAACCTTTGATTCGGTTTTGGTAGCTGACTCAGCTTCGCTCAACTCCGCTCAACTCCGCTTTCGGTGGCCGCCCAGCCTAATGGTTCGTATTCTTCACAGCAAGATCTAAATGTTACTAAAGTGTTACAATTATTAAGAAAAGTATGTAGCCTAATGTTGTCAATTTCGACGTTTCGTCATAATAACGTGAAAATATTGGTTAATATGTGCCTCCTCAGTGTCTATTTAATTTGCATTACACGGGATGATATGAAGCAGTAGCTGCGGGGCTCGCTAAGAGATGGCGTGTTTTGTTCCCCCGCAACAACAGTGACTTTAGTCCTGTATTATATGAAAGTGTAGCCTACTTCATACCTTCAATAGGCTATAGTCGATGGGTTTTGTTTCGAGGCTGTATTTACCCAAGGCTTTACCCACGTGTAATGGTAAAAATGGGACTTAAGCTAAATTTTATATACTTATAAGATCGTAAATACGTGTATAATTTATAAAAAATCATTTCCGATAACAGTGGCCTTTGTATCATTGAATAAAATAATTGTATTGGAGACAGTACTTTTGCAGAAGAGACTAATGTCCACAGCCCGTTGCGTTATATTAGAGAGCACTACAACGGTATTTTTCAGTATCACAGTAATTTTGTAGGCATCAGTTCTGTAATGTAGGTATACATTCATTTTTCTTCTTTAGAATTGGAAGGAATTTATTCTCCTTCTTGTAAAATTGGGAGATATTACTTAAGAGTGGGTCGTTAATGCGGAAAGCGTCTCGACGGGTATTTCTTGTAGGCCTATAAGCCTACAATAAATATTTACTTGCTTGTCCTTTCAGTTTATCTTCATTACATTACTGAGCAGTCCAGAATACTGGCCAGAAAATACTTACTGTAGCCTACATAGGTCTACATAGAGAACCAGTTTTAATCAACGGTTAGACTACCAAGGCTACAATAATCATGGTTTAACCTTCAATTTTAGTTTTAACTTTAGTTCTTTTCAGATTTTTGCATATTATAAACGATAACTATAGGTTAACTTTAAGTTTAACCTAACTGGACCTTTTCTACCGTTTAACCGGCAGTTAAAGACGAAATAATTGATTTAATGAAAAATGCCTAAAAAACACATGATTATGAGTGACCATATCAACAAACTGAATATCGGATACAACATGCTGTACGTAAGAAGATGAGAATAAACATAAAGTAATTCAATTTGTTTACTTTCCGAAAAATAATTAGCAATGAATAGCTATTTATTTTAACTGTGATTGAAATAAAATCAGGTAAATTAATATAACAAAGTGCCAGTATGCTTTTTTAATCAGTGAAAATTGCAATTATGATAGCCACATTCAGAAAAAAAATCTGATGTGAAAGTCACATAACTTCCTCTGCTCAAACAAAAGTTAGCAGTATTCACATATCCTTGTAAAGAATCGCAAAACACAATTTTACGCTAATTATGCTGTAATACCTTATAGTCCCTCATTTGAATGTTGAGACTAAAAACACAGGCTATGGACAAACTAACTATAAAAAAAAGAGTGACTGCAAACGTTATTAACTTTCCGCCATTCAGAATAATTTCCGAAATTTATCGAATATTCCTCTCAGATATTTCTTTACTGTAAGCATGGCCAACAATACATCTTTCTCACTTCACGTACTTATATAGAACAAGAGGCCGTGAATGTCCGCGTCCGCGTCAGACATTTTCCCGTCCCCCACACAATTTCATAAAGTACCATACTGGCACTTAATAACATTTCTAACTTCAATTTATTTTCATTTAGCTTTGCTTCCCTCATCATGTACTGCATTCTCTGTTCGTTTTCTTCACATCCAGTTCCACACTTTTTGTAATTTTATTAGCTCACAGCGTGTATTGTGGGCATACTTTATCCAGCAGTCCATTGTTAAAAAATTCTTCTTTCTTCTCTTTGACTCCCTGGTGTCGCCAACAGAGTTCTGTTGAGATGTAACAACTTCTTCAAACAGTATATTGGCAATGGTGAATATTGTTGGGATTTTGAAATGAACTTAATAATTATGATCCCAACACTGAAAATACGCTACGAACTATATATGGTAATCACAATGGATTGTTTAGAGTTGCTACTTGTTTATATAGTGAGTCGGTAGCACGCCTGCCTTCCACTCCGGCGGCCCGGGTTCGATTCCCGGCCGGGTCTGGGATTTTTCAGTAGTGAAAGATCCCCTCCCCGGGTTCAGGACTGGGTGTTAGGTTAAGTCTTAGGTTAAGATAATGCACATTGTGCGCGATTCCTAAATTATTATATAGTATTTGTGAATGTTTCAAATATGATGACGTAAGTGGGTATATTTTATGTTGCTCAGCTGATTTAGGATGGACGATCTTCCTTTGTTTGATAGTAGAAAGAGCATTTGTGTAAGACGCATGCGCGTCGCTCTTATTACGTCACTCTTTAAATACGTTACATTGGAGTGGGAGTTATACCGAGTTTTCCTGTGGTGTGACCTGCTCGTATAAAATCACTTTTTACGTATGGTTCGTCTTCGAAGGATCTTCGACATTGGTAGGACGTCATGTAGTTGTGATCTTCTGCTTCTGCTTTAAGACCAAGGTAAGCTTAAATTTGTTCGCTTCGGTATGCAGTGGCGTAGGAAGGGGGGTGCGGGCCGCCCCGGGTGCCATCACCCGGGGGGTGACAAAATAAAAATGTGTTTTTGTAAGTAAAAAATCGCTCAAGGGAATTTAAAGAAAATAATATTATTTAAAACAATTAAATAAGCTTAACAACTTTCTACAAGTCAACATGCGTATTGTAACTTCTTTTAGTTTTAAATGCAGTCAACAAAGGTATAATAATAAAACGCGGCTAACTGGCCGCTGTGCAGATACGAAGAATAATATTATGGTTAGGGGGAGGGGTGTTTAATTCTGCCGATGCTTGTATATTAATTTAAATGAGACTTCAACAATCGGTGATATTTTATATCACTCAAGCCGCAACCAATTCTACCCGCTGCGGCAGTCATGACTTTGACGAAAATAAACTTGGAATGTGAGTTCACTCCGAAGTCTCCGGCAATGTAGATTTCGGACTGGTATGTGCGCATATTTAAGAATAGATTATTAATAATACAGTTCCGTAAAATATATACATTACTTGTTTATCAAATTTATTAGGATCAACCCATAAAAAAATGATGTATAATTCACATAACTTCCTCTGCCCAAATAAGTTAGCCTCCCCTTAAAAATAATAGAAAGTCGTCGCCAATCTTTGTGTCACGTCCCCAAAAGGTACCTAACTCAAATACACAATTTTGTTTTCGTACGATTATCCGTTGCAAGAGGCCGTATTGCAAAGAGCGCATATTCTGAGTGGGTGGCTTATAACTACCCTTCAGATAATTATTTCGAAAAAGTGTTTCAAATAAAAGTTTTAGGTCTTAGTATAAGCAACCCACGTGCAAAATTTAAAGAAAATAGTTAGAGCCGTTTTCGAGAAAACTTTCTTTATGTAAAAATAAGGAAAACCTGTCTCCAAACTTCGGTTCACATCTTGAAAGGTACCAGACAAAATACAAAATTTTGTCCTTTTGTCAAAATTCATCTTGCCAAAATTCGAGATTTCGCTTGGAAAACAAAATAAAAAAAATTTAAAATTCACTCCAGAAATAAAACTTTTCACAATTTTGGGAGTGTATTTTGGCCTAGATGTTCGTTTTATTAACGGTAACACCCACAATTCGTGAATCTGTCGCTCGCGAAAACAATGTATATCTGTCTGTCTATAACGTAGGCTACTTTAGGTTAATAATATTAACAATAATAATAATAATAATAATAGTAATAGTAATAATATTAATAATAATAGCATTTATTGTATAACAGTAGGCTACAATGTACAATGTACAATGTACAGCATAACTTAACGTGCTTTATATGTATGTCTTTCCTTAATCCTAACAAAATTGGCTGAATTAGGTTAACTATGTCTTATATGCACCATTGGTAGCACTGGTTACAAGATGGCGACTACATGGTAACTGGAATCGCTTTATGGATGGTTGATTCATACTATGCCATGATTTCGGAGCTTAGTTTTGTTTTTATATAAGAAAGTAATTATTACTAATTTTGCATAATCCGTTGAGTTTATGAGTTACATCAGATAAATTCGTTGCAGCTGCATCTATCGATAAACTCTTAAACTCTCGTGGGATTACCTTTGACTATCCAACAAATAACCAGTGGAACTGTTCCATCTTTTAATAATTCAAATGGGGGCGGGGGGGTGACAAGAAATTTTCCGCACCGGCTTGCTACGCCACTGTCGGTATGGTTCTGGGTTATGTGAAATACATTGTACGGATCATGTCCTGGAGCCATGCTGTTGCCGGCTTTTAGGTTTACCTGGGTTTTAAAGTTAGTTTGTTTTTCCGTTTAATTTATATTCAGTCATTTGCGTAATATTTTGTATTCAATTGTAATAGTATTTTGTGGAATTTAATTGGTTAAAGATATTGTAACTTGGTTAGGATTTTTCCGGTGTAATATTTCTCATGACGTCTTTCCTTGTTCGAAGATCTTTCGTAAGATATCCCGGGATGTATGTATGCATGTGTGTGTGTGAATGTTTGTATGATTAAATTTTGGGACGGCTGTAGACAAAGTTTGGCCTTTCAGTACTAACGAAATAATGTGAAAGAAATTATGTATTTTTAACAGGCCGATGTAAAGCACATTTCATCTATTGATAATTTAAAGCTGAATATTTTGTATTAAAGTCATTTATTAGATTAAACCGTCCCAAGTGTTAATAATAAATTTTGGAATCATAAAATTGAGACATTTTTCTAATCTGATGTAACTACATACTTTGAAATTTCCATTGCAACTATATATCTATATATTGGAAACTATAAACAGTCATATTTTTCTGTATGTAAATTGTACAAACTATTATGTGAATATACATGAATGAATGAAAATATAATGCAACCTTATTTCGGAACATTTATCGGACCTTTAGGCCTATAAGTCAGCACATTCCCGGCATGGGCTAAATAGTCCTATTAATATGCCTATATTTCAGTGAGTCTGTTCTCTCTCTTAACTGAATAAGATGATTAGTTAATTTGAAGTTTATTACAGAAAAGTAATTATTATAATGGTTAAAAGTTTTATAAATTATATTTAAGTAAATTATTCTCGTCAATTATGCATATAAAAGAGCTACGTAAAACTTAACATGGTAGCTTGGAATTTATAAGTAATTAATTTATTCTTGTATACTTGCAATACAATAATTATATATATATATATATATATATATATATATATATATATATATATATATATTAGAGAGAGAGAGACTTATCATGGTAGCAGACCTCCGTACGATTCATTATTGTTTACGTTAGCAGATTACGACATCGATCTTTATTCCGTACTTCCGTACCGCTATTAATACATTTGATGTCATACACTGGTAACTTTTTCATTCATCGTCTTGTCTTTCCGTATTATCTTTTCTATGTGTCTTCGGGTTATTTTTCCGCTGCTCTGTAGTTTCAGCTTCATTTTTGCTATTGCCCGTCGTATTTTTCATTCTGCTTTTCGGGTTTTTGTGTCGGAACTGTGTGTTCCGCCTTCATTTCGGGGGGGATGTTGGCCTGTTTCTAGGCCTTATTAATTATATTAACTCAGTGTTTCATAATTGTTATTCTGTTTTCATGTGTTCGAGCGCTTTGGTCTAGCTTGACCTACTTTCTGCGACGAAATATGTTGTGAGCCATCAGCTATCGTCTTCAGGATGTGCAACTTCTGGAACTTGGTTCGTTGCTGGCTCGCATTGTTTTTCTGCAGTGGACATAATCCGCCTTCATCTTGGATTATCTATCAGGTTCTTCCAGTTTTCAATTCTTCTACAGTCCGTCTAAGTTTTGGCGTGTGTCTGAGAAATATTCTATGGATACAATCATCTGATTTTATGGTGAGTTATTATATTTGCAGTTACAGAATTTTTCATGAAAGTTAAAGTAATATTCTTTCTTCTTGCTCAGTATTGCATTTTTAAAAATAAATTTATAGTTCTTAATTATTAAATATATTAATTAGTCATGAATTTAGTATGATATTTGGGACTATAGATATGCTTCTTTTATTCTTGTTCTTCTCTTCCCGGTGGAGAATAATGGGGTCTCCACAGCGTTGAGATGGGATCTCGCGCACGGGATGTCTTTCCTATTTTTCTGTCCTGTTTTTTTTTTGCTATCCCATTTATGTTAATATTTCTAAATTATGATAGGCTTCTTTTCTTCTTCTTCTTTTCCCGATGGAAATTATGGGGTTTTCATAGCATATTGATAATGGGGTCTTTGTGCACGGGTTATGCTATCCTATTTTCTATTCTATCTGTTTGTATTTGGTAGGCTTGATTATTTGACAGCTTTTTTAATGACTGATATCCTATTTTTCATGTGTCATCGTCCGGGGAGCGAGTTCGTGATTACTTCTGCGAGCTGGAATTGTTTGAAGTCATCTGATGTGTCATCACGTCTATTGTATTTGTGCATTGCGACCATTGTTGTTTCTTGCTGTTCTACTCATATTCTTGCAATTTGGTAAGTTTTTGAATTTCTTCAAACAAATTTCGCTAGTTGGTTAATTCTATTTATGGTTCTCTCTCTTCTTCAATATTTCTGAGTTAGTTAATCCTATTTAAAGTTTTGTCGGCCTATTCTTAAATATCTGGAAGTTGTTTTGCTGATACAGTGTGGTTGGGTGTGTCCTGGTCTTGCGGTGGTGTACACATGATGGGCTATGTGTCCTATTTTGTCATGTTGTTACGCTACTGCGAGGTTGCGTTGCATTTCTGCTGCATTGTTTGGTATTCGTTTTCCTGTTTATCTTATTAATTCAATAATTCTGGATCTTTTCATCAGTAATTTCTATTTGAATTTGAAATTTTTCTTCATTTTTATTAACGTGTTGTGAATGGAATGCAACGCAGTCTGGCTGGCCTATTGGGCTGGTGTTGAGCGAATGCTCTGGCAATCACGGTGTTCCATTTCCAGCGTCGTGTTGTATTCCTATTGCAACTCGTATTTACAATTTGCTGGTATATACGTCGCTCTAAGCCGTAGGTACGTGTACAGAGCGGGCGACTGTTATATCATCATATTGTACTATAGCCCTTTATTCTGATATATTTCATTGTTGGAGTAGCCTATATGATGTCATCTTATAGTATTCCTTGGTCGCAATGTCATTCTTGTAGTTATGGTTCATTGTCATGCAGCTTTTGATGGAATTTTTGGCATATAGTTTTTTTATGTCTCTAAGCAGCTATTATTGAGGTTATCCTCTGTTGCGGTGACAGTTACTTTGGATATTTTGGGATATTTGGGTGCACCCGTATTGCTTCGTGATATTATATTGGGAAATTGTATTGTACTAAGAGAGTTGTTCCTGGTCTGTGAGGCCTACGTTTGGGAACATTCTTCTCTAAATTTGGATGTATTTTGTATATTTATTATTATTATGGGAGTTGTTTTCTGGCTTATATAGAAGCCTACGTTTGAAAACATTTTTTCCGATTTGAGTATTTTGGGGTCAATTAAAATTTTGAATTACTATATGTCTAGGTGGATTTTCCATCTGTTTCTCGCGCTCCCTGTGATTTTTCAGTAATATTTATTACCTTTTCTTGACACTTAAAGTTCATTTTTCTAGCATTTTCTACTGTAAGTAAACAAAAAACTCATTAGTGTACTGAATATAATGAAACAATAATGAATGAAAGTTGCAATTTGGTATTTATTATTTTGAAGTTACAATTAAAGCCTACTAAATTTTTCACTTATTTAAATTAAAGTTTATATAAAATTATAGATTCCATAGTCTAGTATGTTCGAGAGGAGTAGAATGTGTGTCTTATGCTCAATGTAACTAGAAAATTAATAGCCAACTATTGTGAAATAAATTGTATATTACAGCTCTTCAAGCTTTATAATATTTTGTAATTCAAGTAGCACTCTTCAGGTGTATTTATGTACTTCTTTGGACTCCGTACTGTGCTGGATTCCTTTCAGTTTCAGACAACTATGGATGTTAGCATTGAAGATGGATACTGGATGATTTGTGAGCCACCTAACTGAAGTATCAAGAAATTTCTGCTGTCTTGTATGGGATTGTGCACGCCCTACTTCTTCTTGACTATAATGTAGTCCGACATGTACATGCTGGTTTCTTTCTGTACTTCAATCGTAGTGCTGTTAGAAGTGAATGGACTCGCTGTGCAGCATTGTAGTGAATTGCTTCACCATAATTCCAGCAATATTCAACTGGTGAAACTTGAAGTAATAGACTCACTACATTTTCTTGGATCAATCAACATCCTATGGTGGACTCACACGTTCTATTTACATCCTACCCGCTCGTTTGAGGGGGCGAGTCTGTTGGGATTTTGAAATGAACTTAATAATTATGATCCCAACACAGAAAATATGCTACGAACTATATATGGTAATCACAATGGATTGTTTACAGTTGGTACTTGTTTATATGGTATTTGTGAATGTTTCAAATATGATGTCGTAAGTGGGTATATTTTATGTTGCTCAGCTGATTTAGGATGGACGATCTTCCTTTGTTTGATAGTAGAAAGAGCATTTGTGTAAGACGCATGCGCGTCGCTCTTATTACGTCACTCTTTAAATACGTTACATTGGAGTGGGGGTTATACAGAGTTTTCCTATGGTGTGACCTGCTCGTATAAAATCACTTTTTATGTATGGTTCGTCTTCGAAGGATCTTCGACTTTGGTAGGACGTCATGTAGTTGTGTTTCTTCTGCTTCTGCTTTAAGACCAAGGTAAGCTTAAATTTGTTCGCTTCGGTATGGTTCTGGGTTATGTGAAATACATTGTACGGATCATGTCCTGGAGCCATGCTGTTGCCGGCTTTTAGGTTTACCTGGGTTTTAAAGTTAGTTTGTTTTTCCGTTTAATTTATATTCAGTCATTTGCGTAATATTTTGTATTCAATTGTAATAGTATTTTGTGGAATTTAATTGGTTAAAGATATTGTAACTTGGTTAGGATTTTTCCGGTGTAATATTTCTCATGACGTCTTTCCTTGTTCGAAGATCTTTCGTAAGATATCCCGGGATGTATGTATGTATGCATGCATGTGTGTGTGTGTGTGTGTGTGTGTGTGTGTGTGTGTGTGTGTGTGTGTGTGAATGTTTGTATGATTAAATTTTGGGACGGCTGTAGACAAAGTTTGGCCTTTCAGTACTAACGAAATAATGTGAAAGAAATTATGTATTTTTAACAGGCCGATGTAAAGCACATTTCATCTATTGATAATTTAAAGCTGAATATTTTGTATTAAAGTCATTTATTAGATTAAACCGTCCCAAGTGTTAATAATAAATTTAGGAATCATAAAATTGAGAAATTTTTCTAATCTGATGTAACTACATACTTTGAAATTTCCATTGCAACTATATATCTATATATTGGAAACTATAAACAGTCATATTTTTCTGTATGTAAATTGTACAAACTATTATGTGAATATACATGAATGAATGAAAATATAATGCAACCTTATTTCGGAACATTTATCGGACCTTTAGGCCTATAAGTCAGCACATTCCCGGCATGGGCTAAATAGTCCTATTAATATACCTATATTTCAGTGAGTCTGTTCTCTCTCTTAACTGAATAAGATGATTAGTTAATTTGAAGTTTATTACAGAAAAGTAATTATTATAATGGTTAAAAGTTTTATAAATTATATTTAAGTAAATTATTCTCGTCAATTATGCATATAAGAGAGCTACGTAAAACTTAATATGGTAGCTTGGAATTTATAAGTAATTAATTATTTATTCTTGTTTACTTGCAATATAATAATTATATATATATATTAGAGAGAGAGAGAGACTTATCATGGTAGCAGACCTCCGTGCGATTCATTATTGTTTACGTTAGCAGATTACGACATCGATCTTTATTCCGTACTTCCGTACCGCTATTAATACATTTGATGTCATACACTAGTAACTTTTTCATTCGTCGTCTTGTCTTTCCGTATTATCTTTTCTATGTGTCTTCGGGTTATTTTTCCGCTGCTCTGTAGTTTCAGCTTCATTTTTGCTATTGCCCGTCGTATTTTTCATTCTGCTTTTCGGGTTTTTGTGTCGGAACTGTGTGTTCCGCCTTCATTTCGGGGGGGATGTTGGCCTGTTTCTAGGCCTTATTAATTATATTAACTCAGTGTTTCATAATTGTTATTCTGTTTTCATGTGTTCGAGCGCTTTGGTCTAGCTTGACCTACTTTCTGCGACGAAACATGTTGTGAGCCATCAGCTATCGTCTTCAGGATGTGCAACTTCTGGAACTTGGTTCGTTGCTGGCTCGCATTGTTTTTCTGCAGTGGACATAATCCGCCTTCATCTTGGATTATTTATCAGGTTCTTTCAGTTTTCAATTCTTCTACAGTCCGTCTAAGTTCTGGCGTGTGTCTGAGAAATATTCTATGGATACAATCATCTGATTTTATGGTGAGTTATTATATTTGCAGTTACAGAATTTTTCATGAAAGTTAAAGTAATATTCTTTCTTCTTGCTCAGTATTGCATTTTTAAAAATAAATTTATAGTTCTTCATTATTAAATATATTAATTAGTCATGAATTTAGTATGATATTTGGGACTATAGATATGCTTCTTTTATTCTTGTTCTTCTCTTCCCGATGGAGAATAATGGGGTCTCCACAGCGTTGAGATGGGATCTCGCGCACGGGATGTCTTTACTATTTTTCTGTCCTGTTTTTAGGTAGATTTTCGAAGAAAAATCTACCTATTGCAATGGATACCACTTTATGATTTTCGAAAAATTCTTTCATATCTTTACGTTTCATGATCCCCTAAGTACGAAACCACCGTCCGTTCAAAAAAAAATTTTGTGATATTTATATATATATATATTTATATATATATATATTTATATATATATATATTTATATATATCTTTACACGATAGCGGCCGTAATTTTGAAGATATTTGAACCAAATTTTATTATGTTATTTCTAGGCCCAATAGTTCGGACAAGTTCGTTAATGGGCAAAATTGGCCCAAGGGGGTGGTCGGGGGAGGGGGTTGAAATTTTTAAAAATGTATATCTCGGCCCCTATGAAGTATAGAGGGAAACTTTGTTTGAATAAATTAGAGTACTCCCTATGGAGTTCACAGTGACACCAACGATTCGGGGGTTCGAGTGAGGGTGGGGGTGGAGGTGGGGGTGGGGGATGAAAATTCGAAACTTTTGAAACCACGTCTTGTGGGGTATCGTTGAAAAGCTCTTGATGAGTACTCTACAAATCAATAAATAGTTTCTTGATAGCTCTCATATTACGCGAGATTTTAATGTTTGAAAATAATAACACTTAAAAGAATTATTATAATATCATAATTTTGTCTTGTTTAGCGGCTTTGCTAATTTTATTCATTGCTGATCTTGCGCACGGCCTCCCAGAATATTATATCCTATTCTTGTTGTCAAAACAAATGATTGTAGGCTCTTCCTCTTTACCGAATTCAGTTCTTATTACTACAGGTTAACCATGCCAAGGCTAAAGAAGAAGAGTGCTATGCAGCGACAATAAATTAAACCAAAAGCACTTCGAAATCTACCTCCGCCTGTAGGCCTGCCTAAAGGGATTTTTTTTTTTTTTTTTTGCTATCCCATTTATGTTAATTTTTCTAAATTATGATAGGCTTCTTTTCTTCTTTTTCTTCTCTTCCCGATGGAAATTATGGGGTTTTCATAGCATATTGATAATGGGGTCTTTGTGCACGGGTTATGCTATCCTATTTTCTATTCTATCTGTTTGTATTTGGTAGGCTTGATTATTTGACAGCTTTTTAATGACTGATATCCTATTTTTCATGTGTCATCGTCCGGGGAGCGAGTTCGTGATTACTTCTCCGAGCTGGAATTGTTTGAAGTCATCTGATGTGTCATACGTCTATTGTATTTGTGCATTGCGACCATTGTTGTTTCTTGCTGTTCTACTCATATTCTTGCAATTTGGCAAGTTTTTGAATTTCATCAAACAAATTTCGCTAGTTGGTTAATTCTATTTATGGTTCTCTCTCTTCTTCAATATTTCTGAGTTAGTTAATCCTATTTAAAGTTTTGTCGGCCTATTCTTAAATATCTGGAAGTTGTTTTGCTGATACAGTGTGGTTGGGTGTGACCTGGTCTTGCGGTGGTGTACACATGATGGGCTATGTGTCCTATTTTGTCATGTTGTTACGCTACTGCGAGGTTGCGTTGCATTTCTGCTGCATTGTTTGGTATTCGTTTTCCTGTTTATCTTATTAATTCAATAATTCTGGATCTTTTCATCAGTAATTTCTATTTGAATTTGAAATTTTTCTTCATTTTTATTAACGTGTTGTAAATGGAATGCAACGCAGTCTGGCTGGCCTATTGGGCTGGTGTTGAGCGAATGCTCTGGCAATCACGGTGTTCCATTTCCAGCGTCGTGTTGTATTCCTATTGCAACTCGTATTTACAATTTGCTGGTATATACGTCGCTCTAAGCCATAGGTACGTGTACCGAGCGGGCGACTGTTATATCATCATATTGTACTATAGCCCTTTATTCTGATATATTTCATTGTTGGAGTAGCCTATATGATGTCATCTTATAGTATTCCTTGGTCGCAATGTCATTCTTGTAGTTATGGTTCATTGTCATGCAGCTTTTGATGGAATTTTTGGCATATAGTTTTTTTATGTCTCTAAGTAGCTATTATTGAGGTTATCCTCTGTTGCGGTGACAGTTACTTTGGATATTTTGGGATATTTGGGTGCACCCGTATTGCTTCGTGATATTATATTGGGAAATTGTATTGTACTAAGAGAGTTGTTCCTGGTCTGTGAGGCCTACGTTTGGGAACATTCTTCTCTAAATTTGGATGTATTTTGTATATTTATTATTATTATGGGAGTTGTTTTCTGGCTTATATAGAAGCCTACGTTTAAAACATTTTTCCCGATTTGAGTATTTTGGGGTCAATTAAAATTTTGAATTACTATATGTCTAGGTGGATTTTCCATCTGTTTCTCGGGCTCCCTGTGATTTTTCAGTAATATTTATGACCTTTTCTTGACACTTAAAGTTCATTTTTCTAGCATTTTCTACTGTAAGTAAACAAAAAAACTCATTAGTGTACTGAATATAATCAAACAATAATGAATGAAAGTTGCAATTTGGTATTTATTATTTTGAAGTTACAATTAAAGCCTACTAAATTTTTCACTTATTTCAATTAAAGTTTATATAAAATTATAGATTCCATAGTCTAGTATGTTCGAGAGGAGTAGAATGTGTGTCTTATGCTCAATGTAACTAGAAAATTAATAGCCAACTATTGTGAAATAAATTGTATATTACAGCTCTTCAAGCTTTATAATATTTTGTAATTCAAGTAGCACTCTTCAGGTGTATTTATGTACTTCTTTGGACTCCGTACTGTGCTGGATTCCTTTCAGTTTCAGACAACTATGGATGTTAGCATTGAAGATGGATACTGGATGATTTGTGAGCCACCTAACTGAAGTATCAAGAAATTTCTGCTGTCTTGTATGGGATTGTGCACGCCCTACTTCTTCTTGACTATAATGTAGTCCGACATGTACATGCTGGTTTCTTTCTGTACTTCAATCGTAGTGCTGTTAGAAGTGAATGGACTCGCTGTGCAGCATTGTAGTGAATTGCTTCACCATAATTCCAGCAATATTCAACTGGTGAAACTTGAAGTAATAGACTCACTACATTTTCTTGGATCAATCAACATCCTATGGTGGACTCACACGTTCTATTTACATCCTACCCGCTCGTTTGAGGGGGCGAGTCTGTTGGGATTTTGAAATGAACTTAATAATTATGATCCCAACACTGAAAATACGCTACGAACTATATATGGTAATCACAATGGATTGTTTAGAGTTGCTACTTGTTTATATAGTATTTGTGAATGTTTCAAATATGATTACGTAAGTGGGTACATTTTATGTTGCTCAGCTGATTTAGGATGGACGATCTTCCTTTGTTTGATAGTAGAAAGAGCATTTGTGTAAGACGCATGCGCGTCGCTCTTATTACGTCACTCTTTAAATACGTTACATTGGAGTGGGAGTTATACCGAGTTTTCCTATGGTGTGACCTGCTCGTATAAAATCACTTTTTATGTATGGTTCGTCTTCGAAGGATCTTCGACTTTGGTAGGACGTCATGCAGTTGTGTTTCTTCTGCTTCTGCTTTAAGACCAAGGTAAGCTTAAATTTGTTCGCTTCGGTATGGTTCTGGGTTATGTGAAATACATTGTACGGATCATGTCCTGGAGCCATGCTGTTGCCGGCTTTTAGGTTTACCTGGGTTTTAAAGTTAGTTTGTTTTTCCGTTTAATTTATATTCAGTCATTTGCGTAATATTATGTATTCAATTGTAATAGTATTTTGTGGAATTTAATTGGTTAAAGATATTGTAACTTGTTAGGATTTTTCCGGTGTAATATTTCTCATGACGTCTTTCCTTGTTCGAAGATCTTTCGTAAGATATCCCGGTATGTATGCATGTGTGTGTGTGTGAATGTTTGTATGATTAAATTTTGGGACGGCTGTAGACAAAGTTTGGCCTTTCAGTACTAACGAAATAATGTGAAAGAAATTATGTATTTTTAACAGGCCGATGTAAAGCACATTTCATCTATTGATAATTTAAAGCTGAATATTTTGTATTAGTCATTTATTAGATTAAACCGTCCCAAGTGTTAATAATAAATTTTGGAATCATAAAATTGAGACATTTTTCTAATCTGATGTAACTACATACTTTGAAATTTCCATTGCAACTATATATCTATATATTGGAAATTATAAACAGTCATATTTTCCTGTATGTAAATTGTACAAACTATTATGTGAATATACATGAATGAATGAAAATATAATGCAACCTTATTTCGGAACATTTATCGGACCTTTAGGACTATAAGTCAGCACATTCCCGGCATGGGCTAAATAGTCCTATTAATATACCTATATTTCAGTGAGTCTGTTCTCTCTCTTAACTGAATAAGATGATTAGTTAATTTGAAGTTTATTACAGAAAAGTAATTATTATAATGGTTAAAAGTTTTATAAATTATATTTAAGTAAATTATTCTCGTCAATTATGCATATAAGAGAGCTACGTAAAACTTAACATGGTAGCTTGGAATTTATAAGTAATTAATTTATTCTTGTTTACTTGCAATATAATAATTATATATATATTAGAGAGAGAGAGACTTATCAATATGAAAGTTGAAATGGGTTTCTTCAACATAATGGATTCCACTCCGTCCATCTGAATTAGGTATACATTGAACGCCATTTAATGTAATCGCGGTTAATGTTATCAGTCGGGTAATGTTGTCACTTTTATTAAGTCCCGTACGGATTAATACTGATGCATTGAAAAAATGTATTTTGATCAAAGATTCGGTTTATGTTATCACATTTTCCTTTTTGTGGCTTCTTTTCCAAGTACTGTACGTCATTCAAAATTTCGTTTTTAAGGGTTTTGTTTCCATCTTAGCCTAACTGTATTGGGAATAGGACCGCCGCCGTGGGTGAGTTGGTAGTGTGACTACCTTCAACCCGGGTTCAATTCCCGGCCGGGTCGGGGATTTTTCAGTAGTGGAAAATTTCCTTCCTGGGTTCAGGATTGGATGTTGTGCGTCCTTTCATTCCCATCCCGCGACAGGCAATGGCAAATCTCCGCGGTATCACCTTGTCTGAATCACCTCGGACGAGTCGTGGTCATCACCCCACGGCTTCGTCCCGGGTCCGGACCTGCCTTCGGGCAGAACACTCATCATCATCATTGGTTTTACCGGTACCGGTACAGTTTCCAGCTCACAGGATGAGGGGGTGGCATTACCTAATTTTCTCTTTTAAGCAATGAAATAAGTTTCACCCCTCAGTTAAGTTGCAGCTTTTGATTTATGTAGATATCAATGTCGACATACAGTGATTGCTAGTGTAAAATGAAAATACTTGAATATATAGGCCTTAAATGTTTTGCTACGCGGTGATCTCCACAGATCAATCTAGACTTCCAAAAACAACTCGTAAACTCGTATAAGCAGTATTGGTTAATGGATTCCTCAAGGAAAGTGAAACAATTGAAAACTTTGTTATTGTTGAAAAAATAGTTGCTTGCCGTCTATTACTGTATGACCTTATGGGTGGTTCAATGATTCAGTTATTTAGTATCAATCGACTACTGTTATCCCGAAATGGTTACAATAAGAAGCGTGCACTGTTCTTTCAGGAACATATATATCGCCACCAGTGGCGCAGCCATGGGGTGCTAAAGGGACTAAAGCCCCCAACCCCTATCCCAGATTATAATTATTCTTTAAACATTAGTGTCTCATTTTCACTGAAGTTCAATTAGTGAGGACAATGCAAACAGTTTGAAGCATTTCACTTACAATGTCTGAAAATACTGGTTATATTAATACATTTTAGTCTTCGTCGTACGTAACAGAAATTATATAAAGATTTCAAATGCATTAATTTTCAGCGTCACCTTACATTCGACGAATCGATTCCAAATCCCGCTGCAATATTCACAATGACATACAATATGATACAATCTTCTGTTAATAGTAATAATTTCAAGATATCAAGAAGTTAAAACAATTTAGTGTTTTTAGTTCTTTATATTACTGCAGTAACAACAACCAATGTTAAATTCTCCGTCATTCCGTCATTCAATAGTCAGGCGACTCGATACCTTTTTTAACTCTTGTTAACTACAGCGCTTCATACGATCGCTTTAAAATTACACGCAACCCAATACTATTGACGAGCAGATTCAGTTGTGATTATACCTACTGATACGATAACTGTGTACCGGTATTTCAAAAATAGAATGAAGTGCTTTGTATTGTGATGTTTGAAGTGTTAAAAGTGGAATATCAATTTTTCGTAAACAATAGATGAGGTGAAAATTGTGATGATTATAGCAACAATGATAATAATAAAATGATTATATTAATAATAATGTTTGCAATAAGATAATAATTTTGTTGAATAAATTTTAAAGAAAATTATAATATTAATTTTACCCACCTTATAATAAATTATTTTTTAATGTTGAAGTGCATGTAGCCATTTTATAATTTTGAGCACCCCCAGATTAAAATCTTGCCTGTTCCACTGATCGTCACTATTATACAATCCTTCCAAGCCTATTATTTCCATTATCATATTATCAATGGGTGTAACTTGTAAATCTCTGCACCGGTTTTGTATACTTGTTGCTTCTCCTCTGCGAACTTCTTCTTACTACATTTCTTAAGATTTTCGTATTTCATACGAAGATCTTTTACTGACCTCACACGCTGCAGCTGCAGGCATTGAATTCATTTCATAGCTTCCCCGGGCTACTTCTTTTTTTTCCAGGTTGTAGGATCCGTATTTTTGAACTCTACGATCTCACCAAATATTTATAGTACGGTATATACGTCGTTATAGCTCTTGAATTAGAAAATAACAAGTGTACAATTTTCTTGAGATGTCACAAAATTTACCCGACAATTTCAAATTGTAACTTTTGTTTTGTTGAAGGTAAAAAGGAAATTTAATGCTCTACAACTCTTTCCCTGATGACGTGCTGTGAAACGAAAGGGTGAGGTGATAGAAGGACACATTTACGAAAAAAGTGAGGTAAAAATTTGGAAAATTAATTATCTCCAGCAGCCTATATCTCGAAAAAAATATATAGATACAACAAAAGTGTATATAAACAAACTTGTAGAGAGGTTTGTTAGCTTTAATTTGATATATGAAATGTTTCATGTTGTAAGCGAAAACAAAAATGTGGGCCTTTTCCAGCCCGTCCCCTAACAACATTCCTGAAGAAAAAAATTCCCCCTCCATGTCCTCTACAACATTTTCATTGACCGGACTAAAATTTTTGAACTAAATTGACAAACAATTTTATCTCTTTGGACCAAAAGTTTTGACATCGTCTTGAAATATTTAAATGTCATTTTCCGTCGCAATACACAAGCGAATTAGCTCAATTGTTTTGTTTTTATTCCAAAGCCACCTCGTTTTCTTTTCTCAGTCAACATGTATAGAGAGCCGTCCAACTAGGAAGAGTTTTGGCATCGTTGAGGGGGAGGATGAGTGGAAGGGAAGTCTACCATTGCATTGCACGTCACCAAGAGCGCATGTGCGGTCAAACTTCTTCCCAGCTGGTCAACACTCTACTAACACCACTACACTATGTTTTGACTTCACCAAAACAATATAAACGCGATTTTGTGCAGTGAAACTTTAGATTCGGTTTAACTTATTCTGTAGATAAACTACCTATATATTATAATATCATAACATGTTGATATCATTAGCTAAAAATGTTAAAAACACTTTTTCTCCAAAAAGTTTTGATTATTATTATTCTTGTTATTATTATTACAAATTAATGGTATTAGAAATGGATTTTTGGAGACGTTCAGCACGAAATTCCAGGAAAGAAAAAAATCGGAATAATAGAATAAGGGAAATAATGCAAGTTGAAAATAATATCTTGGAAATTGTAGAAGAAAGCCGATCGAGGAGGTATGGACAAGTACTCAGAATGACAGAGGATAGAATACCCAAGAAAATTTGTGGATTGGAAAGTAGAAGGAAAAAGAAGAAGAGGGAAGCCCAAAGAGTGCTGGATGGATGGGGTGAAAAGGAGTATGGAGAGAAGAGGTTAAATGAAGAAAATACTATGGACAAGGACTTATGGAGGCAGAAGATTGTTGTGGGATGAAGGAAAATCATTGTATTGTGGAATATTCCTTAATAAAATAAAATTTTAAAATACGGTAACCGTTGAAATGCAAGGTACTAGTTGAGGGCTTGCATTATTTTGTAATTTTCTAGTGCCTATGTTGCGCCAAATGAATCTAGACGTATATAACCAGATAAATTACAACAAAGGTTCATTTGTATACTGCACTGGTCTCAAATTATATAATGCATTACCCCAGGACATAAAAGAGATATCTACTCCAATTAAATTCAAAAAACAAATTTGTTCACTTCTACAGTATCATTGCTTTTATTCAATGGACGGAATTTTTTCTTCATTACAGGGAGAAAATTGTCTGCCTCAAGGAGAAAGCGAAAGTTCGAAATTGATTTAGTAATGATGACTGTGAAACGAATGGACCATACGGCCTCGTATAGAGCACAGTGTTGACTTGTGGAGATACTATGGACTTCTCTATATGAAGGTGCTGAATTATTCTGGTTAAATATCTTATACGTTATTGAATTTAATCTTAGTCTTTCTTTACAATTACTATCATTCAATATTGTTGCATTATTTTATAACTTAATTATTTTAATAGTAGCCTAATATTGTTATTGCCTTTAATATTTAGTACATTATTCCTTTTATCGTTGAAAAACAAAATAACTTAACACCTTGGTCGCTTACAACTTAAGAGTATGTAAATATTAAAATGTATTAATATTAGGTCTAGATTCTAAGTACATTTATAAAGTCTGTACATTCTATCTCAAACTGCTGTAACCTATTTTATTACATTTATATGGTAACTGTTTTGACGTGTCCCACAACATGAATATGTTCCGATCGACTAATAAATATATTCTATTCTATTCACTACTTGCATTTTCTTCTTTTCCAAGCTATGGATTGAGAAGGAAAATTATTTTAACATGCATTTGTACAGCCCTGAGTTAGCATGACTTTAACTTTAAAAATACTCTAAAAACAGCAGAATATTATTACAAACAGGTTGTATTTTCTGACGCAAGCAAGTTCCATTTTCACGAATTACCCTACCACAAACGTGCTTCTACGATAAAATTAAATAGGATTTTCGGTGGGACTATAAAATCCAGAACTCAGGGGAAGCAGGAATGTGATTTCTTAGAAACTTTCCTTATGTATAGTATATTTCATGGTACCTTTTGCGAGGAGCTAGAGATTGAACACATGCGCCAACCAAGTCAGAACACCATCGTTCAACCTCGTCTTTATGTGTATAAGTAATGTGGAATTTGTTGGCTTTGTTACATGATTTATTAAGTTATGTTATACAAAAGTCAGATTAAATTCTTCCAGAAGTAGTTTAATTTTTATACCTTCGAGAAGTGATTGGTCAATTTCTGTTGAAAATAATCCAATTATTTTGCAATTGCATAGACCTATGTACCTAAGTCTGACCGTTCTAAGAAGGAAATCTGAAGTAAACAAAAACCAATACATCTGTCTCACTCTAGCACCTTAGTCGTATGACTTACGAGTGAGACAGACATACTGGTTTTTGTTTACTTCAGGTTTCTTTCTTAGCTACCTCGGGTATAGTGAGAAAGAACTTAGAATAGCTCCTTTATATAGAGATGGTGTTTTTATACACGATATAACGAAGACACTATTCTATTTCTATAAAATGTTTCAAATAATTCATTAACTATGTAAGGAATGAATAGTTTCTTCTTTTAAGTTATGACCATAGGCCTAAAAGTGTAAATATTTTATTTTTCGCGGTCTTCATTAATTTTGTAAGAAATAATTTAAGTTCAAAGTTGTTTGCTTTCCAGATATATTGTAAATATTTCAAATTTATGTAATTTTAAGTTCAAAGTTCTCTGCTTTCCAAATATACTGTAAATATTTCAAATTTATTACTGTTCTATGAAATTCTTGTTTAAAAAACAGACAATAGTATTTTATCAATATAACAGAGTAGTGATATCCTGTATATCTACTATAAGTTGCATAATACATATAGTGATATCCTTATATCTACTATAAGTTGCATAATACATATAGTGTATTTATATATTTTTATTATATAACATTATATCATATAAATATAAGTTATAAATTATTCCATATGTATGTATATAATACATCAGGTTCGTCCAGAAAGTAAAGAACGATTTGGCTTGACTAAATAACAAAGAAAACTTTATTTACAAAGTTACCTTACTTTATTTCTTAACGTAGACGTCATTGCTGGCAAGATAGTAACTTGGTTATCCTACTCTTCTACCGCAAAAGACCTGAGCCAGGATGTCACTGCAGTTTTGAGGTCTTCATCGGTTGGGAACTCTTTACCACCCAAAAAGTCCTTTAGTTTCGGAAACAAGTGAAAATCGCTGGGTGCCAGGTCAGGGCTGTAAGGAGGTTGTCCAAAAATTTCCCACTTAAAACGTTGAAGTTATGCCAGTGTTCGAGCAGCTGAATGAGGCCGAGCGTTGTCGTGAATCAAAAACACCTTTTCAGACAACTTTCCACGTCTCTTCTTTTGGATATCGCTATGTAGTCGCTGAAGAGGTGCACAATAGGCCTCTGCGATTATTCCTTGTCGTCTTGGCAGAAACTGTCCTCTGTTTACATTAAATGTGCAGCAGTCGGCTGGTAGGCCTAATCCCACAAGAGATGTATCGCCACAGAGTTTAGTATTTTAGTCTACTTTTGAATCACTGGCGTTTCTGTCATTCTGTCGTCTTGCTTCTGACGAACTAGGTTTAAGGATCCATCCGATGGCATCGAGCTTTCATCAGGGCGTTTTTAATTTCATTGATAGGATCCATCGGCTATCCATCAAAGCGTTCTCTGCATTCTGATGAGTTTGCTCTGGTTTCCATTGACTGGCATCAGTTCCATCGTACTTGAATGCCCGATGGTTCAGATGGGTCACCGCCATTATGACGAATTGACCATTCAAAATTGTGTAATGTAGACAGCGCATATAAGATTCATAACAACATAACTTAGACAAAATTACAGACACATAAATAATACAGCAGTTAAACTTATTTTGGGGATTCGTTATCCGGTTCCTCATAAAGGGCTAAAACTGAAAGAGTGCGGCGGGTCGGTTAAAGATGATGTGGGCGCCAGATATAGTGCAGCTATATCAAAATGATGATGATGACCCTCCGGTAGCATCAAGCCGGTTACAAGCAGGTTTCGTCTCTTCTCAGGGAGGGAATGGTAGGCTTGCAGATCGATGACACTTCTCCTTTATAAATGATAATGAATTTAAAGTTGAACATAAAACTTTTATTCGTAATACTAATCAGATTCCAGATGGCAGAAATACAACTTGTACAATAATGAATACAATGCTCGTTAATTATTACTGGTGAGTATTTTAATAGCAAACTGATGTAGTGAATAATTTTTAAAGTCCAATTTAATATTCACTCGCACGTTGCTGAGTATGAAAAATCCCGTGGTTAAAAAATTTTCTAAGTGGAATAAATTATATCCCTCAAATGTTTAAGTATGAAAATTGATGTCAGAAAATATTCTAAGTGAGATATTTTCTTCCGCGAACAATCGCGGTGCTGTGGGACCAACTGTCCCAAAAGACTTGTGTTCGCAGAGTGATAGCTCTTACTCTAGCATAAATTTTAACAAATGAAAAATCCATATAAGGACCGCCCTTTACTCCCATACTCTTGACCCCACGTGACACTTATACTACATATAATTGGAAGCTAACAATTTTACTATCAGCCAATAGTATAAGATTGACTTTCTAAACTGGCATATGGATTTTCCCTTTTCTTTCTACAAGAAACCCATTAAGTGTTTAATTGTTCTCACCTCCGAGAAGGCCTATGCGATAATCATCAGTTTGCCATTGTGCTAGTGAATATGGATATACACACTAATGGCCGAGTGCACCATTCTCCGGTTTTCTCAGCCGTTTCGTTACCGCGGTAAACGTAATACCGGGGTATTCTCAAAATCTCTGTGCACCATTGCGAAAATACCGCGGTTTGCTAAAGCTTGGAAATATTGCTGTTACTCTGCTCCGAATCCATTTTTCTTTGATGGTTTCTTCCATGGCCGCTAGGTTCTCTCTCTCTCTCTGCACGTCTGCCAGTCACGGTGGCTCGCTAGTAGGCCAAATTTTTTCCAAATTCAATGTATTTGATGCCTTATTATTCAATAAAAAGATGTTCATAAGGATAAAAGGGAATATTATATTGCGTATATATGTCGTCTGAATTCATACTTCGAATCCAAGCACCATAGATACTGTACCAAACGTGAAATGAGTTGCTTTCGCTCTGGTTGAGGTGAGAAAGGAAGCTCATTTCAATCGATGTTACAGCACAGTATTTGCAAAGATATGTACCATCGTTCATTCTTCAAATAGACCCCACCTGCCTGTACATTTAAATAAAATAACATTGATGTTTTAAAGAATAATTCTCACACGTTTGCAATCCAAGGCAAAGCAACACCACGAAATCTCTCCTCTGAGTTCGACATAGCCTCGCTTTTATTCCCGTACGACTAGTAGAAATTTTAGGTGCAAAATCATGTGCATAGCCATGAAAGGGCTGTTATAATTATGTTCGTGTACGGGCAGGTATGATAAATTGATTTGCATACCCTATATACCGATACACAGGCTATATCGTGATGCATGCAGCCATTCACTTAAATTTGGCCTAGGACCACTGGTTTTCCATATTTCATTTATTTGTTGCCTTTTTGTTCAGTAATAAAAGTTTATAAGGATAAAATGGAATATTATATTCCATATATATGTCGTCTGAATTCAAACTGATTTCAAACACCATAAATACTGTACTAATCGTAATAATCATGGTTACGCCCACTAGCCTACTCGATGGACCTGGTTTGGTTGAGGTTAGAAAGAAAAGTCATTTCAATCGATGTTACAGCACAGTATTTGCAAAGATATGCACCATCGTTCATTCTTCAAATAGCCCCACCTGTCTCTCATTATTCTTTATGTTCAATTAACTTTTGGCCTAGATATCGTAAATATGATACATTACGCTGATCTCCATCTTGGAAAGAAAACAGCTGTTTTCTCACTTTACAGCTCCTTCACGGCCGGTTTGCATCTTACCGCGATAAAAGTCGAAACCGAGCACGGTGCAACGAAAGTATGACATTACCGGGGTAAACTAAGCAACTTTATCGCGGTATTCTGAATACCGAGGTTGGTGCACTCGGCCATTTGTTTCATACAAAAGACTATTATCTTAACATAAATCTTAAAATTACCAGTCCTTTAGAAATGTACAATGAAGTTTCTGTCTATACAGTTAGACCTTTGTTTAAGGGTTGATACCTGGCTGCTTTGTGGCTTTCACTCATATTACGGGAAATTCCAGCGCTATTTGGCCGTTCCCTCCTATCTGTGGCTTATTCAGAAAAGTGTAATTATTTATGAATTCTGTTTGTTCATTATTATCAACATTGGGTAAATTATTAACAATTGCAATGAAATTTTATCGTAATTCTGCTTATTTTGATACCAAACATGACTATTGGCAATTTGATATTAGTTTAATGAATAATAATTATCCTTAATTTAATCACCTACTGTTTTAATATGAGTATATTTTAATTAATATTATTTAGTCTTGGTGGGCTATTCAGAACTGTATTAAGAGAAAGAAGCAAAGTCAGTATATTAATTTTCAGCCACAATGAATTCGTACAATGACATGCATTATAAGTCACACAAAAGTTATTTCAGGTTTTGTTTTTGGTTAAAATTGTTAAAATTATAAAATATAGATCATATAAAATAATATTAGTAATTTCTGGTTAATTTGAAAACATAACTATAGTACTATAATAATTATGTACACTATAAAACGCAATTAGAGGAAAATAGTATAGACAAAAATGTTAGAGATCTCTATAAGGGAATAAACGAGTTCAAGAAAGGTTTTCAACCCATAATAAACATAATGAAGGACAATGATGGCACTATACTTGCGGCTCCTAATAGGCCTAATATTTTGAATAGGTGGAAAATTTTCTTTAATCAGTTATTAAATGTACTCGTACATGGATATGTCCAAAGTGTAGAAATATTCACAGCAGAGCAGTTGGTTGCTGAACCAACTCTAAAAGAAATTGAAACAGCTATAAGTAAACTAAACATACACAAATCTCCAAACATTGACTAAATTCCAGTATAATTAATTAAGGCATTAATTAATGAATTACATTAAACTCAGAGATCATTAACTAATTCTCATGATTTGTAGAAAGGAAGAATTGCCGAAGGAATGGAAAGAATCTATTATTATACCAATCCATAAAAAGGGAGATAGGCCCGAATACCTATCGAGGAATTTCTCTCTTATCAGGGAGAAAGGGAGATAGGCTAGGGCCGAATGTAATAACTATCGAGGAATTTCTCTCTTATCAACATCATACAAAATTCTGTCTAATATACTTTTGTCTAGATTAACCCCATATGAGGACGAAATCATTGGAGATCACCAATGTGGATTTATGCGAAAAAGATAAACCACTGATCAAATATTTTGCATTAGCTAAATCTTTGATAAAATATGGGTAGATAATAAATCTGTTCACCAGCTATACATAGATTTAAAAAAGCATTTGATTCAGTTAGCCGAGACAAATTGTACAATAATCTCATTGAGTTTGGGATACCAAAGAAGTTGGTTAGACTGATCGAAATGTGTCTAAATGAAACCTATAGCAGATTCAGGGTAGGGAAATTTATATCAGATAGGTTTGTCATTAGAAGCGGCTTGAACAAGGAGATGCAATATTGCCTTTAGTTTTAAGCTCGCTTTGGAATATCACATTAGGAAAGTTCATGAAAACAAGGTAGGCCTAGAAAAAATAGCAGTCACCCTATTTTAGCTTATGCAGATGACGAGAGAAATGCAGAGAGTCTTTTCGATGCCTGCAGAATGTTGGATTAGAAATTAATGCTGAAAAAACTAACTATATGGTCATCAAACGTCAAAATAATGCGTTACACAATATCAGAATAGCTGGTAAATCGTTTGAAGAAGTGGAGAAATTCAAATTTCTGGGAGCAATAATTACAGAAACAAATCATATAATGGTAGACTAATATAAGCGCAGACTAAAATCAGGAAATGCTTGTTTTTATGCATTTCAGAAACTCTTATCTTCTCGTCCTCTGTCCAGACATCTAAAAATAAAAATTTATAAGACTATTATATTATGTGGATGTGAGACATGGTCGCTTACTCTTCGGAAAGAACATAATCTTGAGTGTGTTCGAAAACAAGATGCTTACGAAAATATTTGGGCCTAAGAGAGATAAAATGGAACTGGAGAAAACTGCAAAACGAGGAGCTTTATAACTTGTACGCTTCACCGGATATAGTAAGGGTAATTAAATCACGGAGGATGAAATTGGCTGGACATGTTGTACGAATGGGGAAGGGAAGATATATCTCAAAAGTATTGAATGGGAAACCCGAAGGGAAAATATCTCTTGGAAGATCTAGACGTAGGTGGGAGGACAATATTAGGATAGATTTAAGGGAAGTAGGATTTGCGAGGGATGGTTGGATGGAGTTAGCACTGAATAGGGTTGAATGGCGGGCTCAGGTAAGTGCGGCAATGAACCTTAGAGTTCCATAAAATAGATAATATTCCTTTAGCTTGTTGAATTGTCTATTGCCATTGAGTAAGTAAGTAAGTAAGTAAGTAAGTAAGTAAGTAAGTAAGTAAGCAAGTATAAAACACACAGACTGTCTAGGCTAGGTACTGTGATAAACCAATTTTACCTAATAAGATACCGGTGAGTTTATCATTGTGATAAGATGTTACTTTGACGTATGTCTCACTTTGTTTATTAATTTGATTTAATATAAATTATCGTTATTACAATCCGTTTCCATTGTATTTAATGTAAATGCAAATCGATCATTAAGCCTACATTGTTTTTGCTGAAGAAGTTACCAACAATGCCATCACTAACATTTTACTATTTTAATTATGTAGTTACTATCTTGACGCTCACGAAAAACATAGTTTTGGCCAACGAATGGATTTTTAAAATCATTCATCATTAATCCATCGAGAAAAATTTGTGAAATCCAGCCTTCAGTCGGTGGAATCCATCGCTCATCAGTCCGATGAATTTAGAAACGCGCCTTTTAGGTAAGATGATCGAACAATGCGCGCGCGGTACACATATGAGCATAGCATAGCATAATAGCAGCTTTTTCACAATGCCTCTTACAGCTGGACAGGGTTACCATAAATAAACCATTCCTTTATTAAACTTCAAAACATGAAAAAATATTAATATAAAATACTTAGGGGAACATTTTCCGGAACGGCGTTCTGATCCAACTAAACCATTGTGTAGTTGAGAAGTATATTACATTGCATGTATTATAAGTATATTACAATGTATAACAATGTACCTCCAAGTGTCAATTCAGTGTAACTTGCATAAACAAATTTAGACTCAAAAATACAATTTGCTTTCAATTAATTCTAGCCACAAAAATTTTTATCTGTAAAATTATCTGCAATCCGACTGACTACATTTCTGTTTTTTACAAAATGCCTGAAGAGTAGCAGAATGGATGTTTCATTAATAATAATTTGCCGATTTTTTTTAAAAAAGCCTGGGCATTTTGTAAAAGGACTGAATTTACAATTAGCCTGTGGCATACATACTACAAACACTAGAAAATAGTATTAAAAAGCTAAAAGTTAAAAACTATGCATTTTAAAAACAATAAAAACTCGTATACAGTGACTTAATTACATAATTTGACCAAAAAAAATTATCAGACTTAGTAGTGCAGTAACCTAACACTAATTGTGGCAGTTTAGATTAAATAACATTTTTCTTAAAACCAATTAATGAAATTATGATATTTAATTAAAATAAGAGTCAATTATTAATAATACCGAACAATACAATACTCATGTACAATACAAAATATATAATAATTTTTTTAACCAATTAACGATAATGACTGATAAAATGAGTATTTAATTTGGCTGTTCGTTCATGAGGTCGAAATGAGATTTAAATGACATTATAATTACGCAGGAGAAGACAATAATAATATATTGTGAATGAAATAAAAGAATGGATAATTGAGGAGGTAGCTGGAAGAAGGGCTTACGGGCTCGTGGGTCTTTTATCTAGAGAACTTAAAGATAGATCCGTCTTACTTTTGTTAATGTTCTTGTGAAGTTTCAGAGGGTTGGTACACTATTTTAAATAAAGGATACAACAATAACATCTTATTATTGTAATATTTAATAATATATTTAATAATATACTGTAATATTAAATGTAAGTAATATGTCATAAAATGATTGTTTATCCATTATAGGAGCAAAATAATATCTTTAATCATCTATTAATATGTAATCTCAGTATAGTTCCAAATGTACAAATGAATGCTAACAAAGCAAAGGACGTAAAAAATTATTCCCTTATGGTTAGGAACCAGTCTTCAGCAGAGAGTCAAAATATAGTTAAAACTAATTAAATGAAATATGATGTATCCAAAGTATAAAAAATGTCAAAGAATATTCTTACTTGTTCAGAATTTCGAATAAAACTATGAAAATATTAATTGTTTCAAAGCATTATTTTTCTCTGATTAAAAATGTTAAAACATAAAATTAAATATGGAATTTAATCTACTGTCCACATCCATCAAAATATGTCCTGAAGAAGGGTCCAAGCTACAAAATATATAATCTTAAATTTTAAAGTAGGCACATTTGGATATATACTTAAAAGCATAACACTTGAGATCTGTATTGCGAAGAATTTTAAATTTTAGGACAAAGATATACTTCATTGCCGAGAAAATATAGTCCATATATTGCATATAAAACTTTGAAGCCGATTTACTCAAAACAGGTGTTTGGAGTGCGGGCCCTTCTTGTAGTTATCTTCTCAATTGTTCGTTGTTTGAAAGGCATTCATGACAAAGTTTGAAAAGACGGCATCACTTAATCAAATGGTCCGATGTTATAGATAAATCTATCGCATGCATGTTGAGCACTCTGAAGTATATCAGTAAGGTTGGTATTAAAATCTTTAAAAATCTGAGGATCTAAAATTTTTGGGGGATGAGTTTAGAAGTAACTCAAACTACATATCGTGGGCTCACAAGGAAAAATGCAAAAAAATGAGTCAGGCCTATTATTGGTAATAAGTACAACAGATTAGAGCACCTATGCACAGGGAAAACGAACCAAATCAATAGTTCCTGAGCAATGAAAATGTCACAATGACTGTCACAAGTACATTACACACAGAATGGTTTCAGGGAAAAAGAATTAAGTCCGCTTCATACCTTATGCCTGTATACCTCCGTGCCAAATATAACATATCTCTACGGGCAGAATTATTTAATTCGGTAATTGATCATGTTGATTGACCGCCTGTATGGTCTTGTGGTTAGCGTCGCTGACTACAGATCCATAGGCCCGGGTCCGATCACTGGTGCCTCTGAGGTAGGGAGGAGCTACTTGATAGAGAAGTAGGGGCTCCGGTCACGGAAACCACCATTAACAACCGTGGGTGTGGGTAATAATAATAATTTTTTTAAATAATAATAATAATAATAATAATAACAACAAGTTTTAATCATAATAATAACTCTAGAGATACTTTCGTATCATGCTTATTACTTTATTACATGAACAAAAACTGTCGTGCTAATTATTCTTGCCTTGAACTAGAAGTCTGTGAAACAGAAATGTGTGTGACGTTTCCAATAAACGGAACATACTTCCCCAAGGACCAGAGTTGCATCCAAATTAGTTAAGGTTCACAGGTCAAATGGTAACTTTAGCACTGAACATTGTTCTCTGAATATTGATACAGAGTAACGGTTAAATCCCGTTTCCAGCGTGATGTTACAATAAGTTCGAGCAAGAAACGCGAAATCAGCTCTATTTGTTGTAAAACATCAAATGGAGATCTCGAGAATCGATTTTTTCGGTTGCGAACTCAAAATCCGAGTCTATCCACTATTTTAGGCTACCGCTGTTGTAGTAGGGTACCTTATGTCATCCCGTGGGCTCCTTCGTGAAGAAAGCAACACACCTACATTTTCAGTTTCTATGAAGTCTAAGGATGCCCGAACCACTTGATGCTACTCTGGGTGTCGCGTCTGAGTCGCGTGATGACGTCATCAAAATGGCGGACGTAGCGTTTCACAGAAATGGCCATAAAGCGAAAACTATTTGAGATAGAGACTTGCGAAAAACAGTTTTGAAATCACAATAAAATGCTCTACATTGTTTCTTACACGTATGGAGCTAAGACGGCATATTCTACCGAAAAATTACACTTTTTGTTGAAAAATTGAAAAAAATGGTCCTATAGAATGTGTTCTCTTGAAATTCCAATAGAAGATGATGCCGTGCCATAAATTATATGCAAACAAATTTTTTGAAGAGTTTAATAATGATTCTATTCCCGTTTACCAGAAGTTTCCAATGTCAATAGTTTTAATTCTGTGATAGTTTTTGTAAAACAAACAGCAATCTCCAAATTTCAATATGCTCTTTCCTGAAGAAGGCAACACACCTAGATCTTCAGTTTCTATTAAGTCTAAGGATACTCGAATCACTTGGTGCTACTCTGGGGGTCACGTCCGAGTCATGTGATGACGTCATCAAAATGGCGGACTTCAATAACGTTTCACAGAAATGAATATAAACCGAAAAGTATTTGTGATGGACTTGAGGAATTTTTATTTTTAATCGGAATAAACTGCTAATGTAATAATAACTTAATAAATTTTGCTGTTGTGTTTCTGCATGCTACACATTAAAATCTTGAATTATGATTACACACATGAAACGGAAAGAATACAATTAAACTCGTAACACTTAGCCTATCCGTAGACTGCTCGGAGTGTATTTCTGTTTTCTGTGATTTTCTTAATAAACGTAAATTTCCACAAACTTGGAAGAAATCAAATAGGAGAGTGCCTTGCAGTATTCAACAGAATAACTTTCTGCTCATTGCCCCTATTAAAAAAGGGGTTCATCCTCATCAGAGTCACTATCGTCATCATCATCTTCATAATCGATCTTCGCCTCTTCATACTTGTCCGAACCTTTTTCACACTTCTCTGGATCGCTCTCACATGCACACATTTCAGAACAGGGCAATTTTATCCAAACATCTTTGCAGCTATTACATCTCGACTTAACAAATGCACCTTTGATTAGTTCGAGCACATCAGAAGGAGCAGGTGGGTTGGTGCAGATGATTGGGACCCATCGATTGTTCTCTTTAGTCCAACCAAAATCTGCTGGTGGGGCAAATTACATCTATTCCATTCCATTGCTTGCAGATGTGTCCGAAGTATAGCTGGTTCAAGTGATGTTTGTGTAGGAGGAATGAACTCGGTCCCAGATGCTTCCGGGTAAAAAAACACCAACTCAGTTCACCAACTTCCTTTATCTCTGTTTTGGGAACATACACTTGATATATGAACCTTTCAACAGCCGCCGACGTTTCCTTATCCACAGTTTCCGTCTTTCCCAGATTTGCCAGATCAATGTGAACATCGTCAGCAGCTAGGAAGGCGTACCAGAAGGATATTTTCCCTTTTCTAGAGAAGGAACCAGTAATATCTGCTCCTGATAGTACATGGAAACCTAGAAGTGAATCGGACCGCAGTCATCCTAGTTCCTCGTAGATTGGTGACAGGGAAACACTTCTCCTTTTACTAGCGTGGCCAGTTACGACACGTGTATCTTTTGGTAGTATTGGATATTTATTTAGTGGCAAAATGAAGATAACAATATCAGGAGAGTAGATTTTCAGCTCTGTAGCACCAGCATTTGCCGCATGGATAGCATGAAATATTATTTTTCAGTCAGCTTCTTCGGGAGTAGTCTACTGCTAAGGAAACCGGCATCCATGTGTGTCCCTCGTGCAACTTGTTGCCATGCAACCACTACATTGCGGTTGGTGGCTGCAGCATTTTCTAGAATACACTCTCAAAGGAACATTGAAAGATCACCTTTCGTTTTCTCGTGTGAGAGAAGCTTCTTCGTTGCCATAGTTAGTATTCCAGCTTTTGCTTCAATGTGATAATGGATTGGCACAGTATGACCCTGACGAAGTTCTCTTGTGGTACTTTTTAGAGAGTCCTTTATGTATGTGTCAAATACCAAATGAAGTTCATCGTATGATCCGTATTTTTGGTTTAAACTACTTATAAAATGATCGGCAAGTTCTGAAGGGTTCTTGATTGTTGGTGGCTTATCGAGTGCATGTAGCTCTGCCATTCCATCTACAACTGCAACACTAACGAAATCCGGTTGTTGGCTCCACTAATAAACTTGACACTGTGCTCTCCGGGTCTTGTAGTTCGCCGCTGGTTAGAGGCTGCACTGTACTTGTGGGTAGTGTGTAAATTGGAAACTTTGATGGTAAAGCCTCAAGTATCCCTAATAGTTTGCTCTTGTCGTTGCTGTGCAAGATAGACCCATCTGGGGAAAATAATGACCGAGGAAGAACTGACAGCTAGTAATTGCTCACTGCGTTTCGCAGATCAAACTCCGGTCTTGATTTTGCAACAATCAACATTATTGAGAAAAGATTTGTGTCCTCCTTCAGTTCCATAATGGCACTTCTCACAGGAATTCGTACCCTCTTCGAAGCTTGACGACAAGATAATTATACACCCTTCTTAGTAACAATTTTGACAGTGTTTTGTTACCTTTTATCAAACCCTTCCCTAATACATTAATAAATAGTCAATCACAGAGAAGAATTGACACGATTACGCAATAATATGAAGCCCAGCTCTCATATCAAATTCCTTTCTGAACAAAATTGAGCCTATTCTGAGCCTAAAATGGTCTAAAATGAGCCCGAACTGGCTAACCATCACAAATAGTTTTCGGTTTATATTCGTTTCTGTGAAACAACACGTTATTGAAGTTCGCCATTTTGATGACGTCATCACGTGACTCGGACGCGACCCCCAGAGTAGCATCAAGTGATTCGGGTATCATTAGACTTAATAGAAACTGAAAATCTAGGTGTGTTGCCTTCTTCAGGAAAGAGCATATTGAAGTTTGGAGATTGCTGTTTGTTTTACAAAAACTATCACAGAATTAAAACTATTGACATTGGAAACTTCTGGTAAACGGGAATAGAATCATTATTAAACCCTTAAAAAATTTTGTTTGCATGTAATTTATGGCATGGCATCATCTTCTATTGAAATTTCAAGAGAACACATTCTACAGGACCAATTTTTTTTTCAATTTTCCAACAAAAGTGTAATTTTTCGGTAGAATATGCCGTCTTAGCTCCATACGTGTAAGAAACAATAATGTAGAGCATTTTATTGTGATTTCAAAACCGTTTTTCGCAAGTCTCTATCTCAAATAGTTTTCACTTTATGGCCATTTCTATGAAACGCGACGTCCGCCATTTTGATGACGTCATCACGCGACTCAGACGCGACCCCCAGAGTAGCATCAAGTGGTTCGGGTATCCTTAGACTTCATAGAAACTGAAAATATAGGTGTGTTGCTTTCTTCACGAAGGAGCCCACGGGATGTGATTTTCTTACATAAGGTACCCTACTATTGAGTAAGAATGAAATATAACTTTACGGAAAATTATTTATGCGGATATTTTATTAATTATTATGTTAATATAAAATTCCATTATATTAACACATTTTCAAATTAGAAAAGTTGTTCTAGGAAGTTTTAGATTTCACCTAGGCTATGTAATAACAAGCACTTGACCTCATTCTGCTGTGAATTGTTTGTTTCTATTTCAAGGGTAAATTGAAAATTAAAAGTCTGAACTTTGATATAGAGCCAAAACGTTTAATTTCTATAACTAACCAACACTAGGCTCTTCATTTCTTCTGGGATCACATGAATAGCCTAGTGTAAGTTACGTGACTCCTGTCAAAACTAATATGGACCTGATTGCTACAATTGTAACAGCTGCTGATGAGGTGCGCCAATCTCCTGGGATGCCAGAGCGTGTGCGACAGTCCGTAAGGCGTCGCCATGAAGTTTGTCGTGATCATGGGGATCGACATTTTGAACAATTGCTTTAAACAGCGTGTAATTTGGATTGTACAGAGGTAGTTAGGTTAGAAAAGAAAGCAATACAATTACTCGGTACTGAGCCACCGGAGACCATGGATTCCTTACATGAAAAACACTCAGAAAATATTCCTGAACTTTTGAAAGGTTTTCGATTTCACCCTGCATAGACACATTGTATACAGGGTTCTTATCTCAAAGCATGGTATATATATATATATATATATATATATATAAGTTATATAATAGGCCTATATATTTTATATGTATCTCTTTAATATCCATTATATCCATGTTTATTTATATATAAATTTTATTACATAATTCAAATATTCAAGAATGACGGCATCTAATCTCGGTGCAAAATTCATGTGACATCAGAACTGTTCCAACATGATTCACAGAAAATATTTAAATATATATAAACTATTATTATTATTATTATTATTATTATTATTATTATTATTATTATTATTATTATTATTATTATTACTGTTGTAGATCGAATCTAGAATAATCATAACAGATTCAATAATCCTGAAATATTAAATACAACCGCCTTCTTGGTCTCATGTTTAGGATCACTGGCTACAGGTTCGATCCTCCGTACCTCCTTGTATTTTTCTGAGGTAGGGAGGCCTGAAAAGTGGTCCACTCAGCCTTGCAGCGGCTTCGGTCACAGAAACCATCATTAAGGTCATGGGTGTCGGCATGGTAACCAGATGCCCCCAATCCTGCCGTCTGCCTATGGTACATGGCTCAGACATTGAATGGTAGGTCTAGTCCTCCAGGGATGTAGAGCTAGATATATTTGATCGAAATTCTCTAATTTGATGAGACCAGTCACCTACGAGTAAAGTCAAAGTCACAGGTAAACAGATCTCAAGACCATCGCAGGGAACTCAGTTGACATGGGAAAACCCTGTCTCTACAATGTTAAACTGTCTGCAATAACTACTATAGTTAGCATGTTCAGATTTTCAGGGATTCATGTCTGCATGAGGATACAAATTCTGATTGGAGCATTTTTTAATATCTCAACTTCTTTTAGAAAATTTTAAGAAAACAAGAAATGAATATAAAAAATTATATCTTTATTAAAACTAATCAAAGAGAAATATCGTTCTTTCAGTATGTTCTACATATTTTTATTAAATAACTTAAAAACACACCTCCATTGGATAGTTTCCGAGAAAATGTTCCTTATATGTAGGACAATTTAACACTGCTGAAATTGGGGTTTTAAACGTCTACTGGGTTCCCTTGTGTAATCTACTTTTTATCTGTGATGCTCATGACTAGAGACTATGTTGCGAAGTTTGTGTAAAATTAGATGCACTTCTTCACAAACAAACCTGTTGATAAATGAGAAAAGGTATGTTAGAAATCACAAGTATTGAAATGGACTGTAATGCAACGTTATGGTGTTAGCACCACTGGCTGGAGACAGTGATGACCCTAGGTTAGTGGGAATGCCTCAATAATAGAGCCCGCAAACCCGTGGTCAGTGAAAGAAACCTAGGTTAGCAGCAGTTAGTGACATTAATTTATCAGTGGCATTCCTAGGTTATTAGCAGGCTTTAAAACTTAGTGCCCGATCGAATATGTTGACAGCAACCGTACTGTACAGACTTTGCTCGGCGTATGCGCTAACTACCATATGCTAGTTCACGTGATAGTAAACAAACCGGATTACAGGTATAGGAAGACCGCAAAATAACTTCTCATTCTCTAAACTCACATTACAAGCATGCAAAACGATACGTTCTCCTGTTTGTGTGTAATAGTCCCTCCCAAATGTTTCAATATATGTTTGCGTTTTAGAACACTTTATTTTCGGTATTGCGAACACGTATTATACATTTATAAACACACATAATGACAAGGTACACTGTTGACCAATTTGAGAGGCACCGTACTACGAGCGCATTGACTTCTCAGTACTGCTATCAATGACTGTCTTATCAGCCTACACAATCACCCCCACCCCCTATACTCAGGTTGTTGGTAACCGGAATCATCTCCCTCTGTGGGTTCGGGCACTAAGTTTCAAAGCCTGGTCATTAGTAAAGGAAAGTGTAGAATTCGACCTGTTTTAATCTTCCCTTGCAGGATCAAATACGGACCTTCTATAATGCATTTCAAGCTCTCACTTCCCATGCTATTATCGAGGATTCTAGTTTATATAATTATTTGTTTATATGATATAAAGTCCACCTATGCTCAGTATGTAAGAAACTTTAGACATCTAACCTATTTTGAAAGTATAACTTATCCTATGACAGTTTACCTCATATATAATCACCATAAGCTACTAGTCTAGAAATATATATAAAAAAAATATATATGATACAAAAGACATAAGCATATTAAGAATTCTTAACACAGTAAAATATGTTTTAAGTCCATAAAAATGCAAGACTTGTAATAAAAAGCAGATGGCTTCTTCTTACGATGCGTTTCGACGTTAATTCATCATATTAATTCAGGCAGTACGTATATTATATTTGTGTAAACAGAATAGCTGTAGACTACACGTCCAACAACACAAGGAGAACATGTAGCCTACAGCTATTCTGTCTACACAAATATAATATCGAATTAACGTCGAAACAGTGTCTGATCCAGAGTGGACGACTGTTAAACCATGGGTAGAGAGAGCTCATAGCCAGGTTAAGGCAATCTCTATAAGGGAAAGAAACCTGATACAAATATCCCGTAAGCTTGAAGACGGAAAGGTGGCAGCCCCACCATCAAGCTATCCCGGCAACGAGCTGGTAACTCGCTCATGGGAGAAACTTTATTCATACTCATACTCCTCAAAGAAGTCAATTGTTAAAACCGATGAAGACCTTGGCAATGAATAAGGATAAACGCAAAGATATAGTGGAATCATTAAAAGTAGCCGCATGGAATACAAGAGGATTGACAAATAAAGAATTAGAAGTGGAATCAGAACTAAGAAATATGAAGATAGACATTGCTATCCTATCAGAAACAAAAAAGAAACTGAGAGGGACAAAAGACTTGGAACATTATATTCTATTTTATAGTGAAGTTCCCCAAAATAGACGAGCTTCTTCAGGAATAGCATTAATGATAAATAATAAATTCAGAAGAAGAATACATAGTTATACTTTCATTACAGACAGAATTATAAATGTAAGGATTAGCATACCAAGAGGATTTCTGACGGTAATAGGGGTATACGCGCCAGAGGAAGGGAAAAAAGAGGAAAGTGCACAGTTCTACAAAGATCTACAGAGACACATAGACGTAATAAATAAAAGAGACTATATTATAGTAGCAGGAGATTTAAATGCGAGGATTGGAAGAGAACCAATCAAAAACATTATGGGTAATAATGGAGAAATAACTAAGAATGAAAATGGAAAAAGCCTAATAAATTTTGCAACTAGTAATGCATTAAGAATTACAAACACCTTTTTCAGGCATAAAGATATACACAAATTTACATGGTCAGCAAGAGGCCTCAAGTCAATAATAGATTATGTGTTGGTAAATAAAAAATTAGCGGCAGAAGTAGAAGATACAAGAGTATATCGAGGTCCAAATATAAACTCTGATCATTTTATGCTGTTGTCTAAGATTAATATCATTTGTAGATGGGCTAAAAGAAGAGGTATATCCCAAAATAAAGATAAACTGTTTAAAGTACATCTCCTTCAAACGAGCAGTATACGGAGACTATACTGTCAAAGACTAAACCAATATTTAGATCTTCGCGCCACGAGTTTGAACGTTTAAAGAGAATGGAATGATTTACAAGAACTCATTTATAAAACGGCAACAGAGGTATTAGGAACAAGAAATAAAAGGAGAAGGACCAGATGCCTGAAAATTTGGAATGAAGAAATTGCAAAATTAATTAAGGAAAAGAAACAAGCTTATTTGAAATGGATGAATACAAAGTTAGATAATGATAAAGTAGAATACAAAAGGCTAAGCGCCATGACTAAAAGAGAAGTACGAAAATTGCAGAACGAAAGTTGGGAGAAATATATAAGTGATATAGAACATAAAATTTATGGAGATTCAAGTACAGCCTATAAAGTTATGAAACATCTTAATAAGGATGAGAAAGACACAGCAGATTTAAATAATATTACGGAAAAGACTTGGTTGGAACACTACAAAAAAATCTGATGTGAAAGTCACATAACTTCCTCTGCCCAAAAAAAAGTTAGCAGTATTCACATATCCTTTTACAGAATCGCAAGACACAATTTTACGCTAATTATCCTATAAATACCTCTTCTTTCAATGATGCGACTAAAAGCGCAGGCTATATAACAAACTTAAAAAAAAAGGAACAAGTGACTGCAGACGTTTATTGAACTTTCCGCCGTAAAGAATAATTTCCGAAATACAGTATATCGAATATTTCCCTCAGATACTTCTTTACTCCATACCTGGCCTACAATACATCTTTCTCACTTCACATTCTTATATAGTATTAAGTTGTTCATCACACAAGACAAAATTTCTACAAACAGTGGGTGAACAGTGGGTGGCTTGTAACTACCCTCAGAGAATTTTTTCGGAAAAAAGTTTCAAATAAACGTTTTAGCTGTCAGTAAAAGGAACACATGTGCAAATTTTATAGAAAATCGTTAGAGCCGTTTTCGAGAAAATCGCGAAAAACGAAAATTTCTTCATGTAAAGTCCCCTTAAAAATAAGGGAAATTTGTCGCCAATCTTCGAATCACATCTTCAGAAGGTACCTGACCCAAATTCGAAATTTTGTTTTCATACGATTCTCCGTTTCGGAGCTAGCCTGTTCACAAACTTCCACACAGACAGACAGACACACACACAGACATGTTTCCAAAAATAGTATTTTTGGATTCAGAGGGCCTTGAAACGTGTATATATGCTAAAAACTCAACTTCGAATTTTAGGGTCGAAAACAATACTTCCTCTACCTATAGTACCTATGGTACGGGCAGAGGAAGTAAAACTCTGGTATGATGAGAATGAACAAAATAGTATGAATAGTAATGAGGACTTGATATATAATCCAGTAGACCTGCTAACAATGGAAGAATTAGAAACAGTATTGAATTCTTGTAAAAACAAGAAGAGTCCGGGAATAGATAATGTAAATATTGAATTATTGAAGTATGCCCCTATAGAAATTAAAACAAGATTCTTAAGTATTTTGAATATATGCTGGATGACATATCAGATCCCACAAGCATGGAAAGAAGCATTGGTCTGCTCAATATTCAAGAAAGGAGATCGTACAAATTGCAATAATTATAGAGGCATAAGTCTTTTGAATGTTCCTTATAAAATATATGCAAAGATGTTAGCAAGAAGGCTGGACACTATATCAAATACTCTACTAAGAGAGGAGCAACACGGGTTTAGGAAAGGAAGATCATGTACTGACTGCGTATTCATTATTAAACAAATAATTAAAAAACCCCCTCCAGGTGGTTAATGGTTGTGCTGAGGGCCGGTACCCCTCTCATGTAAAAAATTATTCTACTCATAAGCTCCAAATAGTTGCTAATCGGACTGATCTACATGGAAAACGGACCTTGGCAAAGAAACAGGACAAACGAGTAGGAAATGCGGAAATATTTAACGTGGCTACATGGAACGTCAGAGGGTTATGTCATAAAGAAAACTTATTAGAAAAAGAATTAAAAGAAAGGAAAGTAGATATAGCAGCAATATCAGAAACTAAGAAAAAACTGAAGGGCTCAAAACAGCTGACCGATTACATAATGTATTACAGCGGTGTAGAACAAGATGAAAGAGCATCAGCTGGTGTGGCTTTATATATTCACAAAAGGTTGAAGAATAGAATCCAAAACTACTGTTGTGTCAATGAAAGGATTTTAACAGTACGTATTAAAGAAAATAGAGGATATATAACTATATTTGCGATATATGCCCCGGAATCAGGAAGAGAAGGTAGATCGGAAATGTTTTATAATCAACTGCAGAAACAATTAGATAAAACGAACAAAAATGATACTATTATACTGGCTGGAGATTTTAACGGAAGAGTAGGTGATACATCGATTCAGAATGTAGTAGGAACAAATGGAGAAAGAGTTAGAAATAAAAATGGAAATTTTTTAATCGATTTTGCTTCTTGTAATGGTCTGAAAATACTCAATACGTTTTATAAACACAAAGAAATACACAAATATACCTGGAGTGAAAGAGGATCGCGATCAATAACCGATTATATAATTGGTAATGCAAAAGCAGCTAAAATGGCACAAGATGTAAGGGTTTTTAGAGGTAGTGATGTAGGTTCAGACCACTTTCTTGTTGTGGGAAGATTTATGATGTATAAAAGATGGAAAATAGTATCAAATAAAGTAAGGAAAGTAGAAGAAAGATTTAGAGTACATCTGCTGAGACAGGAAAGCATAAAATATATATATCAAAGAAGGATAGAGGAATATATTAACATATCGCCACGGAATGACACCATCAATATGGAATGGGATGTCATAAAGAATTGCATTACCAAAGCAGCTACAGAAGCATTGGGCAAAAGGAAAATTAATTGTTCGAAAAAAGGGCTTAATATTTGGAATGATGAGTTAAAGAAACTAGTGGAGGATAAAAAGAAAGCATATTTACGCTTCCTAAACACTAGAACGACAGGAAACAGAATGGAATACAACAGACTTCGTGCATTAGTAAGGAAAGAAACTAGGAAAATAAATAGACAATATTGGGACCGATATATATCTCATTTAGAGGACGATGTACATGGAAGACAAGAAAAAGCCTTTAAAGCCATGACATATATGAATAAGAAAGTAAAGGATCAAGTCCAAATTAACCCTATAGAGTTAAAAGAATGGGAAATGTTTTATAAAGAACTGTGGACAGCACAAGATCAGGAACCTTTTTCTTTAGTGGATAATGACCGAAATGTTGATCCTATTACAGAAGAAGAATTTAAAGAATCATTAGATAGTTTTAAGAATAGAAAAGCGCCAGGAACAGATATATTAAATGTAGAACTTATAAAATATGGCCCACCATCTCTATATAAAAGAATTCTAAACCTATTTAATCAGTGCTGGAAAATAGGAAACATTCCAGATGAATGGAAAGAAGCAATTGTCATCCCATTGTTTAAGAAAGGAAATAAAGGAGACTGCAATAATTACAGGGGAATTAGTCTGCTGAACTCATGTTACAAGATATATGCAAAAATTTTGAGAAATAGAATAAATATTATAATGGAAACAGTTCTCTTAGAACCACAACATGGGTTTAGGAAAGGCAGATCTTGCTGCGACTGTATCTTTACTATGATGCAATTACTCGAGAAAAGAAAGGAATTTAATTTGCCAGTATACATAGCATTTGTAGATTATGTTAAAGCCTTTGATAAAGTAAATAGAAATATAATGTGGGACATAATGAAACAACGAGGTTTTCCAAATCACATAATAAGAGCAACCCAGAGTCTGTATGCTGGAACCACCATAAAAATTAGAGATGGAAATAGACAGTCTACTGCCAACATAGAGATAAACCAAGGAGTGAGACAAGGGTGTCCTTTATCACCAGCTTTATTTAACCTATATATTGACGACGTCATAAGGAAATGGCAATGTGTTTTATTAGAAAATTTTAAAATTGGTAATAGGAAATTATACACACTCCTTTTCGCAGATGATCAGGCAGTGATAGCAACGGACGAGGACAGCTTACAAAGAGCCATTTTTCAATTAGGAAGAATTGCTGCTGGATACAACCTGCAAATATCCCCAAGTAAAACTAAAGTAATGGCGTTCCATGGAAAGAATCCAATAAGAGCCAAAATAGTCGTGAATAATCTTTTAATAGAACAAGTAATGGATTTTAACTATTTAGGAGTTTTCTTAGGCAATGATAGGACAAAAGACATTAACAGAAAGTTGAATTTATTTCAGCAAATTTGTGGTACAATTAGAAGAACATTAGCAAAGAAAGTCCGTAGAGAAACTCTCCTAAAGTTTTATAAAGTTTTGGCTATACCTGTTTTACTGTACGGTTCAGAATGTTGGACTCTCACTAAAAGTTTCACAAGAAGATTAGAGGCAACAGAAATGAAGTTTCTGCGTTATGTAGCAGGATATACTCTATTAGATAAGCAAAAGAATGAAGATATCCGCAAAGAACTACAAATAGTCAACATAGTAACAAAAATTGAAGAATATAGAAATAAATGGTTTGAGCATATCAGCAGAATGAATGAAGAGAGGCTGCCTCATATGATCTTGAATTATAATCCACAAGGACACAGAAGTCGAGGACGACCAGCTAAAAGATGGAGGGAGCAGCTAAAATAAAAGGAGCCGGAACAGATCAGTAATGGTCTAAACCTTGATAGTAGATGATGATGATGATTAAAAAAAGACGTGAATTTAATCTCCCAACCCATATGTTGTTTATAGACTACGTCAAAGCCTTTGATATGGTTAAAAGAAGGAAACTGTGGGATGTCATGGTTGAAAAAGGATACCCTCAACATTTAATTAAGACGTTGAAAGTCTTGTAACATGATACTTCAATAAGTATAAATAAAAATTCAAAGAAGAAAGTAGTCGTAAATAGGGGGTCAGACAAGGATGCCCTCTGTCTCCAGGGCTTTTTAACATCTATATTGACGCGGCCATAGATGAATGGCAAAGGCAGTTAGAAAGGCATTTTAAAGTAGGAAGTTTTAATTTGGACACTATATTATTTGCTGACGATCAAGTCATCCTCTCAGAGTCTGAAGAAGGGTTACAGAGAGCCACACATAAGTTACAAGAAGTAACAATAAATTATAATCTTAAAATCTCAATAGATAAAACCAAGGTAATGGCGTTCCGAGGTAAGGATCCCATTAGATCGAAAATAGAATTAAACGGAAAAATAATTGAGCAAGTAAATAATTTTAACTATTTGGGATGTTCAATTGCATATGACGAAGACCGGGATCTAGAACAAAAACTATCTAAATTCCAATATATGTGTGGTACTATTTATAGAACTCTAAGGAATAAAACAAGAACAGAGACAATATTAAGATTTTACAAAGTTCTAGCGGTTCCACTTCTAACTTACGGCTGTGAGAATTGGGCTCTTAATAGAGCAAGAAAAGGAAAATTGAATCTGCAGAGATGAGATTTCTGAGAAGAATATTAGGATATACTTTATGGGACCACAAACAAAATACTGATATAAGAAACCAACTCCAAATTTTTAATTTACAAGAAAAAATGGAGCTTTTGAAAAGACAGTGGTATGACCATATTGAAAGAATGGATCTTAGCAGATTGACTAAACAAATTTTTTTGTACACTCCGGTTGGTAAAAGATCAATTGGAAGACCACGAACTCGATGGGAAGATGACCTTTGAGGCGGAACAGACTGGAAAGTCTAAACCCTGATGTAGAAGAAGAAGAAGACGCGTCGTAAGAAGAAGACGTCTGCTTTTTATTACAATACTTGCATTTTTATGGAATTTAAATATTTTAACTGTGTTAAGAATTTGTAATATGCTTATGACTTTTGTATCATATGTACACAAGTTTTTTATATATATTTCTAGACTAGTGCAAAATGTCGTGTAAATTGGTAAAGAAATGTAGATTTGTATAAGGAACAAACATACATACATACATACATACATACATACATACATACATACATACATACACACTTTCGATTTTATATATTAGATAAATATATTATACAGCTCAGTAGGAAGATGAAAATAATTGAAATTATATAATTATGTCATCACTAGACTTCGGATTTTAGGTAAAAATCTATTTTAATCCTTAAGTGATATATGGACGAAAACTTGTATATGCATGTATCATAAGTGACTATGCCTAAAACTGAAACTTTTATAGGACCTGAAATAGCCTATTTTTACGTTAGATCCTAATATTGCCTTTTTGCTTGTTTTTCCTCTAAAGTTCAAAAGTTATTTTTGTTACAAATTCTACCATTTATTTACAGTTCGTACTAAATGTTTAGCTCGGAATGTGCAGTACATGACACATTTATGACGTGGTTAAATAGTAAGGAATGTTTCGCCTTCAGTAGAAAAATTCCTTGGAATTCCCAAGAAAATGTAGTATTTTTCTCCCGACTCCTACATCCAGAAAAAACAAAAAAAGTAGTTGTCTGAATCACTGAGGGATATAAGGGGTTGAATATGCTAGCGTGCGTAGCTTCAGGGCGCAGGGATTAGGTTTTCACTGTTATGGTAGTAATACAGGCCCTAGTAATAGGTCTATATAATTCTGTGTACCATAGGCCTACATCTGTGTTTTATCATGAGTAGTAATAGTGGAGCCATAATCCAAAATGGCCGCCAACCGACGCCGCCCCCGACGCCGCCCCCGGTGTAGAGTCACGTATAGGTGAAACGTGACGATTCGAAAAAGCGAAAGGCGCCCGTTCGTCCTGTGCTAATGCCCACCCGCCCCCAAGCCCCCGTAAAGAGCTATGCCCCAAAACAAAACCGACGCCGCCCCCGACGCCGCCCCCCAAACCCCCGTACTAAGGTCCTATATGACATGATGGGATTCGACTCGAACAAAGCAGACGTGGGCAATAAGCCCGTGCTATCCCTACCCCAATCTGACCCACTTCGAAAACCGACGCCGCCCCCCCCAACCCCCGTACTAAGGTCCTATATGACATGATGGGATTCGACTCGAACAAAGCAGACGTGGGCAATAAGCCCGTGCTACCCCAACCCCAATCAACCCAATTCAAAAACCGACGCCTGCCCCCAGTGGGCCCCCCAAACCCGTACTATGGTCCTATATGACATGATGGGACTCGACTCGAACAAAGCAGACGTGGGCAATAAGCCCGTGCTACCCCCACCCCAATCTGACCCATTTCGAAAACCGACGCTGCCCCAAAACCCCGTACTATGGTCCTATATGACATGAGGGTACTCGTTTCGAACATTGCATACGTCGGCAGTAAGCATGTGATAGCCCCACCCCAATATGACCCACTTCGAAAACCGACGCCTATCCAGTGGGCTGGTTACAACCCCCACCAGATACGAGTCTTGGGGCAGAGGTTATAATGCAAATGCCATCTAACACGTTCCTATGTTATTCATATCCTTTAGTTACAATACAATGATAACATATGTATAGCCTTAGGCCCTATGGCTAGATAGTGTAATATTGCGCATGGGTACATGAATACCTTTACCTAGTTATGGAAAGATAAAATTAGGTTTATACTTACTTCCAGAGGAACTAGGCCTAGTGTGTATTAATTAGATTCATACGGGGCCTACATAAGATATTAATATCAGCTAACTCAAATACGTTGTATTAACCATGGGAATAAAACCTATAGGAAGGTGTGTGTGTGTGTGTGTGTATTAGCATATTACAGAAATAGTACTGTGCAATACCCGACAGTGAAATTAAGATAAACACAATAACAACTCTGTTAGAATAACAAGTTAGATGATAATACAGATATCGGCTTGGGGCAGAGGATATAATGCAAATACCCACTAAGAAACACTTCCCTTTAGTTACAACGTAATGATAACATATAAGCCTAATGTATTAATTAGATTCTTAAGGGTTGTGTATCCTTCTGGGATGGCTTTATGCTCTGTGCCTATCCTTCGTTTATAGATAGATAGTGTAATATTGCGCAAAGGTAGACATAGGTATGAAAAGATAAAATAGGTTTATACTTACTTAACCAATTCTTCATCCATTCAGCATCCGATGAACACTAATACTATTACTATCAGCTAATGAGAATGATTATGCAAGGAATATGAAATGGATAAGGGTATAGTTTCATTTCAGAACGTCACAACCTTATTCTATATTAAGGCTGTCACGCTCATATGAAATAATGTGTATACACAAATGGTTTATAATAGAGCTGAATGGTTTATTTCAAAAGTATACATATCTATTAAAGACATGTTTTCCTACCAAACTATATAATTAAACACTTCGGTATGACGAAGACATCCTCTATGAATCATGGAAGATGAGAACATAGCGTTCCAGACACTGCAGCGAAACTGAGCTAGTCCAACGAAATAGACCTGCTTCCATTCTGAAATCAATAAATACAGGTTTTAACAAGTCTGTAAACCACTTTCTAATCTGGAAATAAATCCCTGTTGTTGATGTTGTTAAATACAAAACTATGCTACTATCAACAAACAAAACATAAAAAAAAAAAAAAACATTCCATACTTATAACATCTAGAGAGAGAGAGTGAATGACTGTTGTCAAAGAATGGTGGTGGTGTGTTATGAAAAGATAAAATAGGCTTATACTTACATAACCAATTCTTCTTCTTCCTTTCAGCATCCTTCTGATAACAAATAGTTTTAAACTCAAACTCCCATCCCCCGTAGGCGATGTATGTTTACATTGAATAACATTCATCAGATTGCTATGTTGTTGGAATAAAGAAAACCTAAAATACTGCACGCATGCATATGTCTATAAAGCATCCGATCGATTCATACCATATATGTAAATAAAACGTTAGCATTTAGTCAGTATAAGGAATACAGTAGACTGCAATAATTTGACAAAGAATGTAGTAACCTTCATGCCTGTTGTTGTTAAATACCTACAATGCATAACATCTGGAAAAATCTCTGGCATCCTTTCCTTGTAACCATTCATCACTGTCGCATGTATCCTAATACCGAAAACAAGTATTCTATTTAAATAAAAAACATGTCATTGTGGTGAACGCATGCCAAAGAATTAGTTTAAACTCAGACTCTCTCCCCCGTAGGCGATCATGTCTATACATGGAATACCATTCATCAGATTGCTATGTTGTTGTTGATAAAGAAGCAATTGCCTGAATGGTAATGAATAAACATATTACGTAATCGTGTTATAGCAAGAGTAAACATATCCTTCATATACTTTATAAAATACGTGGATGTGTTTTATAACACTAGATAATTAATTTATGTGCAAATAAAAAGATTATACGCATTCATTTAAAGAAAACATTGAATACTGCATTAACTGACAATGAAATGTAGTAACCTTCATGCCAAGGTCAAATGTATTTAAATAAAGAAACAGTTTTAGAACTATTGAAAATGTAACAGCATTAGCAAATGAAGGTTTATAACCCTAATACAATGGAAATGATTATAATGGTCATACAGTTAGGTAGTTATATTCTTATATTGTAAGAATACCTATAGCTTGTCAGGCATTTGTTTCTTTCCTCATTTGCATAGAGTATAAATAATTACCTGCAATCTGAAATCATAATTAGAAATACGGAAATTGTAACAGCATTATCAGATGAAGGATTATAACTCAAATACGAGGCAAATCAAAAGTGCTCAGATACGATTTAAATGAATTTCATATTCAAAGAATTCAACACAACTATATGTACATGTGTTTTAGCGGAATACAAGGACACTAAAACCATTATCAATTGCATGTTGAAAGATAACATATATGACTTAGCGAAAAGGCTGATGAATTTAAGTATATCACCCTTTGCGTTTAAGATATAGCACAGTTCTATATAATATAATCAAGACTTCAGCAATTATATTATTACAGAAAGGTAGCAGCATAACATAACATATATATATATCACAAACCTTACTTATATGGTGGTACGAATGGATTATTTTGAAGTCTAATAGCTCTTAATATGCGTATGCCTGACAACATTAACAGCTTTATGTGCCGAATGTCTAGAACCTAGGAACCTCAACCTCATGGAACCTTCAATGCCTCCATGTCTTTAATCCTAACAATAATCTGAAATCAGAATTAGAATTATTGAAATTGTAACAAGATTAACAAATGAAGGGTTATAACTCAGGAAACCATAGCAATCTGAAATACTAAGTATATACACGTAAGGAAAGGTTATGTAACACATCAGGATTATATTACGTATCTAGACATACCCAAGTAATAAGGCAATACTATTACGTTTATATATATATATATATAATATCTATACCATAGGTTTACATTTTGAGGCATGAGCCAAAAGTCTTTTTGGTAATACATCCAGGCATTCGACATGCACTACCTTGACCACAATTATAGTCATGAAAAAATGCAGCCTTCATCTGAAACACACAATATAACATCACATAAGTAACACAATATGATACTAGAATTAAATGTTAAGGTAGCTGATAGAAATCTACTTACAGCCCTTTTCAATGTGAGGAATACTTTACACTTTCTAGTGCATTTAGTACTCCAATGCCTATGTTTACCCTCTCGAGGCGAAAGGCATCTATGAAAATGCCTCGAACCGTGGCACACCTGATCGTGTCCTGCATCCGTGTGGGTAATAACGTCTCCAGCCATATCCTCAAGAGTGTTACCACACGGAAGGATTTCGGAGAGTTCTACATGTTCTTGATTATGGCCCCATACCTCTATGTGTCGGATGGGGAACTCCTCACTCCCAACCTCATGTCCCCAACCGTTATGGATCCTAATTGTGTAGGATCCCGTAGGCTCCGGCGACGTGGAGGTAGGAGGCTCCATATCTGGGATAATATATTCCTCGGCCTGAGGAACAACCTCTTCAGGGATATCCCTGCCCATCTCCTGAAGTAGATCCTGCGATGTAGACATGGTTAAGATTTTAATGTTGACAATTAATAGTTCCATATATATATATATACGAGAGTTCGCATGCTGGGTTCTCCTACCACACGTGTCAAGGTGGGGGCTGTGTTGTGATAATAATGTCAAACAGGAATTTGTTATTGCTTTACGAAACTGATGTCTGAATGTTTGAACAATAAACATATTGCATAAATATGCTTTCCCTCCTTACAGTATGATCTACATTGAGTAAACAGTTGTCATGAAGGTAATCAACTTCCGATGTAATTAATAAGGTGATGGAATAAGGAATACTCCCCAATCAAATAAATATTGTGCCGAATGTCAGAATCACGGAGCCTCAACCTCCTGGAACCCTCAACGCCTCCATAGCATGTAATAAGGAACACATTGTAATAGGTCTATATAATATGCATACCGCATGCATGAATTTAGATTTAAGGTGACATTAAGTCAAAATAGTATGAAAGAGGAAGGGATTGAATATAGAATGTAGGTGACAATAAGTCTATATAATAATAATTAAATCCAGAGGAAAGGGATTCTGTATGAAAGAGGAAAGGAATACAATAAATACGATACAAAGTGAATCTGATTATTATTATTATTAATATTAATATTAGATAGCAGACACTTAACACTAATCTGTGCACATCAACTGTTCCTAAAATACCTCTGTAACTTAGGTAAACAGGCCTCATAACATTACAGTGATCTAACCATTAATCAGACATAGGTTAAACGCCTGAGAGTTAGGATATTTTCCTTTATACACTAGAAAGACATTACGTTCTCCTCTGTTTATAGCCGAGATCTCACTTTCCTCAAACACCTCTGTGTATTTTCTAGGCAAAAATACCGATAACATCTCTGCACTATCTTTCATACGAATATGAAGCAGTACACAACGTCCATATCGGGTTTCTTTTACAGATGCATATAGAATAGCGTAACTGCTGTTCTGCTCGAGGTCTGATATACTAACACAACGTGGTTGTGATGAGGTTGAATTGAATTTCTCTACCAATGATGTCATCTGTAAACATGAACGAAGTCTAATTAATTAACTTAATAACAACAATAATATAGCTTCCGCACAAAGTTTTTTTATTGCTAATGTCATAAAATACGGTAGATGTAGTGTTACCTTGTTAGTTGAAAATCAGAAGATGATGATGATGACTGTAGAGCTGTTTACACAATTATCAAGACCTCCTACATACATGTCTTTTTATACAAAACTAACCAAGCAACAATATGACGTAGTATTGGTATATGGGGTTTTTACCATTTACGATGTTGTAACAAAGACTGGAGATATCGTTAAGGCTGTTATCACACAACTATGTAAAACATATTTGAAAGCCATTGTATTATTGTTTTCAACATGCCTTTGTATTTATCCTTAATTTTACTGTCCGCGTATAACATTCCTCTCTGTTTATTGCGCCTATCATACGGTCTGAGAAATAGATTCATATGGTACTATTCCACAGATTCCCTAGTTCATATCCCTTTACTAATTAAGTCATATGGTTACAGTTACTGTAATAATGACCTAAGTACGTCAACAAGGCTGTAATGCTATGAATACCTTATTATTGACCATTATTCCTACCCTAGCCTATTAATAATGAAAGGTCTAAACACAGATACGTTTTAAATGAATTTAATATAAAGGGAAGAACTCCTATACCACCAAAGGTATGTATACCTTTGTTTAGGTAATGTTTGAACAACAACAACATAATAATAACAATCGTTGTAGGGCGTTTAGTTATAATCGCATGATATTAGTCATTGTCCGCATAGAGTATAAATAATTACCAGCAATCTGAAATCATAATTAGAAATACGGAAATTGTAACAGCATTATCAAATGAAGGATTATAACTCAAATACGAGGCAAATCAAAAGTGCTCAGATACGATTTAAATGAATTTCATATTCAAAGAATTCAACACAACTATGTGTACATGTGTTTTAGCGGAATACAAGGACACTAAAACCAATATCAGTTGCATGTTGAAAGATAACATATATGACTTAGCGAAAAGGCTGATGAATTTAAGTATATCACCCTTTGCGTTTAAGATATAGCACAGTTCTATATAATATAATCAAGACTTCAGCAATTATATTATTACAGAAAGGTAGCAGCATAACATAACATATATATATATATATATATATCACAAACCTTACTTATATGGTGGTAGGAATGGATTATTTAGAAGTCTAATAGCTCATAAATATGCGTATGGCTGACAACATTAACAGCTTTATGTGTCGAATGTCTAGAACCTGGGAGCCTATCTCAAATAATAAAACTATGGGAAATTTAGTTTCGGTTATGTTAGGTTATTGCGAACTGAAATTTAAGAAAATCGCAAGGTGTTTTCCATTGTCCTTAGTCACGTTAATTGAAAGGCACTAGTATTTCAAGTTCACACAGACTGTGAATACCCTAGGAGGGATATTTTAAAATCGTTACGGTGCAAATGCGCATGTTGAGGTGTAGGTTTTTTTTTCGAAATGTAAAGGCAATAGGTTAGGAAAGGTTAGGTTATGTTAAAATTAAATAGGTTTTACAAGGTAGGCAGCTTTAAATGTTGGACGAAGGTGCAGTTAATATCTCAAATAATATAACTATGGGAAATTTAGTTTAGGTTATGTTAGGTTATTGCGAGCGCATGATGAGGTGTAGGTTTTTTTTTCGAAATGTAAAGGCAATAGGTTAGGAAAGGTTAGGTTATGTTAAAATTAAATATGTTTTACAAGGTAGGCAGCTTTAAATGTTGGACGAAGGTGCAGTTAATATCTCAAATAATACAACTATGGGAAATTTAGTTTAGGTTATGTTAGGTTATTGCGAACTGAGATTTAAGAAATCATGTCTAGTTAGGTTACGGTATGTTAGGTTATCTCGGCTGAGGAAATTAAAAAACTCGTCGCGCGCGACGAGTTTTTTCTTCAATTTCCTCCGAGATAACCTAACATACCGTAACCTAACTAGACATGATTTCTTAAATCTCAGTTCGCAATAACCTAACATAACCTAAACTAAATTTCCCATAGTTGTATTATTTGAGATATTAACTGCACCTTCGTCCAACATTTAAAGCTGCCTACCTTGTAAAACATATTTAATTTTAACATAACCTAACCTTTCCTAACCTATTGCCTTTACATTTCGAAAAAAAAACCTACACCTCATCATGCGCTCGCAATAACCTAACATAACCTAAACTAAATTTCCCATAGTTATATTATTTGAGATATTAACTGCACCTTCGTCCAACATTTAAAGCTGCCTACCTTGTAAAACCTATTTAATTTTAACATAACCTAACCTTTCCTAACCTATTGCCTTTACATTTCGAAAAAAAAACCTACACCTCAACATGCGCATTTGCACCGTAACGATTTTAAAATATCCCTCCTAGGGTATTCACAGTCTGTGTGAACTTGAAATACTAGTGCCTTTCAATTAACGTGACTAAGGACAATGGAAAACACCTTGCGATTTTCTTAAATTTCAGTTCGCAATAACCTAACATAACCGAAACTAAATTTCCCATAGTTTTATTATTTGAGATAGGCTCCCAGGTTCTAGACATTCGACACATAAAGCTGTTAATGTTGTCAGCCATACGCATATTTATGAGCTATTAGACTTCTAAATAATCCATTCCTACCACCATATAAGTAAGGTTTGTGATATATATATATATATATATATGTTATGTTATGCTGCTACCTTTCTGTAATAATATAATTGCTGAAGTCTTGATTATATTATATAGAACTGTGCTATATCTTAAACGCAAAGGGTGATATACTTAAATTCATCAGCCTTTTCGCTAAGTCATATATGTTATCTTTCAACATGCAACTGATATTGGTTTTAGTGTCCTTGTATTCCGCTAAAACACATGTACACATAGTTGTGTTGAATTCTTTGAATATGAAATTCATTTAAATCGTATCTGAGCACTTTTGATTTGCCTCGTATTTGAGTTATAATCCTTCATTTGATAATGCTGTTACAATTTCCGTATTTCTAATTATGATTTCAGATTGCTGGTAATTATTTATACTCTATGCGGACAATGACTAATATCATGCGATTATAACTAAACGCCCTACAACGATTGTTATTATTATGTTGTTGTTGTTCAAACATTACCTAAACAAAGGTATACATACCTTTGGTGGTATAGGAGTTCTTCCCTTTATATTAAATTCATTTAAAACGTATCTGTGTTTAGACCTTTCATTATTAATAGGCTAGGGTAGGAATAATGGTCAATAATAAGGTATTCATAGCATTACAGCCTTGTTGACGTACTTAGGTCATTATTACAGTAACTGTAACCATATGACTTAATTAGTAAAGGGATATGAACTAGGGAATCTGTGGAATAGTACCATATGAATCTATTTCTCAGACCGTATGATAGGCGCAATAAATAGAGAGGAATGTTATACGCGGACAGTAAAATTAAGGATAAATACAAAGGCATGTTGAAAACAATAATACAATGGCTTTCAAATATGTTTTACATAGTTGTGTGATAACAGCCTTAACGATATCTCCAGTCTTTGTTACAACATCGTAAATGGTAAAAACCCCATATACCAATACTACGTCATATTGTTGCTTGGTTAGTTTTGTATAAAAAGACATGTATGTAGGAGGTCTTGATAATTGTGTAAACAGCTCTACAGTCATCATCATCATCTTCTGATTTTCAACTAACAAGGTAACACTACATCTACCGTATTTTATGACATTAGCAATAAAAAAAAACTTTGTGCGGAAGCTATATTATTGTTGTTATTAAGTTAATTAATTAGACTTCGTTCATGTTTACAGATGACATCATTGGTAGAGAAATTCAATTCAACCTCATCACAACCACGTTGTGTTAGTATATCAGACCTCGAGCAGAACAGCAGTTACGCTATTCTATATGCATCTGTAAAAGAAACCCGATATGGACGTTGTGTACTGCTTCATATTCGTATGAAAGATAGTGCAGAGATGTTATCGGTATTTTTGCCTAGAAAATACACAGAGGTGTTTGAGGAAAGTGAGATCTCGGCTATAAACAGAGGAGAACGTAATGTCTTTCTAGTGTATAAAGGAAAATATCCTAACTCTCAGGCGTTTAACCTATGTCTGATGAATGGTTAGATCACTGTAATGTTATGAGGCCTGTTTACCTAAGTTACAGAGGTATTTTAGGAACAGTTGATGTGCACAGATTAGTGTTAAGTGTCTGCTATCTAATATTAATATTAATAATAATAATCAGATTCACTTTGTATCGTATTTATTGTATTCCTTTCCTCTTTCATACAGAATCCCTTTCCTCTGGATTTATTTATTATTATATAGACTTATTGTCACCTACATTCTATATTCAATCCCTTCCTCTTTCATACTATTTTGACTTAATGTCACCTTAAATCTAAATTCATGCATGCGGTATGCATATTATATAGACCTATTACAATGTGTTCCTTATTACATGCTATGGAGGCGTTGAGGGTTCCAGGAGGTTGAGGCTCCGTGATTCTGACATTCGGCACAATATTTATTTGATTGGGGAGTATTCCTTATTCCATCACCTTATTAATTACATCGGAAGTTGATTACCTTCATGACAACTGTTTACTCAATGTAGATCATACTGTAAGGAGGGAAAGCATATTTATGCAATATGTTTATTGTTCAAACATTCAGACATCAGTTTCGTAAAGCAATAACAAATTCCTGTTTGACATTATTATCACAACACAGCCCCCACCTTGACACGTGTGGTAGGAGAACCCAGCATGCGAACTCTCGTATATATATATATGGAACTATTAATTGTCAACATTAAAATCTTAACCATGTCTACATCGCAGGATCTACTTCAGGAGATGGGCAGGGATATCCCTGAAGAGGTTGTTCCTCAGGCCGAGGAATATATTATCCCAGATATGGAGCCTCCTACCTCCACGTCGCCGGAGCCTACGGGATCCTACACAATTAGGATCCATAACGGTTGGGGACATGAGGTTGGGAGTGAGGAGTTCCCCATCCGACACACAGAGGTATGGGGCCATAATCAAGAACATGTAGAACTCTCCGAAATCCTTCCGTGTGGTAACACTCTTGAGGATATGGCTGGAGACGTTATTACCCACACGGATGCAGGACACGATCAGGTGTGCCACGGTTCGAGGCATTTTCATAGATGCCTTTCGCCTCGAGAGGGTAAACATAGGCATTGGAGTACTAAATGCACTAGAAAGTGTAAAGTATTCCTCACATTGAAAAGGGCTGTAAGTAGATTTCTATCAGCTACCTTAACATTTAATTCTAGTACATAGTTGTGTGATAACAGCCTTAACGATATCTCCAGTCTTTGTTACAACATCGTAAATGGTAAAAACCCCATATACCAATACTACGTCATATTGTTGCTTGGTTAGTTTTGTATAAAAAGACATGTATGTAGGAGGTCTTGATAATTGTGTAAACAGCTCTACAGTCATCATCATCATCTTCTGATTTTCAACTAACAAGGTAACACTACATCTACCGTATTTTATGACATTAGCAATAAAAAAAAACTTTGTGCGGAAGCTATATTATTGTTGTTATTAAGTTAATTAATTAGACTTCGTTCATGTTTACAGATGACATCATTGGTAGAGAAATTCAATTCAACCTCATCACAACCACGTTGTGTTAGTATATCAGACCTCGAGCAGAACAGCAGTTACGCTATTCTATATGCATCTGTAAAAGAAACCCGATATGGACGTTGTGTACTGCTTCATATTCGTATGAAAGATAGTGCAGAGATGTTATCGGTATTTTTGCCTAGAAAATACACAGAGGTGTTTGAGGAAAGTGAGATCTCGGCTATAAACAGAGGAGAACGTAATGTCTTTCTAGTGTATAAAGGAAAATATCCTAACTCTCAGGCGTTTAACCTATGTCTGATGAATGGTTAGATCACTGTAATGTTATGAGGCCTGTTTACCTAAGTTACAGAGGTATTTTAGGAACAGTTGATGTGCACAGATTAGTGTTAAGTGTCTGCTATCTAATATTAATATTAATAATAATAATCAGATTCACTTTGTATCGTATTTATTGTATTCCTTTCCTCTTTCATACAGAATCCCTTTCCTCTGGATTTATTTATTATTATATAGACTTATTGTCACCTACATTCTATATTCAATCCCTTCCTCTTTCATACTATTTTGACTTAATGTCACCTTAAATCTAAATTCATGCATGCGGTATGCATATTATATAGACCTATTACAATGTGTTCCTTATTACATGCTATGGAGGCGTTGAGGGTTCCAGGAGGTTGAGGCTCCGTGATTCTGACATTCGGCACAATATTTATTTGATTGGGGAGTATTCCTTATTCCATCACCTTATTAATTACATCGGAAGTTGATTACCTTCATGACAACTGTTTACTCAATGTAGATCATACTGTAAGGAGGGAAAGCATATTTATGCAATATGTTTATTGTTCAAACATTCAGACATCAGTTTCGTAAAGCAATAACAAATTCCTGTTTGACATTATTATCACAACACAGCCCCCACCTTGACACGTGTGGTAGGAGAACCCAGCATGCGAACTCTCGTATATATATATATGGAACTATTAATTGTCAACATTAAAATCTTAACCATGTCTACATCGCAGGATCTACTTCAGGAGATGGGCAGGGATATCCCTGAAGAGGTTGTTCCTCAGGCCGAGGAATATATTATCCCAGATATGGAGCCTCCTACCTCCACGTCGCCGGAGCCTACGGGATCCTACACAATTAGGATCCATAACGGTTGGGGACATGAGGTTGGGAGTGAGGAGTTCCCCATCCGACACACAGAGGTATGGGGCCATAATCAAGAACATGTAGAACTCTCCGAAATCCTTCCGTGTGGTAACACTCTTGAGGATATGGCTGGAGACGTTATTACCCACACGGATGCAGGACACGATCAGGTGTGCCACGGTTCGAGGCATTTTCATAGATGCCTTTCGCCTCGAGAGGGTAAACATAGGCATTGGAGTACTAAATGCACTAGAAAGTGTAAAGTATTCCTCACATTGAAAAGGGCTGTAAGTAGATTTCTATCAGCTACCTTAACATTTAATTCTAGTATCATATTGTGTTACTTATGTGATGTTATATTGTGTGTTTCAGACGAAGGCTGCATTTTTTCATGACTATAATTGTGGTCAAGGTAGTGCATGTCGAATGCCTGGATGTATTACCAAAAAGACTTTTGGCTCATGCCTCAAAATGTAAACCTATGGTATAGATATTATATATATATAAACGTAATAGTATTGCCTTATTACTTGGGTATGTCTAGATACGTAATATAATCCTGATGTGTTACATAACCTTTCCTTACGTGTATATACTTAGTATTTCAGATTGCTATGGTTTCCTGAGTTATAACCCTTCATTTGTTAATCTTGTTACAATTTCAATAATTCTAATTCTGATTTCAGATTATTGTTAGGATTAAAGACATGGAGGCATTGAAGGTTCCATGAGGTTGAGGTTCCTAGGTTCTAGACATTCGGCACATAAAGCTGTTAATGTTGTCAGGCATACGCATATTAAGAGCTATTAGACTTCAAAATAATCCATTCGTACCACCATATAAGTAAGGTTTGTGATATATATATATATGTTATGTTATGCTGCTACCTTTCTGTAATAATATAATTGCTGAAGTCTTGATTATATTATATAGAACTGTGCTATATCTTAAACGCAAAGGGTGATATACTTAAATTCATCAGCCTTTTCGCTAAGTCATATATGTTATCTTTCAACATGCAATTGATAATGGTTTTAGTGTCCTTGTATTCCGCTAAAACACATGTACATATAGTTGTGTTGAATTCTTTGAATATGAAATTCATTTAAATCGTATCTGAGCACTTTTGATTTGCCTCGTATTTGAGTTATAATCCTTCATCTGATAATGCTGTTACAATTTCCGTATTTCTAATTATGATTTCAGATTGCAGGTAATTATTTATACTCTATGCAAATGAGGAAAGAAACAAATGCCTGACAAGCTATAGGTATTCTTACAATATAAGAATATAACTACCTAACTGTATGACCATTATAATCATTTCCATTGTATTAGGGTTATAAACCTTCATTTGCTAATGCTGTTACATTTTCAATAGTTCTAAAACTGTTTCTTTATTTAAATACATTTGACCTTGGCATGAAGGTTACTACATTTCATTGTCAGTTAATGCAGTATTCAATGTTTTCTTTAAATGAATGCGTATAATCTTTTTATTTGCACATAAATTAATTATCTAGTGTTATAAAACACATCCACGTATTTTATAAAGTATATGAAGGATATGTTTACTCTTGCTATAACACGATTACGTAATATGTTTATTCATTACCATTCAGGCAATTGCTTCTTTATCAACAACAACATAGCAATCTGATGAATGGTATTCCATGTATAGACATTATCGCCTAAGGGAGGGAGAGAGAGTCTGAGTTTAAACTAATTCTTTGGCATGCGTTCACCACAATGACATGTTTTTATTTAAATAGAATACTTGTTTTCGGTATTAGGATACATGCGACAGTGATGAATGGTTACAAGGAAAGGATGCCAGAGATTTTTCCAGATGTTATGCATTGTAGGTATTTAACAACAACAGGCATGAAGGTTACTACATTCGTTGTCAAATTATTGCAGTCTACTGTATTCCTTATACTGACTAAATGCTAACGTTTTATTTACATATATGGTATGAATCGATCGGATGCTTTATAGACATATGCATGCGTGCAGTATTTTAGGTTTTCTTTATTCCAACAACATAGCAATCTGATGAATGTTATTCAATGTAAACATACATCGCCTACGGGGGATGGGAGTTTGAGTTTAAAACTATTTGTTATCGGAAGGATGCTGAAAGGAAGAAGAAGAATTGGTTATGTAAGTATAAGCCTATTTTATCTTTTCATAACACACCACCACCATTCTTTGACAACAGTCATTCACACTCTCTCTCTAGATGTTATCAGTATGGAATGTTTTTTTTTTTTATGTTTTGTTTGTTGATAGTAGCATAGTTTTGTAGATGGCTGCAATGTAGGTATTTAACAACATCACAACAGGGATTTATTTCCAGATTAGAAAGTGGTTTACAGACTTGTTAAAACCTGTATTTATTGATTTCAGAATGGAAGCAGGTCTATTTCGTTGGACTAGCTCAGTTTCGCTGCAGTGTCTGGAACGCTATGTTCTCATCTTCCATGATTCATAGAGGATGTCTTCGTCATACCGAAGTGTTTAATTATATAGTTTGGTAGGAAAACATGTCTTTAATAGATATGTATACTTTTGAAATAAACCATTCAGCTCTATTATAAACCATTTGTGTATACACATTATTTCATATGAGCGTGACAGCCTTAATATAGAATAAGGTTGTGACGTTCTGAAATGAAACTATACCCTTATCCATTTCATATTCCTTGCATAATCATTCTCATTAGCTGATAGTAATAGTATTAGTGTTCATCGGATGCTGAATGGATGAAGAATTGGTTAAGTAAGTATAAACCTATTTTATCTTTTCATACCTATGTCTACCTTTGCGCAATATTACACTATCTATCTATAAACGAAGGATAGGCACAGAGCATAAAGCCATCCCAGAAGGATACACAACCCTTAAGAATCTAATTAATACATTAGGCTTATATGTTATCATTACGTTGTAACTAAAGGGAAGTGTTTCTTAGTGGGTATTTGCATTATATCCTCTGCCCCAACCCGATATCTGTATTATCATCTAACTTGTTATTCTAACAGAGTTGTTATTGTGTTTATCTTAATTTCACTGTCGGGTATTGCACAGTACTATTTCTGTAATATGCTAATACACACACACACACACACACACACACACACACACCTTCCTATAGGTTTTATTCCCATGGTTAATACAACGTATTTGAGTTAGCTGATAAGACTCGTATCTGGTGGGGGTTGTAACCAGCCCACTGGATAGGCGTCGGTTTTCGAAGTGGGTCAGATTGGGGTTGGGGTAGCACGGGCTTATTGCCCACGTCTGCTTTGTTCGAAACGAATCCCATCATGTCATATAGGACCTTAGTACGGGGGTTGGGGGGCGGCGTCGGTTTTCGAAGTGGGTCAGATTGGGGTAGGGATAGCACGGGCTTATTGCCCACGTCTGCTTTGTTCGAGTCGAATCCCATCATGTCATATAGGACCAGAGTACGGGGGTTTGGGGGGTGGGCCCACTGGGGGGTAGGCGTCGGTTTTCGAAGTGGGTCGGATTGGGGTAGGGGTAGCACGGGCTTATTGCCCACGTCTGCTTTGTTCGAGTCGAATCCCATCATGTCATATAGGACCAGAGTACGGGGGTTTGGGGGGCGGCGTCGGGGGCGGCGTCGGTTTTGTTTTAGGGCATAGCTCTTTACGGGGGCTTGGGGGCGGGTGGGCATTAGCACAGGACGAACGGGCGCCTTTCGCTTTTTCGAATCGACTATAATGACGTCACGTGGTCTTAGACGTGACACGGCGTCGGTACCGGCGTCGGTACCGGCGTCGGTTGGCGGCCATTTTGGATTATGGCTCCACTATTACTACTATCATGATTATTGATTAGTGGTGACTTCAATAAATATAATATTCTGCATTGCAATTGAGATATTTCAGAAAATTGGCAACTTTACGATTTTATAAGAGACTATTATACGATTTTTATAACCTATTTTACAATTTTTAGAGCCTATTTTAGGTAGCTAAAACAGCATTTTTAGCGACCTAAAAGTCCGAAGTCTAGTCATCACCGTAACAAAATATTACAGTTTATTACCATTGTTGAACCTTCATGCGTAATTTCATAATAGTGGTATTTTCGAACACTTATGGAAATTTATCGCTATAGGGTTATGCAGCTGAGTACAGTTTCCCGATCTGTCATTACTAGAGACAGGCACAATATGAAGAAAATTTTGCCAAAATATGAAATTTTTTTATGCTAAATATGAAATTATGAAATTTTTTTTTTAAATATTATGAAATACAATAAATCACCAATTTTATCATCTGAATATTTGTTATTTGATTTAAGACAACACACAAAGGAATATCTACCATATTCACAATGAGAGGGCAAAACAAAACACTAGTTAACTGGTAATTAATATGTTAAATATTCACAATATTCTATTCACCTACATTTTTTCACATCACATCATCACATCAATTAATATTTATTACAATAAGATACAGTACAAGCAGCTTTTCAATGTTTTCTGGCAAAAAGTTGCATCTTCTATCGGTAAGAAACGTCTGAACTGTGTGTGTGTCTTTTTAATTTTCATTTTCTTATGTTGAATGCTATTTGTGTGTTGTTTCAGCTGAAACTTTGTGTTTGCAGATACCTGTATTAAAAAATAAATTAATAACAAAATTTTTATGTAATTCAGTCACCCATTTGTTCAGAATAAAGATATCGGCGAAAGTCAAATACTAAGTGCACTTTAAGCTCCGCCCAGTCGATCACTCGATATTCACATTTTGTTTCTCAGCGAAGCAGGGTGACAAACTATCCTTGTATATTGTCGCCGACACTCCCGACAGTACCAAATATTAAAAATGCGAGAGCACCCCTTGTACCAAATATTAAAAATTCTTGAGCGCCCCTTGTCCCAAATATTAAATGCGAGAATATGTGCCTTGTACCCACAGGTTTGCCTTGTACCCAACGGTTTGTCAGCCTATTCATCCTCGAAGAATTCGCTAGATCATGGTATAAAAGGAACTGCTTCACTGGGGGAGGGCTGGCCGGGATATGCCTCATGCGAAGATGCATCTTATATTTGTTTTTTCCCCAAGATATCAAATGTAGCGTAAAAATAATTTGAATGTTAGTACAAATTTGTCTTTAGATAGTATTACAAAGATAATAAAAAGCACAATATTCTATACTTACACTTTTGTTACAAAATGTGCACAAAACAATTGTTCCATCTGTTTTAAAACAGTTGAACTCTGTCACCCAATCACGCATTCCAGATTTAGGCTTGTCGTCAACGTCGCACCGTCCAAATGACCACGAATCACAAATGCCAGTCCAAAACTAATGCAGTGTTTAGTGAGCTTCTCCTCCCTGCTAGTGAGCTGGTTCCTCTAACTGTAAACATCCCCTACCCCCGCCCTTGCTGTCAAGTTAACTTTCGGAATGCAAAAAAAATGTGACTACCTCCACTCAATATGTAGAAATTCCATTCCTGTTCATAATGGAAGTAGGCTATTATTAGAGCGGAATGGTGTGGGGTACCTCTTAACAGTTAGAAGTGTTGCCAAACGTCTTAGCTTTCTGGAGTTAGCGGTTTAGGGATTTGAGATGCGATTCCAGGAAAATTTTTCAAAGCATTTTAATTACGTGGAAAACTTGATTCATTTGTCAAATAGGTATTAATGAAGGAAAAATTTGCAAATCATACAAAATATGAAGCTTTATGAAGATTTTCACGGAATATGAAGATTTTACCAAAATATTATGAAATATGAACTTTTTTCTTGCGTGCATTGCCATCTAAACTTCGTGATTCGTAAAGATCCGAGTTTTCAGAGTGCTAGTAGCCATATTTTAGAATATGAAATTTCATATTTTGCCTGTCTCTAGTCATTACACATTCTCTTCACTCCTACACAATGGCCTAACGGAGAAAGGTTAGGCCCCTTGCAAGGAACAGTTGGAACTCTCTAACAAAACTCCATTGCTTTACCAATGCCCGGTTTCTATAAACTCGCGAAATACTGGTTAAATTATCCAATAGATAAGATAGTTCCAGAATCACCCACCAGAACACTAATGATATAATGAGAAATATATATATAAAATAAAAATTAAAAAAAAAATTTGTAAACTAATAAATCATTCACAACATAAAACAATGAAAAAAAAGAACAAAAATAAAAATATATATTCTCTAAGTTACCGTCATTCCATAATCTTCCATATTGCAAGCATGCCTAACAATGTTTCTGGAGTCTAAACATATAATTCTGACTTCATAGGTCAGAAGTTTAGTTTTTAATCTTAAAAATAACCCTTTACAATTCAGCGATGTGGTACAGATTTGCATGCACTCATATTTTACTTCATAATGAGCAAGCTTCCTTGTGATAATGGATTCTATCTTTACTTAAAGCGAAACATTGTATTAAATACCTGTAACCACTCCATGCTGTGGGATAATTACAATACAGCTTTGAACAAAATAGTTGAAATGTCTTAAAGCGGCATAAGTAGAAAATGTATCCGTAAAAAATGCAGAGGAGCGGAGAAAACAATAAATGAACTTGGCTGATACCAAGAGAAGAAGAAAGAAGAGATAAACAGTAGAGTCCAAACTAGAAATGGTCCATTCTTGCATTGAACTGTTGGAACAAACTTGGAATAGCCCTCGTATAAATATGAATGCGCGTTTACGTATATTTTGCTCTGTTCCCCGCCTTACACTAGTTTATTACAAGCAAACGGTCATTCCTGCAGAACTTTTGTGCAAGTTCTCTTTTGTACGTATTTTCAATGGGACTTCAAGGTTTGTTCTCAGCATTCAGCTGTACAATAAAGGGAAAAGTAGTCCATGCTGTAAAAGAGAAATAAATGCTTTAACGATCAGAAAAATTAATTGTGTTATAGGCCTGTCAAATCAGAAACGATTTATACATGGTACTAGAAATATAATATGGAGAATATATACTCTCCAACAATAATTTTAAAACTTTTTCTATTGCAACTTGATGAAAAGTAGGCTACTTCTTAACTTAATAAACTAATTTTGACTCTAATAAATTTAAAGAACTGTATTTTCACTTCACCAGTGCAAACAAAACGGTTGTACCTGAGTTTGCAGAAGCACAAGAGAAGTTGAATTCCTTTCGGTTAGTAAGATCTTTATTCGCCCAATTGGTTTTATTTTGGTCGACATGCCTTCAAACTTTACGTTCAGTATTCTAATAGCAGATATCTGAATAAACGCTCGACTATTATCGATCATTTCTACAGATGGAATTAAATACAGGCCATATATAGTAGCCTATTTAAGGTTCACTAGGTTTCTGTTAATTTTAGTCGTTATACATTTAATAGAAATAATAATTAACAAGAATGGTATTCCACAAAATAAATTTTGTTCCAATAAATGATCGATGAACGTGGTAGGCCTATTTCAACTTACCAACTAGGCCTATTCATGAAAAAATATAATATATTTATTAATCCTGGATGTTTTTGCTAAAGAATTAAAGGAAACTATAATCAAACTTTTTACTCTTAAGTATTTATGACAATAAATCAAATATTTAACTTCATTCCAGACACTTTTCTAATTTTCATCAACATTATCTATCAATAAGTCACTATGAACGGTTGCTCGAAAAGAAACCAAGATGTTGAAGGTGTCGATGAGTGTAAATGGAAATAAGGGAATCATCAGAATTGAAATAAAGTTAAGTGAAGTGTAGCTAAGAGAGGGGAAGCGAAGTGAAGTATTTTACTAATTTTGATATGTAGGTACTTAAAAATAAATAGTTTGATTTTTTGCGAAATATACCTGAGTTATTAAATATAATTTTTCATAAGCAGTTGATAACAGCTTACCGGTACTCTTTCCACTGAGGTGAAAACAATTAGCAGCTAAATATTGCAATCATTCTATATCAATAGTTCATAGAATTATTGATTGCTAACAGGATCTTTGATAGGTTAGCTTATAAACGTATTTGTAAAACACTTTTAATAATATTAAGATTCAAACTGAAGTACCTACATACATACATACATACATAAGAATATACACGTAGTTAATATAATGAGTGACCAGTATACACTGTTGAAATAGTTAAAAACGACATATGTGCAAATAAGAACAGGTTCTACTAAATATATACCCTATTCTTTTGTTGCCAAGTAACCAGCAATCTAAAGTTAACATACAATAATTATAATTATAATTATTGTATGTTGTATTGTATGTTAACTTTAAATTATTAACATAATTACATAATTACATTACATTACATAATTAACATAATTATGTAATGTAAGCTCACATAGAAGATACAAGCCAAATAGGTACTCAAGCTAATATATTCTTAAAACATCACTATAAAAGGCTATTTTAAATAGGCCTAATACGTTTTTATATAGCCAGACTTCAGAGATATCTAATCATAAATGAAAGACACTCCATTCTATAACATTGGTAAGCTTACAAGATATAATTATTGTTTGCCAACTTTAACAGTACGGATAATACGAGTAATATGAAGTAAACCTCTGTTAAATGTAGGGACAAAATTTTGCTCTTCTGAGAAAAGTATTCATTTGGGACAAAAATGCTACTTACAGTTGGTGCCATTTTAAGAAGGCCTCGTCCCAAACCATCGTCTATCTACAAAAGAATATAATAGCATAGTTCCCTAATCCGAAAATCTGCATCGACTTCGACACCGACAAAGAACAGGTGCTCTGATAGTCGCGTGGTTTTCCCCAGTGTTGCCGCTGTCATTCACTACTTCTTAAGTAAAGTAAGTGCTGTGGTACGTATTTGGTAACATTGTACTGGACTGCAGACAAGAGTGAATGCAACTAATTACCTTTCTATTCATCGTTTGACAGGTCGAAGAGGATTAGGGTGGTGGCACATAGGGTAATTTCTTGGAAAGAGAGGCTTTAGAAAGTGGCACCCACTCTATATTTGTTTCTATGGAAGGAATAAGCTGTTGAAATCACTCTGTATATAGGCCTATCTCAATAATGGCTGTTGCAATCTTAGAATACTGATCCAGTTAAGTTTTGCTCTTGTTTTGTGTTAAGGTGTCTTATGTTTAACTAGCTTAAAAGGCCCGGCGTAGCCCGGGTTTTGTATTTTGTAATTGGATATTAGCTTATGAAGGACTTTCGATTTCCAAATTAGGCCTATTGGTCCTACATATAGGTATTTAGAACTTGAAATGAAAAAGAAAAACTTATCACATTCAAGCTATTCCCTCAGAAAACGCTTGATATAGCTTTTTTACGGCTCATAGAGGATATAGAATTTTGCATCCCATCGCTTCTACACACCAAGCCTGGTAGGAGTTAAAATAAGAAGAAACAGAAATTCCGAAACATAAAATTGTATTGTATTTGCGGAATATTTTATTTGTCACTCCCATGTTACCATACAACCGTTTCGGGGATGAAATTAAAAAGAAATTCACTATGACGTTCATACTTCCCTCCACCTGGGATATAATAATATATATTACCATACCTGTTATGGTATTCTCTATGTCCAGGGTAGAGGAAGTTATGTGACTGCATCACATTGTGCATTATTTTTGTGGATTTGATCTTCAATATTTATTTACAGCAATGAATTATATCGATAGCTTCTCTAATTTGTCAAAGTCCCATATCGTTTATTTCCAAACCTACCTGACACCAAAGCCAACAATACACTGTTGTCATGTGAACTGTGATTTGGATTTGATAATTCTGTGTAAAAAGGAATTAAGTATTCTAACAAAAATGATTTTTGGCATTTAAGCACTTTCAAGTCAGAAGTTCACGAGCCGCCTCTGAAATGCTGTGTAATTATTTTAAAATCTACGTGAATCTAACCAATTCTCGTGAGCATCCACGGCCTCAATTTCATAAATTGGGAATATACAATTATTACTGACTTTAGCGAGATTACAGCTTTCATTAAACCGGAATTTGTGACCAATCTTCTGTCAACTGTAACGAACGTTATGAGAAGAAGCAGCTGTTTTGCAAGATAGCATGTGGAATAAAGCTGGCAGTGCGTTGTTCACTCAAAGCAAAATGATAGATGAAATGACGGCTAATAACCTGATGGACTTTCTCATGACTAATTCCCTTTCAAGCCATCGAACATTAACTTTCATAATTAGGTTCCCATGGTGACCATTTTGTGGCTAGTTTGTAATGTTCTAATAATAATTCATTATGTAATGTAATATTCATCATAAGTAGATATGTGCGCTTCCTCATGGCTGGTGAATAAAGTTTGTAATTACTAACCATGGGGTCTTTCGGCCAGAAACGTCAATCTAAGACAATATGTTCTCTCACATAACACCACATCTTACATCATCACTATGGACAAACTTACAAAATATGTTAGTAGGCAAAAGGTAAGAACTGGAAAACCGGGAAGACGAGACAAGAATCATAGTGTAACAAGGGCTCGTCGGGGTTCAAAATGAGAACACTTAGTTTCTAATTGAAGAATGGAGGTTCCTTTATTTCCTATAACAGTGATCTATACAGCCAGAAAACTCCTGAAGGTTCTCCAGTTCGCTCTTCTGTTCGGTGCTCACTTCCACGTCACAGCACTGTCCCAGTCCAGTCCAGATCAGCTCACCAGCTCTTCTGTTCACTAGTCCCTCCGGTCACTAGTTCCCCGTTGACTAGGCATTCCGTTCGCTAGTTCCTCCGTTGACTAGTCCCTCAGGTCACTGGCTCCTCACAAGGAATGGTACGAACCTTCATGTCAAAACCCACCCTAAAATTTTGTACACATGTAGGTCATCCTAAATTGGAATAGTACACAAAAAATTAGCTGCCAGTTTGAACTGTGAGACCATTAAATTGAAGCTTGAAATTTGGAAGCGACCTAGTTGGTTGCTCCTGGATCTTTGTAGCGCATACAGCAACTTACGTGACTCATTCACCAGCTTATCAAACACGGGTTTCTTTCTTCTTGCCATAGCAGAATAAACAACGACCGTAGTGATGAATTGCGATCTGTGTGTCTGTCAGTTAATAGAAGGAAGTCACCATGAGTGTCTCTACATACGTGTTGAATCCTATTAATGTGCTTTCAGTTGCTATAAACTATCGAACCAACACAAGTGTTAAGAAGCAGAATGTGATAATTTTTTGTGTACTATTCCATTTTAGGATGACCTACATGTGTACAAAATTTGAAGGTGGGTTTCGACATGAAGGCTCGTACCATCCCCTTGTCAGCTCCTCAAGTCACAGTTACTTGAGGCCGCGCTCATCGGTCTACACCGTCCAGGTCCTCAGCTCCTCAAGTCACACTTACTTGAGGTCGCGTTGATCAGTCCTCTCCGTCCAGTTCACACTCTGACGCTGACTCTCTCTCGCTTTTACTGACTGTTACTGACTGACTCTCTGCTACTAACTGACTGACTGCGTCGGCTTCCTCACTGCCTTTATATAGCCTTGACGAATGTTCTGGAGACGACGCCGCGAAATTACTGCCCGCGTAGGATCTGGAAAACTGTGGCAGCGCCCTGCCACACCCTTTAGCGCACAGCTCCTCCCTACAGGCCTTCTCCCCACGGAGTGCGGTCCACTCGCTGCACCGTGACTTGCTAACCACGCCTACCAGTGCTCGCCTCCCGTCCGAACAATAGGGGAGCCGCGACCTTCTCTAGATGTCTGTCGGATTCTGGCAATTTCTGGCATTGTGACAATAGTTTGAAGATCCGCGGTAGCAATATGAGCATGCGGAGTGACTTGGAAGCGGCAATCTCTCGCACGTCATGATTCATTTCTTACCTCATCAGTTATAGAAAGCATGTCCATCACCCTTCGAGTATTGAATGAATACTTCACAGCTGCTTACAAAGAACATGTAAACAAAATACAGATAGCTACTCAACTAGAAAATAAGTCGCCCCGTGACAAAGTAAAAACTTATTTTTTTTTAATGTAACTGGACTTTTATTTTAAAAATATAACTTATAGTCGCCGCGAAAATGTTTTAGACAGTGGAATGAGTTGGTGTTCTCCGGTCTAGAATAAGTAAGCAAGTTTCTCTGTCTAAATAGTTACGAGTAATGCGCTAGATCTACTTGTTTACTTCAGAGCCGGTTCTAGAGTCGGCAGTATCTACCCATTCCACTGTCTATACCATTTGCGCGCCAAGGCAGAAGGAATTGAGTGGAGCAGCATTTTTATGTTACGCAGGATAATAGACATTATATGCCTACTTCCGATTTTGCATATGTTGCTAATGTTTGTTTGTCTAAGTGATTGTGTTTTACAGCAGTGTGGATACCGCTGTAGGTGAGAAGTGGCAGGCTATATTTTATACAGTCACCAACAGATTAAATACACGTTTGTACATGGATTTAAAACAAGTTTAGCATGACTTGTAAACTCGAGTGCAAGGAAACTTTCCGATGCATCTGGTTTCTTCTAGTATTTTTCTTTATTTAAAGTTGGCATTGAATCTCCTTATCCTTTGTATTCCACATCGGCCCTGGGCGAGTAAAGCTTAATGGTTTGCGTTCAAGTCCGATCAAATGCATTAAACCCTACGAACAAGTAACAACGCTCAGTCTGGGTGAGCGGTGAAAGGGGCGTGCTCACAGCGAATGTCTAGACCTGCCCCTGGATGAGTCTCATTCTTTATTAGTTTGATGTCATAAGTCTGACCTGTGTTCAGGTTCAGGAATGAAGGATTGAGGGGGGATAAGACACACATTAATTGAAGTGCTGGATGAAATTGTCTTGTAAATAATGTCTTCTATGTTATACATATAGTCATTTGAAGTGAACAAAGGACACGTCGAAAGTTATTTCCCTCAAGATTTTATTCTGAAATGATCATGTTCCCTCAACGAATCAAGAGGCTACTAGGCGTATACGTCATAGCGAAAAAAGGGAAGGGACGGGGTAGGGAGCATAGGCGTACCGAGGGGGGGTTGGGGGTTTGACCCCCCCCCCATTGATTAAAAAATGAAAATTGTATATTTTTTTTAAGTCTGCCCATAAATTACTTAATACAAGTATAAAGCGTGGGAAGCTTAAAACTTGTTATTTTGCGTCTTAATTTTTTAAATTTTCCGGGGGAGGGCCCCCGGAAGCTTAAAACTCGTTATTTTGCATCTTAATTTTTAAAATTTTCCGGGGGAGGTCCCGCGGATGTTATAACCCCCCCCCTCCCCATAAGGTCGGCCTGGTTACGCCTATGGTGGGGAGTGGGAATAGCGGAGCCGGTTTAGAATTCCCTTATCAAAATAAACCACTGCGCATCACATCGGAAAGATTCCGAGCACTTAAGTGTACCTAGCATGATAGTCCCTTCACAGCATAGACAGAAGCGACTTGAGTGCAGCTACTGCATTCTACATGAAGATAATAAAAGGATTGTTTATATTCAAAAAATCAATGCCATTATTTATGTGTAAAATATAGATGGAGAAAATGTATTTTATCATGCGTTTATTAAATGTGTTATAATTATTTCGTTATGTATTCATCTTTTATCTCCACCTATTATAACTTAGCGCAATCTTGTCACAGCGTGACGCACTCACCCGCCCTCATCTTATAGTAGACAACTTGCTTAGTGAACCTAACCGTTCGCTGTACAAATATTGCAAGCCTAGTGATCAGTCACAAGAATAACACATATTGTTTTAAACTACGATACCTTACAAAAATTACGAATTATAATGTTTAAGTATATGTGCGGTATTATATAGTACACGTGAATATCTTGCGACATTTGAGACTGATTACCAGGCTTTAAAACTTAGTGCCCGAACCCACAGAGGGAGTTGATTCCGGTTACCAACAACCTGAGTATAGGGGATGGAGAGTGACTGCGTAGGCTGATAAGACAGTCATTGATAGTAGTACTGAGAAGTGAATGCACTCGTAGTACGGTGGCTCTCAAATTGGTCAACAGTGTACCTTGTCATTGTGCCTGTTTATAAATTTATAATACGTGTTCGGCATGCCGAAAGTAAAGTGTTCTAAAACGCAAACATATATTGAAACATTTGGGAGGGACTGTTATACAAAAACAGGAGAACGTATCGTCTTGCATGCTTGTAATGTGAGTCTAGATAATGAGAAGTTATTTTGTGATCTTCCTATACCTTTATTCCGGTTTGTGTACTATCACGTGAACTAGCATAAGGGAGCTAGCGCATACGCCGAGCAAAGTCTGTACAGTACGGTTGCTGTTAACATATTCAATCGGGCACTAAGTTTTAAAGCCTGCTGATTACACAGCAACAAGAAAAGAGATCAGGAGTAGTATTTTTGTTATTACGACTGTCCCATGAGTGCTGTGAACTTTATGCAAACTTTTAGTTCTCATATCAAACGCGGGAGCTGGAGATTTGGTTGCATTATTAGAGCACTGCCACTGTACCTACATCCTTGGGGGGGGGGGGAGAGTCTGTTAGCGAACAAATGAAAGCTAATGAATTCTGGAAAAAAATTCTGTTTCCTACAGAACTCTACGCAACACACTCATGATCACTCTTCAGTAGTTATTATTAATTAATATTAGCAAGTGAAGCCCTGATATGTGCATGAAGTGTTCCCTATTCATCAGGCGTTGTATGTTTCCATGACAACAGATGTGACATGCCCATACGTCTGCAATATATATCAGAGGGATCCATGGCTGGTTGACTCAGGTTGTATCACATCCCCTGTTTTATCTTCAGTGGATTGCATCTTAAATAAGGTTTCCATTACTAAAAAATACCTATTCAGGTAAAAATTTACACATGTTGTTGGGATTGCGTGGTCTATGTCTGGCAAGAATAACTTACAACTGTTGTGGTTAGTTTCCTTTTTATTTGTTATTTTTTTACAACACTTGTAAATTTCCATTTCACGACCAGGGCCCTATTTCATAAAACTCTACAGGTGTGACAAATACGACAATTATGTCAAGTCTGACAAATTTGTCAATATGTCACGACAATTGTATTTTTCATAAATATTACAACTTTTCCTTACATTACAGGCAAATTAATGTAAATTGTCAGACTAAAAGAACCCATTTCATAAACGCGACAATTTTATGTCAAACCTAAAGATTACTTTAATACACTGTAGATACGTGTCTCAGCATCGAATATGATACCTAAGCAATCGATTATTACTATCGAAAATAATTGAATTATATTTCTCTTTTAATACAAAGTCACTGAAATTGAAAGTTAGGTTAATCCATTGCCTAAAAACACTGGGTGGTTTCATGTCTATTTCTTCACCACTTTCACTACTACCAATATCACTACTACTAGTGTTCATTATTAACAAGACAGTTTAGCAAGTTTATTAACAAAGTTTAAATCACAAGAAAGTTTGCCTAGTTATGCCACACATTTACATAACCTACTCTGTTGGCCTACATATGAAAGATTGCCTGTCACTTCTGTAATGACAATTCTACATTTTTTGTAAATTTGTAAATATGTCAGCAAAAATTAATGTTTCATAAATGATAGGTATCCTAAGATTTGACATATTTGTCAGACTTTTACCTGTAAACTCAAAAGTTTTGAGAAACAACAATATGTAAAATTGTCATACAAATCTACAAAATTGTCATGACATTTATGTAAAGTTGTCAGCTTTTATGAAAAACACAATTGTCAAAATGTAAACCTGTAAGACAGTTTTATGTCACCTGTCACCTGTAAAATTGTAACTTTTATGAAATAGGGCCCAGGCATGTCATTCTAATATAGCAACAGAATCCAGATATAATCACGTTAGGTCTATATTTTCATGTTTTCCATATCAGTCTCAAGAAGAGTGTCAAATAACTTCCGAAACCAGTACAATTTGGACCAGTCTAATATACAGGACTGGTAATTAATTAGTAAATATTTTTTTACAGTTTCGTAGTCAAAATGTTGATACATTCAAAAACAAGCTGTTTACTGCATAATTATTTATAGAATATACCTAAATAGAGAAGATTCCTAATAGCACTCTCATGCATTTGCATTGCAGTGTTCACTGAAGAACATGGAAACTAAGACGAGTGCTTGACATATGTGTAGGTATCGGTATTCGGTATAACTGTGAATTAGGCTAACAGCTTTACACATTCTCCTGGGCGATTCGAGTTTCAGATGTGTTTGAAAATAGGCTAATGTGAGTCAAAAGAATGCTTGCACAGAATAGAATGCTTGTTTCTAAAATCGCATCTTAACACCGATGGAGAATAGCCTCCCTTACTCCCCCACCCACTATGCACTGCTCTGAACCCGCGAACATTATGTAAATTATTAACACTAATACTCGATCGATTATTTCTTCACGCGTTGTCAGCCATACTCTGGTAAAATTGTGTGACCTTACATGAGCTTCCGTAATGTTTGTGAAAAGATTTACGTTCCAGATAATTGCATGTTGCATTTTTTTGCCAGCCCCTGATCTTTGCAATCGCACGGCCTGAGTGATCGCACAATGTAAACATAAACAGTTATAAAGGAAATTAGCGATTAATATTTCGCCTTATACCCTCAAATAATGATAAACCAAAAATCGCAGTTAGCCTCAGACATTTATTACTAGATTAATATAATCTGTTCTGAGTTGTGAAACATACTAAAAAATACATATGCTAAAAAGAAGTACACATATTTATATCATCAATTAAAATACTATTTACATTATCACAGAGTTAAGTATTTCCAAATTCATTAAAATCTATTTACATTTAAAACATATACTTAACATGTGTTGCAATTATTAAAAATAGTATGTAGTCAAGAATGTGTATAATCTGTTACAAGCAGATTATTATAGAATGTAAAATTGTTTTATTATAGTGTCTATTTAACTGCTAATTGCAGTAGTCAATGTTGGAACAAACACAGGTCGATTTATATACAGTAAAGGTATTGTTGTTCTAGTAGTCTGATTATATTATATTCTTCTGAGTTCAGTTCATGGAGAGTTCTATATGATAAAAAATGCGGCTTACTAAACCCAAGTAAGCCGCATTTTTGATCATATAGAACTCTCCATGAACTGAACTCAGAAGAATATAATATAATCAGACTACTAGAACAACAATACCTTTACTGTATATAAATCAACCTGTGTTTGTTCCAACATTGACTACTGCAATTAGCAGTTAAATAGACACTATAATAAAACAATTTTACATTCTATAATAATCTGCTTGTAACAGATTATACACATTCTTGACTACATACTATTTTTAATAATTGCAACACATGTTAAGTATATGATTTAAATGTAAATAGATTTTAATGAATTTGGAAATACTTAACTCTGTGATAATGTAAATAGTATTTTAATTGATGATGTAAATATGTGTACTTCTTTTTAGCATATGTATTTTTTAGTATGTTTCACAACTCAGAACAGATTATATTAATCTAGTAATAAATATCTGAGGCTGACTGCGATTTTTGGTTTATCATTATTTGAGGGTATAAGGCGAAATATTAATCGCTAATTTCCTTAATACTTCAACCCTCAAAGAAAGAAAAAATGAAATTTATTAATAAACAGTTATATCCTAAATCTTGTGGAAGGAGTGAAATTGGCCATGTCAGCTTCAGTTGGTTGGTTTTAGGGTTATTTTACAACAGGGGTGTACTGCAACTTAGACCTGTGATTGTCGCCGGTGTGCCGAAAATCTGCCCCGCAAGAATTTTGTTTATATGCCTATAAATCAACAGACTTCGGTGTGCCACATTTTGCACACATAATTGCTATCGACATGGGCCAAGATCGAACTGATCGAACCCACGACCTTGGATACAGGAAGCCAGCCAGGTACTTCCGACCATAACTCACATATTTAACGCTTCACTTGTCACATCACATTCCCTTAAAAATGGAAACATGCACACGTTCGACCTCTTGCTAAAGTACTGTTCACTAACAACTTACTGACTACTTACTTACTGTGCTTCATTTCACATTTCCGACTTCTTCCTTGGGTTTTCCAAAAATCTTCTTTCATACAAACCTTGTCCTGGCAATTACGAACACAACAAAAAAATAATCAGTCAAATCGGTCAAGCCGTTCTCAAGTGATGCTGCGACATACATATTGTGGCAATTGATTTTTATTTATATAGATATCTGCACTATATCCGAGTACAAATTGAAAACAAACTGTACGGAACAGTACCTTGGAAGAACCTACTACTGCAATACAGTCATAAGTATATTCCTTATCTGCCCATAACCTGTCTCACACAAGTCGCTGTCATCAGTCTACTCACTTTTCATGATAGCAGATGTCGAGATATAAGAGCCTCCCATTGAGCTCTTCAAATATCGATCTGCTGTTAAATACCACAAGTTCAAATCTGCAGACACTGAAGATGCTTTATCATGCCTTATTCAATGGAATACAATCTGTTCTCTGTCTTCCATCTTAATGTTTAAAACTCATTTAGATGAGATTTTTTAAATATCTTCTATATATTATCCCAAATTAATTATGCAGGCGTAATAAACCATTTTAATTATATCTGGCATCGGAACGTAAATAACCATGTTTAGTCAATTTCAAGTATTTGTTTTACATTAAACAGTTGTGACTTCCAAGTGACATAAATTCACAAAGAAACGCATAAAAATATGTATTATTATATCTTACACTACAGTACTTCAGTCGACTGAGAGGAATGGTCCGGGGGTTGGTCCCAGTTAGTGGCCATATTAGTTCGCTCAGCCTCCTTCCAGAAAAATTTTCGGGACCCCTGCATGGTCTAGTAGTTAGCGTTGCTGACTCCGCAATTCTAGGTTCGATCTCCGGCATCTTCTCGTATTTTTCTGAGGCGAGGTGCATTCAGCCTCGTGAAGACAACTGAGGAGTCACTTCATAAAGAAGTAGTGGTACCGATAAAACTCTGTGTGTGTGGCATACTGATCTCATTCTCTCTATTTCTGTCATCTGCCCGTGTCGAGAAACGGAGGTAGAAACCGCAATAGTGGGGTGGTAGGGGAGGTAGCGCCACGGACTTAGTTAATTGTAGTCCAATTAGGACATGAGGTTGACTGGCTCACCTTTTTCTAGTACCGTGGTGAAGAAGTTGTGGTTCTTTCTCATACATTCATATGCCTTGGAAGGAAAAGCAGATTTTTTACCTTAATAACACTCGCTATTTTGTTGCGCATATTATAATTAATAGCCTACCAGTAATATATTATCACAGAAAACTCTTCTTCCTCTTTCCCTGAATTTTACCTCCCCTTGCAGGTACATTCACGTAGCCCATGCCACCCGGGCCTTACATGAGCGCGACACGCCGGAGGTGGAAGTTTCTATGGATCACATACATACTTTTTTGACTAAACAAGGACATGGAGGGACTCCCCGAATGATGTTCAGCCCAATACCGGGACCAAGTCTGAGACTTCAAGAACATATAGGACGACACACCAGACATACACACTGCTTCCGAACAAGGCGAGGGTGGGATGAAGGTGACAATGAAGGTCAGATGATATCCGGGAACCAGGAGGGCCTAATGTTTCCTGACACCATCTTACAGGTGAGAAACCCCCTGATAAAACTCTACTTAGGAAACTTGTCCCGATCAGGAATCGAACCTGGGCCCGCTGTGTGAGGAGAGCCAACTCATCCCACGCGCCACAGAGGTGGACACAAAATAAAATCACAAAACAATCATTCTAATAAATTATAAAATTATGTTTAAACAGCTTTCACAAAGCAACTGATTTCTGCCTGCCACTGCTTGTACCTTCAATGTTGATTTCGTTACGTAGGAACAATCCATCCACTGGTTTGAAAAATTATGAGAGACGAACTGGTACATAGAGGGATAATGTGGCGTCCGTCCCACAGAATATTGAACCTACAATACTTTAATGTTTTATAATATTGACGACTGTATATTTTAGATATGACAAGGCTATTAAGTTGATAGTGTAAAAAGTAAATTTTTTACAACCAAATTCGAGGGAATAGGTGGAATTGTTTTACACATTTACACAACACAATTATATCCCTCGTGGGGAAAAATATGAAATTTATCATAGGTAATCCCATGAGAGTTGACGAGTTTATCGACAGATTTACGATTGCACAGCAGGAGCGAATTTACCTGATGGAACTCGTCAACTCGAGTTGGATTTATTAAGACTAGCCTATTCCATGAATACAAATGTAACGGATTATACAAAATAATAATTACTTTCGTGCTTTGTTGTATAAAAACAAAACTAACAGCTGCGAGATCACGGCTTAATACGAGTCAACCATCAAATAATCGATTCCAGTTACCATGTTGTAACCAGGGCTACCAATGGTGCATATAAAACAGTTAACTTCATTCAGGTAAGCTAACAGCAGAACAGAATAAAAGCACATGAAATGGCTTGCACCGAATCGAAATTGTGGTTTTAATCGATGTACATTTCTATTATTTCAAGTTATGTTGTATAAAATAATCCGTTTTCGTGCTGTTTCATGGCAACATGTGACGTATTAATCACTGTACACTGATGCTTGTGTGTCCAGTAACGATCAGACGGTTTTACTCGACTCTTCAACTCATGCGCCGTGTGTTTGATATTGACCAATAACGTTAAGCAATCCCTCGGATATAGACCAATCACGGCCGTTTATCTTGCAATATTCTTGTAGGAATCGCGAGGATGGCATTTTATCGCGATAAAATGTGCTGCTCGTTACTGGAGATGTAAGTATCAGTGAGCAGTGATTAACAGTCACTGCTGCCACTAAGCGGCATGAAATCAGATTATTTTATACAACATAACTTGTTTGGAAATTGAAATAATAGAAATGGACATTGATTATGAACACAATTTCGATTCGGTGCAAGCCAGTTCGTGTGCTTTTATTCTGTTCTGCTGTTAGCTTACCTGAATGAAGTTAACTATATCTTATATGCACTGGTGGTACCACTGATTACACCAAGGTAGCTCGAATCGATTCATGGATGGTTGTTTCACAGTATGCCGTGATCTCGTAACTTTTAGTTTTATTTTTATACAACAAAGCACGAAAGTAATTATTATTTATATAATCCGTTACATTTTATTCATGGAATAGTCCTAATAAATCCAACTCGAGTTGACGAGTTACATCAGATAAATTCGCTCCTGCTTCGCACTCGCGAATCTATCGATAAACTCGTCAACTCTCGTGGGATTAGGCCTACCTATGATAAAACGGCACCCTTCCGATTCCTACAAGAATATTGTAAGATAAACGGCCGTGATTGGTCTTTATCCGAGGAATTGCTAAACGTTATTGGTCAATATCAAACACGCGGCGTATGAGTAGAATAGTCAACACAAACTGTAAAAGTATCATATCATACCTTTCTTTATTGTTTTTTTATTAATGTTGCGCAAAGTCAACTAATTATGCTCCCGTTCCGGCAAAAATGTGTCTGATGTTCAATGCCGCATTCGATATAGCTTATCTCTGCAGTACTTACGGTATGTTTTTGTTTTTAGACGAAGTAAAACGACCAAATATGCTTCTTGCACCTTGCGTATCAGTGCAATGTCATTAAGTAATGGAAGCTAGATTCTAGGTTGGTGACATGTAGAGCTAGGTTAGTGGCAGCTAGGTTAGGAATAGTGATATTAGTTTAGCAGGGTCATTTTTAATTGCTTGTGTTTTGTAATGTGCCATAATGAATCTCCCACGTGTATTTTTTTTTTGTTTTTTTTCCTTGTGCATTCTCGGTATGTGATTTCTTGTAGGTTGTGTGAAGCAAATATGGTGGACATTTCGCCCCTTTCAGCCTGAAAGCGTATCATTTAGGGCGTGTTGGACAACATCTCCCCATAGAATGAGGCCGGACGAAATATGTGTTTTAAAGTGCGGGGCCCTCTTAGATGGGATTTTACCCCGCTTTTTTTTTTTTTTTTTGTGGATAGTGTTAATTTCCCTCGAATTCTCATTAAAAAAATGAAATAATACTCAACAGTATGGACACAGTTTCTCTGTTTGGTGAGTGCAGGGAGCAAGTTGTGTAATGTCTATAGATGTACTGAGCTCGGTTGCACACTAAATGCAGATTCGCATGTGATTCAGACAATCCATCTTCTACACGATGATAATTATGAGGGAGGACTTGGAAGTCATGACTGCTTCCGCCTCACATTACACTTAAAATATAGATGAAAGTGGCTGTTTTATGTAAGTATAGAAAGTACATCTTATTTAAATTATTTACACCATTACGACTGTTCCTCCGAGGAAAAAAGAGCTCTTGAAATTAACTTCAAAATAAATATTCTATTTAAAAGCTGTTTGTTTTCTTCGCAAATATTTTCTTATGGTGCTTATAAGCCATACACTGTTTGCAGAAACTTAGTCTAGCCTGGTGAAAAATAAATCTTTGCATAAGGTCATAGTATATTGCGATACTAGTTCCCGGTGCTTACGGATCGAGGAAAGAGTTTGAAAAAACGAGGCGCTTGCGCCTCGTTTTTTTAATTTCCGAGATCCGTTATGCGCTTACAGCACGAGTATTGCATGCTATTTTTTGCACGATGAATATTTATATTAATTAAGATATTAGCTGAAAATATTATGTATATACATTATTGAAGATAGATGTTATATTTCAGAAAGTGATTCGCATGTGTTGGTTGTTATGGGGACTGAATATTTGTCCTGTTAAAGTCGCCACAAACTGGGGGGCCTTGGTTCCGGTCTTCCATAAAGGCTTGTATTATGATGATTTTACCTACGGCACTTGTGCTTTTTGTGATGATTACCGCACGGAGATTTCTTTTGTTTTCATAGCAACCAGATATCGTGCGGGAATGTCACGTTACGATCCGTGGCAACAATATCCGTAAGTACCACTAATTAGTTAAGTCGTGCAAAAAAAAGCAATTGAACACTCTTTAAAAACGACCTTTTGTTCTATATCAGAATGTGAATTGGGAGAGGTGTATTGCCTATGCTTAGATTAAAGAAAGTTACAAGAGTGCATTAATAAGATTTTATTTGGTTGTGTATCCTTCTACTTTCTCTTCATTTTTACTACCAATTTAAATTTGGAATTTTTGCCCATTTTCTCGAAATGGGCTCTAACGATTTTGTTTAAAATTCCTATTTGAATTCCATAATATGAATTATATAATAAATGGTATATTAGGTCTATGTATTATAATATTTTATACTATGAATCCAAACTGGTATTTAGGTGGAGAAAGTTATGTTTCACATCAGAATTTATTAATTAGTTAATAGTTAACCCAGCCTGAGAAAAGGAGCCATACTTAGGCTACCACAAACCTGAACAGGAAAATAGTGACGTTACATCGCTCATCCAGCTTTCAATCATATTTTCTACTGCACTTGCAGTTGACCGAGCGAAGCGAGGTCCTGCTTTACTTCGACTGTTTGTCTTGTTTATTTGCTTTCAACCAAACTTGTTGTCCGATTTTCTTCCAGATCATTAGTAATGACGTATGTGTAAGGATTTTCTTTTATTTGTTTGGTCCCGTTTCAAAATGGTGGCCGTTATAATGTTTCTGTTTCATCTAATATTCAGCTTCTTAAAACTATTCTAGCCAAATGCTTCAAGCAATAAAAATTTAAAGACCACTTTTACTCTCTGAGCCGTGAATGCGGCTCAAAGCTGTATAAACAGCGCTCCCAGTGTGTTTCTGGAACACTAAAATCTTTATGTAAAATGTTTTGTGCGTCCGAGTAACCATTGGTTACTCAATGGTTACTCGGACGGGGTTAATTATTGAACGCGGTACGCGCCGCGAGGGTACTGGAGAGCCGACGTTGCTGGAGTAACCATGTAGTGAAATAAAGTAGTGATTTGGTGGGCGTGTCTGCAGACGAGGAAAGAAACTTCTCTTCTGCTTGGTGAGATTGTTCCATATATTTTTAATATTCCCAGTATAAATTCATTTTGATAATTGACATCTCACCTTCTTCGATCTTTTAAATTCCGTAAAGCATGTAGTTTTTCAGTAAATTCTAAATTATTCATTATTTCGCATTCGTTGTTCTGGCATGTTGAAATTCACGTCCACAAATAGTTATACAGAAATTAGTCATGCATCTCAGATTCTATTCTAGTCAGTCCGTCCGTTTAATCACGCTTTCCAGTTCTTTGCTAGTTCAAGCTTTTCTAAATTATTTTTTTAATTAATGTTTAAAGTATTTCGAGTACAAAAGCCAGCACCTTACAGATAATTCAAGTTTCATATAGATTTCAGGCCAGTGTATAAAATGTATGAAGGGATTCAGGATATAGGAAATACTGAAGTAATTGTACAGGTCATGTAGGATACAGGGTGATTTAAATTTCAATTAGCATATAGCAATAGGAATTGCATTTTTCTCAGATTCGGTCTTCTTCGAGAGAATGGTGTAACATTAAAAGCAAAATATGTTCTGGATAAATTTAGCATCTGCCGTTTTTAATATACCGGTATACAGTTATATAGAAAGTGATATCTAGATCAGAATTGGAACTAGACTGTTGTGGTACTTTGATCTTTTGCATCTAAAGTTATATTATTAGAAGACTAAAGAATTTCAGAATTAAAATAGTGATTCAAGGTTATATTTTTAGAAAACTAAAGAATTTCTGGATAAATATAGTATTCAAGCTTTCTTCATGAATATAGTGTGATTCTTATTCAAATAAATAAAGCTTTAACAATTATTTTCCATTTAAGGATTTTTCTAAGGCTTACATCAAAATAAATATTCTAGAATTTCATGGCCCTGATTATTAATTGAAAGCTGATACATAATTACTGTTCACACATATGGGTTTTTTAATATATTTATTACTATTTATTATTCTGTATATAGATTTTACTGAATCTCAAGAGTTATATAACTTGGATCTATGTTGGCTGTGATTTAACTGAATAAACCTCTTACTACATTTTTTAATAAGGACTTTTCCTGATAATATTAATTATCCAGTCACTTTCCTGTATGGTTCAAAGTCAGTTTTCAGATCTTGTATATAGGGATAATGGGACCCAGTGTCAAGAGTTCAGCAGGGTGTTAACTGATTTGGTTAAAAATGGTCGGAACCAATCTACATTCCTAAACCGTACGCTAGCTTCCCGTACGTAAAATCGTGCTAACCCGTAGGGGGCACATCTCGCACGTAATTCTTTTTCATCTTCGTTTCCGTACATTTTTTACATAACTCTAAATGTTTTACTGGTTTTTCGTATGTTTGACTGTAAATTTATGTATTACGCAGTCACGAACAAACGCTTTGTTCGATTTTCTTCTAATTTGGCGTCAGTGTTCCTTGAAGGCATAAAAAACGACGTATAGGCTCTGAAAGGTATCTTGTTTTTTGATTCCGTTTCAAGATGAATATCAGATCTAAGATTTTTTCGGAGAGGACAATTGTTCACAAGAGTAGACTACTAGTAAATATTATTTTACATCTTTGTCATGCAAGTTTTCAAAAAGTACTTACCGGTATATCCGCCTCTAGAATTTGCGCCCAACAACATTTTCAAGATGATCTGCCGCCTACTAGAACAGGGGTCTTCAAAATACGGCCGAGGGGCCGTATCCGTCCCGTTAAGGAGTTGTATCCTTCCCGCGCCACATGGCGTATGAAAAATTTAACAAAATTTATGTAGAAAATTATGATCATGGTTGCTATATTTTAAATATGACCCGCTCTAGCACCCCACTTCTCGTTTCCGTAAATAAAGAGTGACCGCTAGGAGCGCTATTGCTGCTGCGTTTCTTTCTAAACGTGAGAAAGATAAATACAATGAAAATGTTGTCTGATAAGGAATGGTTGTGGAAATTAGCCTTCTTGTCTGACGTTACTCTCCATTTAAATTGCTTAAATAAATAAATGTTACACTCATTATAAATGTTTAAGGCAGAAAATGTACTTTTTGGACGGAAAATTTCCCGGAAAATTTTTGTACATTTTATCAGTTGCTATTCACTGGAAAGTTAAAATGATTCATAGTTAACCACATCTGCTTGCGTTGAACATTCTCAGTGATTCGAAGAAACAGTTCTCCGCCAAATTCACAGATTTATATGCACATTCCGAGGATACTAGAATATTCCAAAATCCTTTTTCTTGCTAAATTAAAGATGTTTTACCAGAATTGCAAATGAAAATCGCTTATCTCCAAGCGGATGACTTCATAAAGGACAAGTTCAAAGAAGAAACCCTGCTTTGTTTATAAAACACCCAGAACCCAAGATTGAAGACTTTGTTAGCAGTTTCTTATCTGTATTTCGGACTACGTATATAAGTGTGAACAAACATATTTTTCTCTGTTGAAATACACAAAATCAAAATACAGAGGTAATTTGAGTGAGCAACATTTGCGAGAGATTGTACTTACTCAACAGGCCAAATTAGAACCACAGTTTGAAAAAAGGCAAGTTGCATACCTCTCATTTCAATTATGGACACGTCAAAAAGTTGGTGCACACATTTACATGCAAATGGCAACCAGGGAGTCGTAATGAAATTGTTTTGAAATACGATTCTCATAACTAACTACAATAATAATCACTGAACATTACATCCCTCGCGTTAAATCAGATATCCCGTAATAAAATACTGCCATTATCAGTGATATTATGTAGGCCTAAGTTATATAATTTATAAAGCTTATTAGCAAAACAATCCACTCATTCGTATGGGTGGAAATCACTTTTCCCAAAAGTAAGTTGTTTCAGGATGGGTAAATTATTAGGAAGAATTAACTTTGTATTGTTAACTTAAAATATTACAAAAAATAAAATCAGTAAACTGATGTAACAAAATGCCAAAATGATTTTGTTTAATCAGCGATAATTGCAATTATGATATATCATATAGAAAATAAGTTATTCTTAATCAATTTCCGAGTAAGCTCCAGATCTATTCATTAAGCAGGGCTTACGGAAGAACAAAGGTCTAGTTTGATGAGCATATGGAAGGAATATGTGGGTAGTGTTATTCGTCAAAGATACCTGTATTGCAACTTCCAAAGCCGTATATGAACACTGTAAAACAATATGATGCCATGAGAACTGATTTGCATTAAATAAATTCTTTCTAATATATTACCATAAAATAGGTGCTAAATTGGGAATTACTCCGGTACCGATCAACCGACTTGGTCTTATATCAATAGGCTTCTTCTCATGGACGTTATAATTGCGAATAACAAGTTTCATGAAAATTCGATAAAGCGTATTTGAGTTATCGCAATGCGCAGACAGACGGACAGACATTTTCCATCTCCCACACAATCTCATAAAGTACTATTCTGGCACTTAATAAGTTTGAAGTTTCCCTAACAAAGAAAGTCGAGAATTACAATGAAGCTAGTTCATAGTTGAATCCTATGCAGACATGATTTTACACAGGAAAATAGATCGATAGAGACTAGAAAGTTGCTAGTTCTGCAAATGACAACCATTCTTTCTCCATTCTTAGCTCAAAAATTGGTCATTTTACTTTCGTACTTCTGTTGTCTTAAAGTTGAAACATTGTATTATATTATACAATGGTTAATGGATATTATTAAAAGCAATGAAAGTAAGTTTCAAAACTAGGTTATTGATTCTAAACGCAGACCTTTCAACCAACAGATTTATTCTTATTTATAAACTTATAGCCTAATTGCTTGTAATGTAACAAACACTGAAAGCTATGACCTCGGCACCAACGGACATTCTATTTGGAAAAGATATGGCAATACTAACAGAGACCTTTTTAATGGAGGACTGGCAGCACCCAGAGTTCTATGCAATACACCGATTAGCAAAAAAAGGCGAAAAAGGAAGACCGATGGGAGGAATAACTATATTACTGAAACCTTGGATGACCCCTGTCATATACACTACACAGTGCGAAAATGCAATAATGGTGGAAACAAAACAGATGACAATTATAGCAGCTTATTTCCAACCACTTTCTAAAGCAATTGACATAATCGATGAACTGAGCCAATTACTTCAGCAAACCAATATAGCAGAGAAGCCGGTTCTCATTGCAGGAGACTTTAATTGCAGACTAGATGTTCAGAGTTATAAATCAAAGATAGTAATTAGCAATCTGGAAGAAGAGGGCTTCACTCTACTGAACAGTTGCCGTACACCCACATATATATGTCATAAATGGTAAAAGTGTTATAGACATAGCGTTGATTAGAGGAGCAGTGGAGGGAAGTATAACCCCCATGTGGACAGATAATTCCACCCCGCTAAGAAAACATGTTCCAATGGAAATATCCGTGAAAATACATGGGAAATGCAAAAGAAAAAAGACACTTCTAATGTCGAGAAAAATTAATAAGGAAAAAATAAAAGAGAAAACAGGAGACTTAAGGCAGATAGAAGAATTCATATCAAATGGAAACCTAGAAGACGCAACAGAAGCAATAGAAAACTTACTTAAGAGTGCTACAGAACAGATAAATCCAAATACAAAAAAGGCACAGATGTGGTTTGATAAAGAATGCTACATGAAAAGAAAAGCCGTAATAGAGACGCTACACCAATTAAGAAGAAATTTTGAAGACACAGAACAGCTAGAGAAATATGCAGCAGAAAGGAAACACTACAAAAAAATGATAAGAGAGAAGAAAAAAATATACTGGGAAAATGAAGGAAAAAGAGAAGTAGAAAAAGCAGAAAAAGATCCCTATGTTGCCATCAGACCAAGAAAAATACAACAAACACAATACATAAACATGCAAGTTTGGGAAGAGCACTTTGGAAAATTACTAAACAAGAGTAATGTGCAAGATACACCGGAAAATTTCCGAGAACCACAGGTTCCCATGGATCCAACAAAATGGAATCCATTAACAACAAAAGAAGTTTCAGAGGCAATAAAAAGTATGAAAAAGAAGAAAGCAGCAGGGCCAGATAAAATTTTTAACGAATATCTGAAGGACACTGCAGACGAACTCACCACTATCTGGACTAAACTACTAAATAAATGTATAGAGACTGGCAACATTCCGGAGCAGTGGAGACACTCAGAAATAAAAGTCCTTTACAAAGGAAAAGGTGATGCAAAAGATACCAATAAATATAGAGGAATCGCCTTACAAAATGCTCCCTTCAAGATGCTAACGAAAATAATAACTAACAAAATAAAAGAAGATATAGATAGAGTGTTGCCGGAGTCGCAATTCGGATTTAGAAGTGAGAGATCAACGCTGACAGCTATTGAGCTTCTTCTGAAAGATATAAAGGATGCGAAAGAGAAGAAAAAGAAACTATACGCAGTCTTTGTTGATTTCACTAAGGCCTTTGACCTCATGAACAGGGATCTTGTTGTAAAGAAACTGGAAGAAACATTAGGAAATGAAAATGCCTGGACAAGACTCATACGAGCAATTTTGAAATTTAACATAATAAGAATATCAGATAACTTGTCACTGTCAAAGCCCGTATTACAAACAAATGGTGTACCACAAGGCGACCCGATGAGTCCGGTACTCTTTATACTAACTGCAGAAAAGATACTAAGAATCACAGAGAAGACAGAAGAAGTGTCCAGCTACGCGTATGCAGATGACATAGTAGTAACATCAGAAAACCTGCAGAAACTGCAGGAAGCAATAGAAGACATGGATAAATGGTGTAAAGAAAATGATTTCCACATTAATGTAGATAAGACAGAGATGATGATCTTCAGGAATGGAGGAAAAGTACCGGCTGAAGCCAAAATTAATATAAATGGGAAATCCATAAAAATTGTGTCTGACTACAAATATCTAGGTATGACATTACAGACAAGCGGCCTTTGTTTTTCTAAGCATATAGCTGAAAGAGTTACGCAGGCAGTTCTGGCGATGAATGACATTAAACATATACAGGCTCTAAGTCTGGCCACAGCCATGTTGTTATTCCAATCAAAAATTTTGCCAATTATGACATATGGTATCGAAGTCATCTGGGAACATCTTACAGAATCTAATCTGGCTACAATGGAGAAGGTGAAAGCATTGTACATCAAAAGAGCCATCGGTGTAGCTAAATCCACAAAATCAAGACTTGTTTATGTGCTAGCAAAAGAATCTTACCTAATAGAAGACATGAGAATTAAATTTCTGCTACCATCCACAAAAGCATACGAAAGTCTAAGAAATACATTACTGACCAAAAGGTCACAAATATGGCCAGAGTTCTTCGCTACCGGGGCAATGATTGACCGATCATGGACATCTACAAACTTTGAAATGCGTCATGTGTTCACGAGACTGTCTATACATGGCTTCCATCACTTATTGTGTAGGAACAAGACCTATCATGAACCAGAAGTGCTGTGTACGTGTGAACTTTGTGAACAGCTTTGCGAGAGATATCATATAGAGACATGCAAGAAGAGAATAAGATCAATAAGTGACTATGCAAAAGACAAGAATAATTTCTCAAACTAAAATGCACATTTGTGCGCGTTTCAGATATATATAAAGCAGCATGGTCTACATATATCTTCGTAAATGTAACAAATAATAACTAGCTCTAAAAAATAATTAAATCTGTCAGGCACTTATTCAAGATAGCAGTAGGCTTATATACTAAAATCTATCCTCAAATCATAGAAACTTATGACTAAAGTTCCTTTTGATAGCATATGTAAGCTTTTTCTAAACTGATATTTACATCAGTGTGATTGTTTTTCACAATTTTAAGATCACGAAATCTGAATTACATGGGTTTGAGAATAACTTAATAGAACAAATACATTTATAGAAAAAAAATATATATTATCAGGGGATTTTATTAGTTCTGCAGTCTATGAAACAATTTACTAATAACGTTAGCAATATTTACTAAAAATTTACAGCCATGAACTCATAACTAATATTATTAGAAAATATTCTTATGAAACAGAAGACTAATAATAATAACTAATATTATTATGTATTTGCTACTCATATTATTTGCAAATAATAAAATAATAAATAAAATAAGCCTATCGTGTCCCATGTAGGGCAAAGGCCTCCTAAGAAGGGTTTAGCTCCTCTTATCTAGCACGGCGAGCTACTCCGCGCTAGTGAAGTTGTTCGTGATTTTGAGCGTCATGTACACTTGAACTTTAACACTTGGTCTTGAGCACTTAGTCTTGCGTATTGTTCAGGGTTTTCCCCAGTTCTTCCCACTCGTTTCTTCTTTTGGCTACCCTGGTCCATTGTTGGCCCACTTTATCCTTGAAAAGGTCCTCCCATCTCCTTTTTGGTCTTCCGCGCAGCCTTCTTCCTTGTCTGGGGTCCCATATGGTACTCCTGTATGTCCATCTATCGTCCACCAACCTTGAAACATGGCCACCCCATCTCCATTTAGTGCATTCTGCTAGGTGAGATATCGCTCACCTAGCAGAAATTCAAGAGGTGAAATACTTGTTTCTTACTCTCAATATGCTGTGGAACTTCATTCAGATCGTAAATACTGGGATGGCCGACATTAAAAAGGATGTTTAGTTTTCTGTGGAAAGGTTCAAACAGAGAGACTGATTATGTCTGCTCTGGCTAGAGTAGCTCAGCCATTTCATAATTACGGGTGGGACATTCTAGCTAATTATAAAAACTATTTTTGTTTATTACATATCTTAAATAATAAACTAGAATCGGTTCTTCACATTCTGTAAAATTTACAATGCCTTCTCCTCCACACTACATGCTAAGCATTATTTAAAATTTATTTTAAATATTTTAAATTTGTTTCTCAAAATCTGTTACGGGTGGGACATAATTTGGACACTGATTTTAATGATGCAAAACAAAAGTTCATTTTCTGTTCTGATATTACTGTTAGGGTCTTAATGTTATTAATGAAGGTATGAGGGATTAAATACAAATTATAGTGTTTCCAGGTTGTCAGAACATTTATTTAACTCATCAATAATAATTTAACAAAACTATCACTGTTACGGGTGGGACAAAAATTCTCTTGTTTGTTATTTTACATAGTAATTAACCACACATATTTTTTTAAGTTAATCTTATACCAAATTGTACCTTAAAATGTATATTTTCTGAAATGAAAATGGACATAGCTGATTACTCTTGACTACTTGGCATTAAAGAGTGTTAAAATCATGCTAAAAATGGCAACAACAAAAAGTAACTCAATGCAATAAATAAGTAAATCGACAGATTTTACACATGAAACCACTTCAGATACACCTAAGACCTTAATATTCAGAGAATTTGAGATTTTAAACTTATTTTTGACCACCCAATTACAATAATTTTATAACTTCTCTCTTTGAGGGAAAAATTCCCATATTTTATTAAATGGCTGAGGCTTTATGGATGAATATCGACGTCATACCCATCAGGATGTAATTTTATTATTTCTTAAACAGAAGGGACGCAATGCAGGTGGAGGCATAGGAGGCAACTTACGTATTTTAAAAATGTCAACGAACCCTCTGGAAGGCAATTTACATCGTCTAATGCCAGGAGTATATTATTCTTGTTGGTCTGTGTCATAATACTCATCAGCTAGAATCTAAAGGCATCATTGTAGTGTGCTGCATACATTACGTGCAGTACGGCTTGAAATCGCCTCTGCTGGCAATATACAGAATTCTTTCAACTGGAAGATATTACAACAATCCCTTTTCATGTTGGTAACAGTACATTATGCGTAAATTGTTCTTTTTTTGGAAACTCGTCATAAACAGGTGAAGGTCGTCCTCCCGTGTTAAGTTCAGTGTCCTCAGAACCGAACTCCTCAAGGCAATAAACTAGTCCAGTTCTATAATTCTCATACATGAATCGTTATGGATACGAGGTTCTTGTGTGGTCTCTCAATGTTATGATTCTAGTAAATTAAATATTAAATTATATGCAATTGATCCACGTAATGGGAGTTCATTTAGTAAATCCAGATCGAATTTGTAGTTCGAAAATACAATAAACATAGGAGAACACATATTTATGCCTGTAAGTGGACGGCACAACCAGTATGTTATAATGTTGTGTTTCAGTGACATACATTTCCTTTTACATCTGTAACGGATGGTATAAGTGAATTAGATTACTAGATTAGAGCCAAAAAATACGTAAGTTATAGCAATAACTATATGCAAATTAATAACTCAAAATAATAACCAGAAAACCAATTTAAATACCGGTCTCTAAACACATCAATTAGGCACATGCCGTAATAAATAGATTCTTATGTGTAAGATAGAAACTGCCTACTGTAAATACGGACTATCTTTTTTATGCAAACGGCGAAAGAAGCTTGTCAGGTTATCAACCTTACGCACCGGTCGTCTTTACCCCAGGGCTACTCCTGGTTCTCCAGGCGATACTAGAATGCCAAGGCAATTTTTTTGTTTGGAATGCACTATAATCTACAGCAGAACTCAATTATCCGGATTATTTGGGACCGGACCCGATCCATATAATTTGATGAGTCATTAAAATGGTCATTTCTTAGAAAAAGGTAAACTGTACAGTACTGTACTTACAAAAAGTGTCACATCTTCAACATATGGGTCAAAATAGATATATAAGCATTCATGAGCCACAGATTATTGTCTCTGTTGGACACTACATGAGAATATTATAGGAGAAAAATTCCTCCGACACTGGGACTTGAACCCAGGACCTTTGGCTATTCGCGCCAATGCTCTACCAACTGAGCTAAGCCGGAGATCAATTCACAGTGCCAGATGGAACTTCTCTCCTATGACTGATTGCCCTAATGGTCTACCTCACAGACAGACAAGTTATGTCATATGCAGTACTGTGAGGCACACTAAGCAGTGATTTTTGTGACCGGGCTCCCACTGTTATTGTACAGTTAACATTCAAGATAGATATATAAGCATTCATGAGCCACAGATTATTGTCTCTGTTGAACACTACATGAGAATATTATAGGAGAAAAATTCCTCCGGCACTGGGACTTGAACCCAGGACCTTTGGCTATTCGCGCCAATGCTCTACAAACTGAGCTAAGCCGGAGCTCAATTCACAGCGCCAGATGGAACTTCTCTCCTATGACTGATTGCCCTAATGGTCTACCTCACAGACAGACAAGTTATGTCATATGAAGTACTGTGAGGCACACTAAGCAGTGATTTTTGTGACCGGGCTCCCACTGTTATTGTACAGTTAACATTCAAGATAGATGTATAAGCATTCATGAGCCACAGATTATTGTCTCTGTTGGACACTACATGAGAATATTATAGGAGAAAAATTCATCCGGCACTGGGACTTGAACCCTGGACCTTTGGCTATTCGCGCCAATGCTCTACCAACTGAGCTAAGCCGGAGCTCAATTCACAGCGCCAGATGGAACTTCTCTCCTATGACTGATTGCCCTAATGGTCTACCTCACAGACAGACAAGTTATGTCATATGCAGTACTGTGAGGCACACTAAGCAGTGATTTTTGTGACCGGGCTCCCACTGTTATTGTACAGTTAACATTCAAGATAGATATATAAGCATTCATGAGCCACAGATTATTGTCTCTGTTGAACACTACATGAGAATATTATAGGAGAAAAATTCCTCCGGCACTGGGACTTGAACCCAGGACCTTTGGCTATTCGCGCCAATGCTCTACCAACTGAGCTAAGCCGGAGCTCAATTCACAGCGCCAGATGGAACTTCTCTCCTATGACTGATTGCCCTAATGGTCTACCTCACAGACAGACAAGTTATGTCATATGAAGTACTGTGAGGCACACTAAGCAGTGATTTTTGTGACCGGGCTCCCACTGTTATTGTACAGTTAACATTCAAGATAGATGTATAAGCATTCATGAGCCACAGATTATTGTCTCTGTTGGACACTACATGAGAATATTATAGGAGAAAAATTCCTCCGGCACTGGGACTTGAACCCTGGACCTTTGGCTATTCGCGCCAATGCTCTACCAACTGAGCTAAGCCGGAGCTCAATTCACAGCGCCAGATGGAACTTCTCTCCTATGACTGATTGCCCTAATGGTCTACCTCACAGACAGACAATTTATGTCATATGCAGTACTGTGAGGCACACTAAGCAGTGATTTTTGTGACCGGGCTCCCACTGTTATTGTACAGTTAACATTCAAGATAGATATATAAGCATTCATGAGCCACAGATTATTGTCTCTGTTGGACACTACATGAGAATATTATAGGAGAAAAATTCCTCCGGCACTGGGACTTGAACCCAGGACCTTTGGCTATTCGCGCCAATGCTCTACCAACTGAGCTAAGCCGGAGCTCAATTCACAGCGCCAGTGCCGGAGGAATTTTTCTCCTATAATATTCTCATGTAGTGTCCAACAGAGACAATAATCTGTGGCTCATGAATGCTTATATATCTATCTTGAATGTTAACTGTACAATAACAGTGGAAGCCCGGTCACAAAAATCACTGCTTAGTGTGCCTCACAGTACTGCATATGACATAACTTGTCTGTCTGTGAGGTAGACCATTAGGGCAATCAGTCATAGGAGAGAAGTTCCATCTGGCGCTGTGAATTGAGCTCCGGCTTAGCTCAGTTGGTAGAGCATTGGCGCGAATAGCCAAAGGTCCAGGGTTCAAGTCCCAGTGCCGGAGGAATTTTTCTCCTATAATATTCTCATGTAGTGTCCAACAGAGACAATAATCTGTGGCTCATGAATGCTTATACATCTATCTTGAATGTTAACTGTACAATAACAGTGGGAGCCCGGTCACAAAAATCACTGCTTAGTGTGCCTCACAGTACTTCATATGACATAACTTGTCTGTCTGTGAGGTAGACCATTAGGGCAATCAGTCATAGGAGAGAAGTTCCATCTGGCGCTGTGAATTGAGCTCCGGCTTAGCTCAGTTGGTAGAGCATTGGCGCGAATAGCCAAAGGTCCTGGGTTCAAGTCCCAGTGCCGGAGGAATTTTTCTCCTATAATATTCTCATATGGGTAAAAGTCAGTTGTTTTAATGACAAACTGTCAATTTTGTCGTAAACAAAGTTTTGCCTTTTCGCAAATAATCGGGCCTGAAAAAGGGTTTCCAAATTCTCGCTTGAAAACGGCCAACTCCGAATAGTTGGAGTTCGGATAACTGGAGTTCTGATCATTGGAGGTCTACTGTATCTTCCTTGTGAAAGTACGAAAGGAAGTTTCGACCATTTTGCAAAGAGCATATAGCAGTGTATTAGAGATCGTGACACCATAGAGTGTCGGATATTAACGAATCTTTACAGATTTCATTGAGTAGGCCTAGTAAATCGTTACCAAATATTGTGGCACGTACGTCGAAAGATATAATCATGTGAACAATAAAACCGGAGTCACGGTCATTAATGAAAATAATATAAGTATTCTAGTGTAGGCCTATCATGTAACTTACATCAAGGTTAGGTTTGAGAAAACGAAGAAGCTTCGAGTACTGAGAAAGTAATGTGGAAGGATTTCAGAGAATGCTCAGTCAATCGATGATGTTTGTGTATATGATTCACCGCTTCAAAGCGGCCGTAGAGATTACAAAAAATGGAATACAGCTAAACCGCTATCCAAACTGAAAACAATCTGTCATGGAATTCATTAATACTGGCATATTTTAAATAGTTAACAATAGTTTGAAAAGAAAAATACTCACATGAAAATTGATGGAATTCATTAATACTGGCATATTTTAACAATAGTTAGCAATAGTTTGAAAAGAAAAATACTCACATGAAAATTGAATGAAGTTAAAGGTTAACGTAACAATACTTGAGCTTTGATAAATAGCCTACATTACATAACATCACATTTGATGTTACATTAACTTTAATCATTTGTTTCAACAGGCTCTGAATAGGGGTGTATGTATCGAATAATGACTTTGGTATGTCAAAATCGAGATAACGAAATGAAAGATAACCTTGTTTTAGCCAAGATATTTATTAAGTGCCAGAATGGTAATTTATGAGATTGTGTGGGGGACGGGAAAATGTCTCCCTTTCTGTCTGTCTATGCGGGATAGCTCAAATTCGCTTTATCGGACTTTCATGAAACTTGGGATATACATTTATAACGTCCATGGGAAGAAGCCTATTGATATTGGACCAAATCGGTTGACCAGTACCGAAGTAATGCCTAATTTAGTGCCTATTTTATGGTAATACTTTAGAAAGAATTTATCAAAAGCAAATCAGCTCTCATGGCAACATTTGTTTTACAGTGTTCATATACGGCTTTGGAAGTTTCAATAACAGATAACTTTGACAAATAACACTACCCACATATTCCTTCATATATGCTTATCAAACTAGAACTTGGTAAGCCCTGCTTAATGAACCGATCTGGAGCTTAACTCGGAAATCGACTAAAAAATAACTAATTTTCTGCATATTATAATTGCAATTATCACTAATTAAACAAAAGCATTCTGGCACTTTGTTACATCAGTTTACCTGATTTTGTTAAAATATGCCTATTAGGCCTATGAAAATTCTTAAAATCTCAGTGGAAAAGTTTTTCGATTGGGACCTCTTTCATAGATAATGGCTCATTTTTCTTATGCATAAAAGGACAACGATAACATAAAGTATATATTATATGAGATGGATTATACGGAAGCATCTAAACTCCTGTTCGGGACCGGCAACATGACTGGGTGAATACCGAGACCAGCACTATAGTTACGCTTTCATATTATTGTGGACGTTGTGTCCAGGACTGATTTATATCATCTCTGCTATTGTGTCACAATTCCTTCATATCAGTCACGAAGGTCATAAATAATGTAGGCTATGAACGGAATCCAATGTCATCAAACATTCATAAACCAGCATTTCCTGGTGAACCGAAGTATGTAAGAATATGGTAGGCTAATAGTGCTTATCAGTGACAAATTCCTGATTTCCAAATATTAACTTGCTTTGTATAGGCCTACTTAAACTTGTTTTAAAATGAACTTTTTGGAGTAGGAATGTTGGCACGTTTATTCCAGATAATCTTAAAGCAGGGATTACATCCTTAGTCAGGGCCGCCAATAGGGGGGGGATCATGGCGCAGCTTGCGCCAATGAGAAGAATTGGGGGATTAAAAAATTGAAATTTGGTAAAATAGAAATTCACTGCGCATTTCAAAATATTTGAGGTTTTGAAGGAAGGGTTTATTGTGATATAAAAGTTAAAATTTGCAAAGCTTGATAAGGAAACATTGCCTTTACATGCATTATTTTGACTCAAATGTGATGTAAAAAGTTTTTTTTTATGATCAATGGGTTTAAAAAGGTTTTGTTAGATCTTACAGGTGTTTAATAAATATGTCAGACTTCCCAAACCTAATACCCATTCAAAAATTTCGCACAAGCAACCTTTCTCTCCCCCCCCCCCGCAACACAAAGCCTACAGCAATGAAAAGGTTCAGTGGAAAGGTTTTTTTTTTTTTTTTTTTTTTTTTTGCCGTCTTCTGGCACAGCATATTCAGATTAAGTTATTTCCTTTAAATTTGCATATACTGTATATCGTCGTCGTAATGGCAGAAGTCACTAAGTCAAAAATCTTAGTTCTGAGATTCAGCTGTTCTAAAGTTGGAATAAATAATTGCATGTATGGACTTAGTGAAACTAGAAGTATTAGTTACTTGGAAATGTGTCTGGATATCAATTAGTGAGTTAACCTGCCTATAAAGCATCCTTTCATCAATGTAGTAGTATATATAACTCTAAATGAAAATGTTTTGAGTGACTTCTGCCGTAACAATTATGGCCCTGGGGTGGACTCAGCCTCTAACAGAAATTAGTACCAGGAGCATTCCTGGGGGTAAAGGCGGCCGGTGCGTAAGGTTGACAACCTTATCACCTTCATGTCCGAATGTCTAAAAATCTAGGAGCTTCAACCCCCTAGAATCATCTGGGCCTCCATGGTCTGTAATGGGGAACACTACTTTTTACTTTTTCTCTGCCGTAAGGACGACGATATAATTTATTTTTCCACCATTCCTTTTTCTCAACTTATTCAAAGCTTACCACGACAAATAAAGTGTCAGTGAATAGGATTTATATTTACGTGGATTTCTATCGCTGTTATGATTCATAGGAATGAATTCTATCAGTAGCCTCTCTAATTTGATAGATTACTTCAAAACTCAGATCGTGCAATTTCCCAAGGCAGCAGAGTACACTCCAAACCCTAGTGTTGTCATTGGAGACGGCTGATTGGTTTCAATAGGCCTACCATGCAGTGTGAATTCCCTGCGGTGAGTTCAGTGCAAGATCTTTTATATGTTTATGACATTTTTAAACATGTTTTAACATAAAATGAATGTTAAGCTTATATGCTATGACATTTTTAAACATGTTTTAACATAAAATGAATGTTAAGCTTATATGCAAGTAGCTGGTAAAGATCCTACACACTGTTACATTATTCATTGCTGTAAGCTTTGTATGAGTTGAAAAAAAGTGATACAGTATTGACGAAAAAATTATTGTCTTCAGATCATTTTATCTTTACCATCAACAAGTTGCTCTGCAGAAAGAATTATGGAAGTTCAAAATTTTCAAAAATAGGCTGAGAAGCAGCATGAGAGATGGTATCTAATAAGCTGCCCTTCCCCAACATTCAAGTTACAGTACTGATAAATTTTCTTTAACAAGTGTACGAAGAGGAAAAGTGCTCCTTTCAAAGCCAATGGAAAGTAGACACTGAACAACAGCTCTACATTGTACTTTTATACGTAATTAATTTTATACTAGTTTTGTTTATAAATCCAACTGTTAGCGGAATAATGTATGGTGGTAGAACTATGTTGAAATATGCAATATTATACTGTTATAACAATACCCTGAACGTAATATACATATTTATTACAATTCCGGGGTGCGCGGGCAAAGGGAGTTAAGTCCACTTTCTTGTTACTGAGAATTAGAGTGACTGAACACACTATACCAGCCCAACATAGCTTTAGAGATGGATAAACCCATGAAGCACACATCCATAACTACCGTACATTTTTTAGTATGACTTACTGGACTTAACACAAATGTAGAAAACATTTTTATCTATAACTCTGTGGACATATCTCAATTTTTTAGGGTGGTGGACTTAACTTTCTTTGCCCGCGCACCCCGGAATTGTTATTACAATTGTTATTTTTAACTCGTATCTTGAAGCTTATAGATAATAAAAAGTATCATACTGTTCTATAGCATGTGGCCTATCAAATAATAATTTTCTGGAATGTATAAAAGGAACAATAAGTAGGTATTGCACTATGTATATATTCAGAACATATAGCATTACTACATTACTCTATTAGTCTATTTAGAGAGCTACAATAGGATTCATTGAATCAGAAAATAATAAAATAGAACTATACGACTTGCTAAAAATATTTTTATTTTTATTTTTTAACCATACCATATTATGATGAATTGATCGGATTTTACTTGCTAATTTCTTTCTTTCTTTTTCGTAGTTTTACCTCTCCCTTTTAGGATTTAAGCGACCCAAGCCGCCCGGGCCTTACAGGGCCGCGACCTGTCGGGAGAGGGATTATCTTTGGATCACATACATACTTTTTTGACCAGACAAGGACATGGAGGGCCTCCCCGGATGAGTGATCAGCCCAATGCCGGGGCCACCTCCGAGACAACACGAACACATAGGACGATACACACCATTCACACACACAGTCACTCAGAACAAGGCGAGGATGGGGATGAAGATGATAATAACGGCCAGATGATATCCGGGGACCACAAGGGCCTAAAGTTACCCGACATTTATCTCAAAGGTGAGGGAAAACCCCGGAAAAAACCTCACCTAGGTAACTTGTCCAGACCAGGAATCGAACCCGGGCCCGCTGCGTGAGAGGATTGAACGCATCCCCTGAGCCACAGCGGTGGACTTACTTGCTAATTGCTTGTTTCAATTTTTTTATGTAGTCCCTACCGGTTTCAGAACAGCTTCAGTAGTATTAAGCTTTGCGAACTTTCCAGTGTTAAATTGAGCTCCCAGTAAACATAGGGCTAAGGGCGATGGGATTTTTCTTAAGGGGTGCGCCATAGCCGTTGGGGGATGGGCACCCCTGTCGTCAATTATGTCTAAATCTGTTAGCTTTCGATGACTCCTTTGCTAATGACGCGATCTTTCCTCTCTATATTCTTAAACACCTTGAAATTATTTTAGCCTTATCTCTTTGAAGAGATACAAGTTATATCATTAACAGTCTGAATTTTATATCAGGGTGCGCAGCCGAGAGAAAATGATTACTCATAAAACATGCTTGCTTAAACGGTTAAATCTGTTTAACAAAAGCCTTCTTTATACAGGCCGGAAGTTAGATGCAATTTCTTTCATTTCGCATATCATTAATAAAAACTGAGACCTATAGGCCTAAAGAACATAAAAACTTCAAATATGGTATTTTTTTCGTCTTTCTAAAAATAATACAGGTGCAGAGCGTCGAAGAACCGAGCGTAGTGGCTGAGATGGTAACGTCTCGGACTCTCATTCGGGAAGTCCCAGGTTCAAATCCCGGGGCCGGTCAATTTGACATGGGTTTTTCATGGTTTCCCCAGTCTTAAAGGCGAATGCCGAATTTAATATTTACATAACATGAATCATCCTCACAATTTCATCCGGCTCATATCCATTTAAATTAATATCAGTTGAAATTTCTTCATTTAAATACACCGACATTAGTAACATTTGACAAGCAATAGTTCCATAGCCTACCCTACTGTACAGACACAATCCCGAACTTCTGATATAACCTCGAAGCTGAAAGGAGTATAATCAATCACTGCTGAAATAAAATTAAAAAAAAAGTGTCGAAGAATTTCCCATTTTTATATTTAGATCATGGTATGCCGTTCCTAGTAATTACAAGGAAGACTCACCTGAGGAAGGCTGAGAAACAGACTGAGAACCCACACCAGCACGATGAGTCTGTTGAGTCTCCTGGCCGTGTTGAGCGATTTCATTGGATATTTGACCACAACGAACCTGTCCACACCAATGAGCACCAGAACAAACGTGGACAAATAGAGGCTGAACATTTGTAAGAACTTGAACAGTTTACACTCGATGTTGCCTGCCAGCCAGGCCACGGTGAAACTCCAGGCTGCCTCCCCTGCCAGGCAAAACAGCGTCACCAACAGATCCACTATGGACAAATGCAAGATGAGTGTGTACACAGCGCTCGAGGTCTGCTTCCCTGATCTATTTGTCCTAATACTTTTTATAGTCCAGGCGTTCCCGATGAACGAGAGCACTGCCATTACTGTCAACACTGATGCCCTAACCGCTGAGCCATACGTCAACTGTGGCGCATGCTCCAAGCACTTGAGGTCGCCACTGGAGTTGAGCCAGGACCACAGAGTCGAGTTCTCTAACCGGAGTCTCTCGCACGCTTCTATTGGCATCGCGGACCACGGGCTGAGAACACTAGAGTTGACGTCTAATGCAAAGTGGAAGTTTTGGGACGGTATCAGTTGCAGGGGTTCAGCCCGAGAAGATCCAAAGTTTTCCTCCATTTCCATTTGGCACTGATCACTTTGTTCCACCGATTTCACAGCGAATTGTTTATTTAGATGCGCATAAAAAAAGGGTATCTTTTACGCTAACCCTTTATATTTCACTATTAACTAAAATTAAACGAATCGTCACCTCGGAAGGATTTCCATTCTTAGTGCGTCCCTCCTTCTCCATATTGTTGCCATTATATTCACTTCTACCTCGTATGAGATCATCTCGAAACTCCTTTTCAGTTTGCTGGTGATACAGAATTATTCAATGTTCAACACTTTGATATAATATTCAACTACATAAGAATGGGTCTCCTTATTACATTCACTGCAATACAAGTTTAAGTGTTTTCATTGACCTTCATGTCAAACAAATCAGCTGTGGGGTTAGAATACAAGAGGTCATCAATAAAATGTATAGCAACCTGTAGGGAGGTTAGGTTTGGTTAGCTGAAACTGTACGGAAATTTATTTTGTAGATCATATTAACTTATTTATAAACCTGAAGGGTTTAAAGTTACGAAGATATTAGAAAAGGGTTGTTGAATACATATCTGTATACGTCAGGCTGTTTCACACAAAAGCAGAAGAAATAGAATTAATATTTTTATAGGCCTACTCCCTGACAGAAACTGCCTCGCTTCAAGCGGAAAGAGAAGAACCTACACAGAAATATCCCAAGAAACTTACACAAATTTTCAGATTCGTCCAATTTCAGAAACGTTCAAAGGCTTAACATAGACATGTTGAAATAATGAATTTTATGTGTATATTTTGCTAACAACGCACCTCATAACAAAACATAGGCTATTCTATTTTAAAATAAAGAACTGATTAACTCTTGAATAATGATAATTCGTGGAAACTGTATTGTACGAAGGATCCCAGCTATGAAACCGTATCAAAATGAAAAAGAAATTTTCAGGGGAAATGTCAGGCTTCTATGAATGTTTTTTTTTTTCGCTTTTATTTTGGCCGGTTTTCTAACACTATTATTTGAGCTGAAGTGAACTAGATAGTGAAAATACATCAGAAGTCGTGATCGAAAGGCATAATATTCAGAAGAATAAAGTCCTTAGCAATCGATAATGCTTGCTTTATTGATGATTAAACCATATCATCTTTGATCATCTTTAGACAAATCAAGGGGGAGCTTGAAGCATACATGTCGAACATTATGTATTTTTCTGTGTAAATTTAAGCCCAATATATGTCAGATATTAAAATTTAGAACTGTCATTAACTTCTTTTTAATAATAACGGATTAAGTAAAAACTGCCATTCTGATATCTTTAAAATAGAACACATTAGGGAGAGTCACTGCAAAACAACAACAATTTTCTCGGTAATACGAAAATGTTATTACTGTACTGTACCTAGAAAAGCATGGCTCACGTGTTAATTTGTCACTGTTAAAACAAAATTAATATAAAAATGTATAACTTCATTATTTTAAATACATGAGGGCTATGTTCACTGTTGGACTAAAGAACGCGTGTGTAATCAGAGGCTTTGGCTAGCATCACTGCAACACGAGTCTCATTCGGTCGGTCGCGTCGGCCACACTGACACTGACAGTCTCCAACTGTATCTCACTCAAATCCACGCGCCTGCGTGTTCACCCTCCCCTCCACTCATTAGGAAGTTGTCACCTGGGAAGACATTGAAAGTGACTTGTCACATGGGGTCACAAGTTCACGACATATCCGTTACAGTAGGATTGACAATCTTTCCTTTTTTCGGCTTCCTTTTTAACACGAACTACACAATACGTGGAAAACTTTATATGTGATTAAGTGGGCACTTATACCCTTAGCAAGCAGGGATGGCGGTGGAGGCCAGGTAGGTTCCTTCGCCCACAAGCACCCTCACATTTACAAGGGCAGGGGATTAGTACCGACCGTAATTTCCGCCCCATGAGTCACTTAGTCTACTTCAATCAGTCAAGCTTAGATTTGTTTAATATGTCATTTTATATTAAAATGTTTTTTATATATCATTTCTACACATAATTACAATAAAAATGACACCAAACAATGTATAATTTACTTTAATAGGAACATAGGACTTGAAAGCAGTTTTCTCGTAACTTTTATTTATAGATTTTTTATAAATGTTCCTATTAAAGTAATTTATACATTGTTTGGTGTCTTTTTCTTGTAATTATGTGTAGAATTGCTGTATAACAAACATTATAAGATAAAATGACATATTAAAAAAACGTAAGATTGACTGATTGAACTAGACTAGGTGACTCATGGGGCGGAAATTACGGTCGGTCCTAATCCCCTGCCCTTGTATATATGAGGGTGCTTGCGGGTGAAGGAACCTACCTGGCCTCAACCGCCATCCCTGCTTGCTAAGGGTATAATGGATTACCGATAATCTTTTATAAACAAAATTTTCCCAATATTTTATTTTCAATAATTCCCTTACATCTTACACTACTTTTACACGTAGTCTCCGCCCTTGTCACATGTCATAATGCGAAACCAAGTTTTGTATGCCTTCGTCGAAGAATGATGCTGCCTGTGATGAAAATATCGTGCAATGATAATAATTCCTTTATTGCAACCAATAGTCATAGTATGATGAATGGAGCTCTAGTAGAATGACACATGGCAGGGGAAACAGGAGAACCCCGAGAAAACCTGTCCCGACCCCATTTTATCCGCCACAAATTTCACAAGGATCCACCGAGAATCGGTCCCGGGTCCCAGTGGTTGAAGGCGAGCGGTCTTACCACTCAGCCATGGGGGCGGCAAAAGTCGTGCAATACAGAACTAATGGAATACTTTCGCGTGTTTTATTATTGTTCATCCATGGCAATAACCGGCCGCATAGTCAAACCTTTAGTCGCAACATCAGGATGGAAAAAAATTAATTCGACCACCCTCCCTACAAGCGATTTTCACCTGTTTCTTTATCTGAAGAAGTTCCTTGATGGTAAACAAGAAGAGGACACTTGGACGAAGGCATACGAAATCGGATTTCGCGTTACGGCAAATGTCTTAATAAAGGCGGAGACTATGCAAGAAGGACTTTAAGCTGGAGGGCCCGTGTCGTAGATTTACGGCACGTAAAAGAACTCCAAGCTTAAATTAGAGCCTCTGGAAAAACTTCTCGGCCCTTTCATGTCCAAGTAATACCTTAGTTTCCGGAGGGGGGTTAAGGGGCGATGGGCTTACCACCTGTCCCTCTTCCCTCTCTAGGAAAATAAGCATACTAAAATTCACATCGGTCAACAGAAACCTCCACTTGGAGGCCCTTCGCCCCAACATGGGGGCATAGGATTCGATATATATATATATATATATATATATTGAAACGAACTTAACCAACAAAATATGTTACTACTGTAAGGGTATATTTCCTCATGGATAATATAGGATTAGTGACAAAACACAACTTTTTATGTAAACATTTAAAGGCAAATAGTAGTAACTAGAATAAACTTGTAATGAATGTCTTCATAGGCTTTTGAAAAAAATACTTGCTGGAGAAAAAACAAAACAGTGACAAATACAATATTGGTATGCTAGCGGTTCTCGCAATTTGCATAGGTACCAATTTTAATTGCTATTATTAACTAGCAGGAAAACATTATATTTATTAACACTGACATAGTTTTTACATAAATTGCGTGAATTATATAATATCATTCTTAATTACATTGTTTAACGTTAAAAATATGAATAATTAAACGAACAAAACGAATCTTCTGCTACCATATGGGCATACAAGTTCAAAATGAAACGATTAAAATGAACCATAGATTCATGAACCTTGTCCAAATGATGCATAAATAATTTTACTGCAACGACTGATAAAAATAAATAAATAAATAAAAAATAATAAAAAATAAAAGCCCTGCTTCCAGGTGCATTTCACGATTAAAGTGCGCCGCCCGGGGAAGAAAATAGCCTACCTCAGATTCGAGTTCCCTAGCCCCAAAAAAAATCCCGCCAGGGTTGCCATACGTACGACTATAGTCGTACACATACGACTATTTCATATATTTGTACGACGTACGACGCAACCATGAGTCGTACGCCGATTTGTACGACTATTTTTAACATAGAGTTTTATATTTTTAACCAGTCTGCTGTCGAATTTTAAATGTTGATATATATATATATAAAATATATATATATAAAAAATATATATATACAGCTTCTTTCTTTTTTTTAAGTATGCTGTTAAAATCAACATGATTGGAAAGCAGTCCTGTTCCTTTTGCAGTAATTACAACACTGTGGCACTACTGTTTATTTAATTGTATTGTATTTTTTTTCAAATTTCGCACATCGGAAGATAATGAAACACGCCTAATCATTTACAAATAAGATGATTGATTAACAATTACATGTCATATGTAAGGTGTAAAATACCGATTATCAATTATTATTATTATTAATATTATTATTATTATTATTATTATTATTAATAACCCAATACGTTCATTACACTGAAAAATCACAAAGTATACGACAGTTTTGACTAGAATACGACTATTTTCGAATATTGGTACGACTGTTCTACGTTTCTGCTCTGGCAACCCTGAATCCCGCATAGTGAGTTTCGTCCAAATCATTCAATGCTTTCCCATTAGGCTAAGTTGTGCATTCATTATCCCCTTCTGTTTAAAAAAAAATCAGATATCTGCGAATCGTAAACAAATGAATCAAGATAGTAACAGAGCAAGGTCATCTTGAATTAATTTCACAACTGAATACTGTCTTGCTAATAGGAACGTTTTCCACAACAACCGAATTGCTCGTGTGTTTCTTAAGGAAGGTATTTCGTCTCCTCGAAAACATTTGATTTTAGGCATTAAAAATCAAAATTTCGCAAAATCCTTCATTAGCGTGCATTTACAATATGAAAGGAAGGTACTGGTAAATGATAGATAGGGTAGGTATATGGTTATTTAACGAAAGGGATGTACTGCAACTTAGGCCTGTGACCGTCGCCGATGTATCGGAATTTTGTCCCGCAGGACTTCTTTTACATGCCAGTAAATCCTACTGGCATGGGCCTGTCACATTTATGCACACATAAATGCCATCGACCTGAGCCGGAATCAAACCCGGAAGGTACTGGCAAAATGCTAAGTCTTTACCTATTATGGTTTAGGCTCTACGTTGATTTTCAGTCAGTCAGTCGGTCAGTCAGGACAAAGTCGCTTATATAGATGGAGATGTACCGTCTACTCTACAGCATATAAAATCATTAGATTTGTACAGTTATTTAATACAGATGTGGGGGAAAAAACTGTTTTACTATTCTAAAATTTTAATGTGTCCTGAATATAAAGATAAAAAATATGGTCTCCTTACGTGAATCTAATCTACGATTTCAACTTCTGCTGCATCCATAAACAAAAATGTATAATTAATTTTAACTAAATATTACACGTGTCGGCCGCGGTGGTCTAGAGGTAGCGTGCCCGCCTCTAGATCCGCAGGGCGCGGGATCAAACCCGGCCGCGGTATTTTTCAGGACGTAAAAATCCTGGGCACGGAGTCCTCCGGGAGGGACTTTAAGCTGGGGGTCCCGTGTCGTAGATTTACGGCACGTAAAAGAACTCCAAGCCTAAATTAGAGCCTCTGGACAAAATTTATCGGCCCTTTCACGCCCAAGACATACTTAGTTTCCAGAGGGGGTTGCGAGGCGATGGGCTTACCACCTGTCCCTCTACCCTCTCTCGGAAAATCAGCATATCAAAATTAGTATAGGTAATGAAACCTCCATTGGAGGCCCCTTCGCCCCACCTGGGGATCATAGGGTACCAGATACAGATACAGATACAGAAATATTACACGTCCGGTTGTAAGCCTAGTGGGCTAACATATTTCCTGTGAATCTATCTACTCTTATGCAATTCAACGGCCCTAAATAGCATGCTCACTACCTCACCTCGTGAGACATCGGGTATACTCGGCGATGTTCGTCTCTCGCAGTCTAAACTTTCACGAAGAGTACAAAATTAGGAAAACTTTTTCTTTATTATATAAAGCCTAAGTGAAATGAACACAGTGAACAAACATTCTAATTTTATTTTTACTTGCAATTTTCATAGCTCTGAACCACAAACACTTTTAATAAACTGCCAGCGTAAATTTCTTAAAAATCCTGGAGTCAATTAATAATGGCGGGCGAAGCCGCGGGCACCAGCTAAAAATATATTGATAGTTTAATCCTGGAAGTATCGCGGACAGTAAAAATCCAAACAAACCACTCCTTCCCTTGAAAAATATAACTTATGAAAATTACACTGAATTTATCAAATCAAATTCACATGATATTCATCTGTCAACAAACAGTTGAGAAACAATACGTAAGTTATCACTCTTCACAGATAGCTTTGGAACTGCATAAAACTTACGATATAACTTAATTAATTTCTGAAATCTACGTACTGGTAGGAACGAATTACCGGTATATTCTAAAGGAAAAAGCGAAAGTATACGATGAGATATTTTAAATAAAAATTGATGAAGCCAGCGCTGACTTTTGTAAATGTATTGTCAGTGCCTTCAGGATTCTAGACCTGTAAGTTTCGTATTTAAGCATCATTTTTACCGTGGCAAAGCCACGGGTTATTTTCTAGTAGCATTACAATATAACCAGCGGTGCAGGCGAGGGTTTACAAAGGTTTAAGTCGTATATCAGTCACTTTAGTCGTTGGCGTAGACCTACGTAATATTATGAGCCATTGATTAAGCCTACATCTTCTGTTTTGTTAACTTTTTAATTGATTATCATTATTTAATACATTATATTGTGACTGGACCCAGATAAGTTTATGTTAGGGGTTAGGGTGGAATTTTTATCAAGATTTTAATATTATTACCTTTATCGGAAAAATGAAGTTCCTTAACAGTAAAAAAAAATACATGTTTATGCGATCACTATCTGAAGTCCAGCACCGCTTCCTAGTTTCCATTGTTTATTCCGATTAAAAATAATAACTTGTAGTTCTGTGAGCAGTATAGCCTACAACGCATCAAAAAATATCTAACTTCTGCTTCTCATCAGTTAAAACGGCCCCCATGCTAAAACAGAATAAAATCCCTTACACATATGTAGTCCTTAATGACTTCATACCAAACTGGCAGAAACTCGAACAACGCGTTTGGTCTGGACCAGTGGTGGCCACCAATTAATTTTCCGTGTACTATTATCATAATTATTAATATTGTTACTAAAAATCCTGTTTATTTGCTGAATCGCTGTAAAAACGAAAATCAGGCTATTGTTCATATACATAGTACGATCTCCTATTCACTCACGATCGTTTGAAATCATTCCTTAGTTCATTAAAGTTTTACTACTTTCAGCGCAGTTTTCACAGCCATCGCCTTAATAGCTTCTTAGCTTTTAAAAGATAAAAGACATTTTTGTGTTTAGAAAAAACTTAATCACATTGCTCTTCTAAGTAGGTCTAGGCCTATACATAAGGAGAGCGCGGGAATTTTAGATAATAAAAATTACATGATCCTTGTGATATCACAGAAAGGATATTAATGGACAAGGGTAGGAAATGTGATATATCGCCAAGAGTGTGAAGTACAAGGCAATGGTGAATGGTTAAAAAGAAAAAAAGTAAGAATGGAACGAACATGAAGAAGGAACAGCAAGGGACAATAAATCAGAAGGAAATGTGACTTATATACCGTGGCTTTGGTACCGTATATCGAAATGGGAAAACATTGCATAAATCTTACACTTCTATCAGTAGAGAATAAATGGTGCAAAATACGTTGCACAAACGTTTTCGCATATACATGTTAAAGGCTAGCACAGAAAAAAGTAAATTATAGACAATTAAATTTTATTTATTGCATTTTCATAAAACTATCAAGTATCTAGAACGGAAAACATCAGGGTCGATCTTTATGTTCAATGCTTTCACCGTGAAATAATAATAATAATAATAATAATAATAATAAAAATAATAAAACCTTGGGTTTTGCATGGTTTCCTCTATCTCAAAAGCAAAAATGTAGGATACATTGAGATATAGCCGAACAATAGAAGCAAATGCTGCACGAGTGAGTTTATTACAACAGCCTACTGGTCAATTTGGGTGGCCACGAAATTTGATTTGAACCCAGGACCTCTTACCCATACACCATCTCGTTCTAATTGATTTTGGTGTGTTCATTAGACTGTGGTAAGCTGACTACATTTCAAAACAATAATTAATTTATAGTATTCTTGTTCGTTGTTACTATGGGCAACAGAAGAATATTCATATTTTAATCAAAATTAATGTTCTGAAAATAGCATTTAAGTCATGTTATTTCGTTTTTATCTTGATACCTATTAATTTTATAAAGGAATGTATTTAACAAAAAATGTTCTCTTTAATTTTCTCTACAACTTGACTGTGCTAAGTTTCCATGTACCGTCCAATGTAATGGAGATAGCCTATAAAAATTGAAAATGGGTAAGAGTAAAGTACCTTCTTAGGTATTTTTGCAGAAAAACGGATATAGCCATTTTGTTAGTCATAGAAAAGAGTTTCTAATTTTAAATTTTTATTAAAATCGTTAGAGCCAATTTTTCAAACATCAATTTTTTTTTTTTTTTTTTCATGCAAAGTTCCCCTAATATTTGAGTTATAAAATATATCAAACTCTGGGCGGTTCGATAACATTTTTAAAAAGTCCTTAATTAAAAAAATGTAGTAAATGCAATGAACCGTTTACCCGCTGTGCTTGTCCACGGACAGACGGACGTATGGTAAGGACGTATGGACGTAAGGCTGACAACCTTACCATCTTCACGTGCTGAATGTCCAAAACCTGGGAGCCTCAACCTCCTGGAAACCTATGGGCCTCCATGGCCTGTAAAGGGATCATTTTACTTTTTACCGGTACTTGCATTTAAAAGGACCGTCATATTAGTATTGAAATCTACGATCTGATTTATCTTTAATAACTGAATATCTTAATTTCACTAACAGGCCTATTGAGGAAGTCCGCCGCCGTGAGTGAGTTGGTAGCGTGACTGCCAGCCATCTGGGCGCCCCGGGTTCGATTCCCGGCGGGGTCGGGGATTTTACAGAGATGTAAAGTTTCCTTCCTGTTGTGTCCCCATTCCCATCCCACGAAAGGACCTGGCCACCCTACGCGGTATCATCCTTCCTAGTGTCCCTCGGTCGGGCCGTGCGCCATTCCCCACGGCTCTCTCCCGGTCCGAACACTTCTTCATCATCATCAATGTCGAAGAAAAAACTTCTATTCTAACTTTTATCCATTTTGCTCAAGCATTATAAAGTTGAACTGACAAATGGAGGTAATTTCGAGTCATAGCAGTAACCACAGCTTTTTTTTTTTTTAACGGAAGGTTAACCTATGTCCTCGAGAGCCAATCAAAATGCTTCGGGCCACCGAATATCATATAATATAATATAATATGGGCCTAGTTGTTACTCAATAAAGAGGGCATTGGCTATACTTCACTGCAGTCATGTGTTTGCGGACTGACTTCCACAGCTAACGTATTCGTATTCAATACAAGCGAACTTGGCAACATAAAAATAGTAGGCGTACCTAACCAAACTTTAAACATATCTTAATGATCTGCAGTGTTTCTCTGCTCCCCGAAAAGTTATTCCTAATTTCAATACAGAGTGGAGTTATGGGTAACAGAACATCAACACAGACTAAAGTAAGTTATAGAGCTAGATGAGAATGTGTATTACTCACGATAACCCACTAGGCCAGTGTTGTCAGGACGTAATCATCACAAGAGAAGCCAGTCACATCGAGTGAAATAAGAAGACACAATAATAACAAACCGTACGGCTTTATCACTGTCACTACTGAATATATCATATAAAATATAAATAAAACACAGCTTTACACACTAGAACACTCACTATCCGCCAGTTCCATAGGCTAATCGAAACAAGATTATCTAAGTTGATCGATAGAGACTCGATAGACAATAGCTATTGCCTTTAGTAGTACATGAATCGAACACTGTTACAAGAATGGCGCTGATCTCTCGTGATTTCCAATTTCATTTTGTTTCACACTTGTTTAAGTTACATATTTCATTGTAACCTTGTACAAAGTCACAGACGAATAGTCCAATACTACAATCTTGTGTTTTAGAAGAATATAACAAAATAAATCCAAGCAAAAGAGCCCGTTCTTCTCTCCCGTACTGACGTTCAGTTGTCTCCATTTTCAGGAGAAATTACATTCTCTCGTAGGTAATTTAAGAGAACACCAAGACAATTTATTGTACAACTAGCTGGTTGCCCGTCTTTCGTAGCCTACATGTAAACAAAAAATCGGATGCGTGGAACGCCACGCGACAATGGACAGTGAAACTTGGATTTTTAATTTTTGTTGTATTCTTTCAATTTTGGATTGTTGGACTTTTTTAATTTAGGATTTTTTAATTTTTTTATTTTCGATTTTTTAATTTTTGATTTTGTAAATTTTAGATTTTCGACTTTTAAATTTTGGATTTTTTAATTGTTTTATTTTGGATCTTTTGATTTTTAAATTTTGGATCTTTGATTTTTTAATTTTGGAATTTTGAATATTTTAATTTTGGATTTTTGAACTTTTTTTAATTTTGGAATTTTTCATTTTGGATTTTTGAATTTCTTAATTTTTTTAAATTTTTGACTACACCTTAAGCCTAATCATTGAGTTGATTGTTTTCTGTGCAGTCCGTCACAGCCCCACTACTTTTGTGACGATTTTGTTCGTAATGATAAAGCGTAATGCAACTTTGGGTTAGCTCTCGATTTACTCCGAAACAAGTTTCACTTCAAAAAAAGTATTTTGTATGGTTCTTAGCGTTAGGCGAGAAGTACTTCGAGGAAGGAGAACACCAGTATTACGACCAATGCCACCAACTTATATGGGCCCGTGGGCTCAAATCCACCATATAATTTGTCATATATTATAATCATAATTATTTATTGCTATTACTAGAAATCAAGTTTCATTATTAAATACCTGTAAAGCAAAAATCAGGCTATAGTTGAATGATCGTCTCTTGTTCCAATTCACTCACAATCGTTTGAAATCGTTCCTCCATTAATTTTTTATGTTTCTCAAATCCCGTTTCTATTGCCATCGTCGGAATATCTTTCTACGCTTTCAAAAGACTAAATACATTTTCTCATTCAGAAAGAACAAAATCACATTGCTGTTATAAATACACATAAGGAGAGCGCAAAAAAGTTAGAATTAGAATTTAGACGATGCAAAAATCACAAGGCAAGGAATTCTGATATAAGACAAGAGTGTAGGGACAAGACAAAGAAGTCAGAGTGAAACAAACATGCAAAATCCGATAAAATAACATTCTCTTCGTGTAAATTGGTTGTAAAAATGAAGAGAAAGTAGATACCACAGCGCATCTCATCCCTGAAGGATACTCAACCCAAATAAAATATTATGTAATGCACTCACATAACTCTCTTTACCCTAAGCAAAGGCAATACACCTTTCTCACTTCACATTCTGATATAGAATAAGAGGCTGTTTTGCAAGCGCTGCATAGGCCTATTCAATTGTTCAACCTAATACAAAGCAGGCAAGACTGAGTTTTTACAATTCAATATTTTATTCATGCCTTGAACAATTCAAATAAAATTTCTGGCTTTTAGTACATCATGTACAAAATTTAAAGAAAATTGTTAGAGCTGTTTTCGAGAAAATGGTAAAAAATTAAATTTTCTTCATGTAACATTAAACACAAGGGAAATAAGTCGACAATCTTTGTGTCACATCCCCAAAATATAGCCTACCTAACCTAAATAAAAAATTGTATTTTTATATAATTTTTTGTTCTTGAGCTAGGCTGTTCACAGACACAGACACATACACATACTTGTTTCTGGAAATAGCAGTGTATTTATGTTAAAAACTAGACTTCGAATTTCAGGGTCAAACACACTATTTTTCTCTACCTACGGTACCTAGAAGAAGCAAAAATGTTTATGTAATACTGTATTATAAGCTTCAAAGAATTTCTGTTAACTAGGCTACACCAACACTTTCCTGGTGGTTGAAATTATTATAAAATGTTATTGTAATTAGTTGTTACAAACAACAAAATCATCTCTTGTGCAGTTCTGCATTTGTATTTTGTCATGTCAATTTCATGACCCAAATAAAATCAGGTAAACTGATATAACAAAGTACCAGAATGCTTTTGCTTAATCAGTGACGATTGCAATTATGATGTGAGGAAAATAAGTTATTTTTATAATCAATTTTTGAGTTAAGCTCCAGATCAATTCATTAAGCAGGGCTTAAGGAAGAACAAAGGTAAGCATATGTGAAGGAATATGTGGGTAATGTTATTTGTCAAAGCTAACTGTAATGGAACTTCCAAGTCATTATGCAATCTATTCAGAATATTTCTGAAACATCACCCATGATTACAACATATGCTACACCTTTCTAAGTTGAAAATATAATTCAAAATCTCCAGGACCTCATAACATTAACAATCTTGTCCTTCAATATATACTAGTTAAAATACAATACATTAATACAGGTCTCAATGAACAGGTATGAAGGGGATATGAGTGAAGATTGGATGAAAGTAATTAAGAGATTGAGGAGCGATAAATCAACCATTATGTTTTCCCCACCACCCAAGGAGGTTGAAAGGACTGTTGAATTTGTAGTCCCAAGTGAATGGGTCGATAAGTACGCTCTATGTACAACGTTTATGATCGACAGTTACCAATCAACGGTAAGATTCCTTGTCTTGTGAGCAGTGTGATTCAGAAGGCACCTGAGGAAGGGTTGAGGGACGACTCGAAACGTTGTGCAGCATTCTTTTAACTATTCACTGTGAGTAAATTAACCTATTGTATTTTAACTAGTATATACACAAAGACAGTGGAATTCAAGGACCAAATATGGCTTGTCCTTAAAACCTACCAAAAAATCAATTTGCCATATAACCAAGATCTTTATCTCTGCACTATGATCAGCGTATTTTCCTCAGAAGTGGAAGACAGCCCATATTGATACTATCCCAAAACAGTATAAGAACCCAGCTTATCCAGAAAATAGACCACTTAGTTTATTAGACACTCATGGAGTGGTACTGGAAAAAAGTAATACTGAAATGACTGCTTACTTATACAGCAGAGAAAATTCCACCTTGGCAAACAGGCTTCGAAAGGAAAATTAATAAATCATAGCATACTGGCTCTAATAAATGACATAACCAAGGGCTTCAATACTCATTCATATATTACTGCAGTCTTTCTCGACATAGCCAAGGTTTACCCCAGGTCTGGAATATCAACTTTCTAAACTGATCCTTTGTTCACTTCTGAAATTACTTATCAGTTATCTGGAATACAGAATATTTAAAGTATGCATTGATGGAGTGCTCTCAACTAGCCAATTTTCCTCTGTGGAAAACTAAGGTTCTCATGTATGCAGATGATACAACTATTTACAGCATCAGTCAAAATCCAAATTTATCTAAAATTCAGAGGCATATTAAATTACTTCAGGAGTGGCTAAGTAAATGGTATATCAACATTAATGCAGATAAATGTAAATCCATTATCTTCACTCGCTGCAGAAAAAGACCAAGGGAATATATAAACATAAATGAACAACAAGTGCTACTGTGAAATATTTAGGTATTCATCTTGACACAAAATTACTCTGGCATAAACACATTCTAGTCACCAAATCCAAGGTAAGTGCACGCATCTCCAAATTATATCCTCTTCTGAAATCCACCGCTCTAAGCCAGAGAAGAAAAGTAAACATATACAAGATGTTAATTCTATCCATGCTGCTCCCGCATGGTGCTATATACCAAGATCTGTTTTACAGCACCTACAAATAGTTCAAAATAAGGCTTTATGGATAATTTCTTCTGCTGACAGATATTCAAGAAAATAGTGAAATTCATCAGAACTTAAATATGAACTCAGTGCACATCAAGGGACTAAATTTTATGAGAATATTTCTAAAAGTGACATTGATTTTATTAAGGAACCTGGACAGTACAATGCTAAGATTTACATTAAACATAGGACACCTAAGTCATTTCTATTATGACTTAATATCAGTTTGTAATCAATGTGTAAAGATCCAATGTTGTGACACTTGGATCTCATCTTTAGTTAAGCAATCATCAAAGTGAGACTCTTAAGTAGAAGAGACACTTCATCCTAAAAGTGCAGAATATGAAGGGAAAAAATCCAAAGCCTTATATGAACGCTGTAAAACAATATGTTGTCATGACAACTGATTTGCATTTCATAAATTCTTTCTAATATATTACCTTAAAATAGGGACTAAATTGATCATTACTCCAGTACCAGTCAACCGATTTAGTCCAAAATCAATAGGCTTCGTCCCATGGACGTTATGAATGTGTAGGCCTATACCAAGTTTCATGAAAATCTGATAAAGCGTGTTTGAGTTATTGCACATGAAGAGACATTTTCCCATCCCGCACACAATCTCATAAAGTATGATTCTGGCACTTAATAAGGGGCGGTAGTATGGAAATTTGAAAATCTTTTGAGCACACCCAATGTTTTTCAGAAGTTGGTGCCACTGGTCCTGACTATGTAACAAACAAAATTACAAACAGACGAAATGCCGGTAAACCATCAGTAATGGAACAAAGTTTTAGAAAATTTTACCCTCGACAGCAAAAGTATTTGTCAATATTTATCGCATGAACCATTTGTCAGAATCATTGAAATAAGCTTAACATTATTATATGAAATAGAACAACAAAAACAGCCATTGCCTTGAATGGAATAAAAAATTAAAATCCTTACACTTACTGTCAATTTTAATGACCTCAAGGAACATTCATGCAAGATTGGAAGAAATTCGAACAATGTATTTGGTTGCAACTACAAACAAATTTACAAACAGAACAGTCGAGTTAAAGAAGACCTCACTTCACTCTGTCAATTAACAGTATGTGTCCAAAGTATTAAGGTACAATTACATTAACGATCAAATGTACATTAGTTATTTTTATATTATTATTCTTTCTTTTTTCACCTCTCCTTTAGTGGGACATTCACGCTAATTGAACGTACAGGAGGGGGTCATAACTATAGATTACTCTTAGGTCTACAGCCGAAGAGGACATCCTGGTATGTGAACAGCATGAGGCAGGCCTCCTTTTAAGGCAAAACAAAATGCTTATACTGTATCACAGGCAGGGGACATTTCGAGGGCTTAGAGTCAGACAACGTTAACTCCAAAAACGCAACTTTTCAGGAGGAAGAAAAGAAGGTTGTTATCATTGATTATTTATCGATAACTTACTTATTTATGAAGATAACACTTTAAAACTTTTACCACACACAGAATAATTCTGCCGGAAGATAATGACGAATGATTGATTGTAATCCCACTGTTTGCTGTAATGAAAATAAATAATTTTCGGAGATAACGTTTTCTGACTCTAAACTGTAACATCATATGACAGGAGTTAACGTTGTACGAGAAAGCAACACTATACTGATATTGTAATTTTATTAATAACAAAATTATTACATATTTAACAGTATTGAAAAAATATGTTGAATACATGAACAATATGTATCCGGCAATAATTTTACGGAATTCCATAATGTGCACATCTGTATTGTTGACTGAAAAACAGTTTTATCATAAGAACAAAAGTATTGTGCATATACAGTATATTGGAGAATATACATGAAAGTTAAGATGTTACAACAATACAATATACCAAAAAATCTTATAATAGTGATAGTGATAGTTAAAATTTATTAAGGAAAAATTGACTGGACAATGCAATGAAAGTTACGATTGTACTAAACTAATACCAGATAGGCTACTACACAAGCAGTCTTGGTATTCCTTCGTTGTGCCTTTGATTCTTCACCTCTACCACCTCCTCGCCTTCAAATAAACGTTTTTAGAAAATATGGTGTGTACACGGGATTATATTTTTGCCACGTAGGTCTTTCGGGTCTTTCAATTGTTCTGCTTGCAATTTTATCAAACCATGATATTTTCTCTTCATTTGCATGTGTTCAATTGAGAAATTCCAAGATGGCCTTCTTTGTATTGCAAACTTGTGAAACCCTTCTTGAACGGAGTCATATTTGTAGTATATGTTCTCTTTGTCTTCCTTTCTATACTAAAAGCATACAATATTTAGCCATCTAACGCTATTTCCATTGGTATCAATTTTCTTATTTTTTATCACAGATTTATGGAAGTCATTGAAGTCATAAATGCCTTCCTGCTCCACTTCTGTAACATGGCATTTGCTTTGCTTTGTCGCCATTCTGACCACGGCATACCAACCCGAAGGATCGAATATATCTATCACTTTGCTAGCATTTTCTGTGTGGGAGGGAACAGTGTCACACTCCATTTGGGAATATCCTGTTTCAAAAAATATTTGATCTAAATTGACAGCATATAACAAACATTTGAATCGATAGCAACTGTCAGACATGAAGCAAATATTCTTCCCGTCTTGGATTATTTTCAGACGATTAAACAAAGATGATGCCACTTCTGATGCTCCACGGCCAGCTATCCCCTCATGCCACCTAAAGTTCTCAGCTGTCTGATCCTTGCTTACAAAATTTTAATCATCACTATTTTTTAAAACATTGTCTACCATTGTGTTTGTAAAAGTAGCTAAAAAGAACCCTTGACATATCTGCCTTCTATCATTACCTTTTACCAAGTAGTAAAACCTTGAACATTTTCTTTTGAATTTGTAAGCTCGTAGAGCTTAGAGCCCATTTTTTATACTTTTATAGCAAGTACTAGTTTACGAAGTATTAATATAAATCGCTAGATGGCACTGATGCCAGTTACTATCAGACAGAATTCTTGGCACGCTTCTACTTATTTATTTAAATTTGGATAAAGAAAAAATCTATCATACTCTGTATTGTGATAAACTAAGGAATAGTTTTACATATTTATTCTTGTTACTATTAGCTATTATCATCAGATTAAATAATTAATGTTAATTAGCAACAGAAAGCTGCATTGCCGACATCGAACTAATATCGATAAGTCGAGTGACAGCTCATTAACATTTACTTGGCGCTACAGACAGAATACATTAGCTCACTTAGAAGCGTCCTATCGATCATTGTACTTGGTTGTAGGAGCAGCTTTATGAACAGATCGATTATTTACCGCATTAAAATTATCTAATTTCTGTGTAATTATACATTACAATTAGAATGTAAATGTTCACATGCAGATTCTTTATGTTACAGAATAATTACAGCATGTTATTAGCTTTAAGAATACTCTTATTCTGGATGGAAGCTACTCGAAACTTCAGGAAGAGCCTTCCATGAGATTCTAGAACCTGACTCTTTGTAAGATGATTATGTGAACGCATTTTGGCCGTTAGACTTTTCTCATTCCCTCACCGATCGTCGCTTCGTAAGGGCACAGCCCCAATTTAGCAACAGACCACAAGTCTGCATATTAGTAGTACAGTTACACCACAGCACCTACGAGACTACAGCATGGAAACAACGCAGATATTCAAAGCATAGCCAGTTTGGAGACTGGAATTGCAGCAGCCCTGGAACTTTGTGGAGCGTAGCTTGTAGCCATGGAAGGACTCGCTACTGGCCACCGTTCAGGATGATCTACAGCAACATAGAACTTCAGCTTCAATAACTGTACATCCCTTAACTACAGTCCGGCTAAATGCAGTCACATTCTCATCAGATGTAATCGACATGCAAGTTAAGTAATTCCAATCCAAACACTGCATTAATTTACAAAAGCCAAGCAAGGCTTAGCATCTTTATGTTATTATAAAGTAATTCTGCATGCATAATTGTAAGGAGTTTTGGCATCCTTGCAGCTCCTCTTTTCCCCTACGTGCAAGCTAAATATGCTGCCGTAGTAAATCTTGAACAATTTATTAAAGACCAAAAATATGGTCTAACATTCTTGCTTGTAACAAAGTAATTCCGTGTTTATCACGTTAAGACGTTTTGGCAAATAATTGCAGCTTCTCTTTTCCTACTGACAGACAGAGTATACTGCAGTAGTATTTTGAGCCAATACAGCTCGATCATTCTAAAGAATTGTAACTATTGAAACAAAAAATAAAGAAACTTGGATTGTTGTTGTAGAAAACAAACCATATTATATTATAATAATAAATGAACCTTGTATCACTCCTGAAATCTACTTAGCAATGATAGCAGATTATAATTAAACTTTGGTTAATGCCAATCACAACTAAGAGTAAGAAGAGAAGCAGTAATCTACAAGAAAAAGAAGAATAAAGCAATAATTCTCTCTCTCCATTATTCCTGCTTCCTTCAACATTCCTGCAATTCTAAATTTGAATATTTTCTGGATTATAATCCAGTGGTCCTCCGAAAATCTTATATAGCAAATTCTGTCAGGGGCACAGGCCTACATTTCTGATCCTCAACGGGCCTGGATCCCTACATTTTCTGGTCATCCGGACCTGGATTCTATCCACACCTTGGATAATCACTTTGTCCACTCCTCATACCTACAGTGTATATTGTTTGTAAAACATAACTTGTACTTGTACAATTCTAATACTCTATTGTACTTTCAGCTCATGTTGACTGGATTACACACTAAGAGCAGTCATAGCAGGCCTAGTGGTAAGAAAAGGTGCAAGAATTCTGGTAGAGCAGTGCAAGGGACAACAGTCTTACTGGATAATCAGGTAAGTGACAGCCTTCCTTATAACACACTGTCATACACCACCCCTCACAATGCCAGACTCACAAGAACTTGCCACAGATGCCTCCAGACTTAAGAACTACAAGCAGAAGAGGGCAGTCATCAAAGGAAAGTTAACTAGATTTTACCAATATGTTTTGTCAGTTCAAGTTGACCAAGATAATATTGAAGAGATTGCACACAGACTATCACAGGATGAATCACTACTAAAGAACTTTGAGGAAATACAGGGCAAAATAGAAACATGTGACACAGACCCGGATTGGGAAGGAGAAAGACAAGCTTTCGAAGAAACATACTACACAACTGTAGGCATGGCTCGTAAGAAAATTGAGACTATGAAATACAATACTCACAGGCTAACATACCACAAGTTCAGCCTCAAGACACAACTCAACCTAACACTCAAGCTAACTGCACTCCTAGAGTTCAGCTACCAAAGATAAATTTGCCACACTTCAATGGCAAGCATTCAGATTGGCTACCATTTAGAGAACTGTTCATCTCGCTTGTTCACAGCAACAATTCGCTTGATCCAGTTCAAAAGTTTCACTATTTGAGAATAGCATTGCAAGGCTCAGCCAATAAACTTATTGACACACTACCCTTAACTGCTAATGGTTATGAAACCGCCTGGAACTTGCTAAATGAGAGGTTTCAGAACAACAAAATTATACTGCAACAGTTATTACAATCTTTGATTGACTATAGCAAGATCCCTAAGGAATCACCCAGTCAATTAATGGACTTGCTTGACCACTTCACCAGACAGGTTAGGTCAATAGAATCTATCACACCAGAGAACCTTAGATGGGACTACATGCTCACTCATCTTCTCACGTCTAAACTTGACCCTGCTACGCTCAAAGCATGGAGCCTAGAGGGCACAGTAGATCAACTAAACACATTCAAGGAACTCTGTAACTTCCTACAGAAAAGGGGACAAGCTCTGGAGACACCAGATAGCTCCAGCAGGTCTAAAACTGTACACAATACACAGAACAAGCCTATCTACCACAGACAAGTGAGCCCACGTACCTTTGTTGCCCATGCAGCCAACAATTGTATACTGTGCAGGCAAGATCACCAGTTACACAAATGCGAAGACTTCCATAACCTTAACAACACACAGAGATGGAACTTTGTAAACAATAATAGACTATGCAGTAATTGTCTCAGAGCAGGACATAATGTCAGAAACTGCACATCTACATCTTGTTATAAATGCCAACAACGCCACCACACTCTGCTACACCAGGACAAGGTTCGCAGCAATGAATATAGGCAACATACAACTACACAATACACTAGTAGATTGCCTAACAACAGACAGAACGGAAACCAAAGCCACAATGGTACTAGACAATCTCCAACTACTACCAGCAGCAATACTACAGGCTCAGCATTTGCTAATAATGCACAGATCACTCCTAAAACTCATACATTTCTTGCCACAGCAGAAATACTAGTCAAAGCTCAGAATGGCAGACTCATAAAAGCCAGAGCATTATTGGACTCAGGTGCCACTCATACATTCATAACTCAAGACCTGGCTGATAGGCTACAGTTACAAACCAAGCCTACCACCATAGCTGTGACCGGTGTAAACCTGCACACATCCAACATTCTAGAAATAGGGCATATACAGATAAGTGACGCCCATGGCAATGGCTACAAAAGACAGTTACAGTGCCTCATCATTAACCAGATTGCCAAAGACATTCCCAGTGCACCTATAGATGTCACCAGCTTGAGAATTCCTAATGACATTGGGCTAGCAGACAACAGATTTCACATACCCGGTAGCATTGACATATTGCTAGGGGCAGATGTATTCTGGAACTTGTTAATGGGACACACTATACCCATCAACAAAACCAACAAACACAAAGCATACATAAGAGAGACCAGACTGGGATGGATTCTCTCAGGACAAATACATTATGCACAAGGTAGAAGACAAGAACCACGTTGCCACTTAAGCATCACAGAACAGATACACAAGAACATGCAGAAATTCTGGGAAATGGAAGAAATTACCCAACCAGTAAGGCCTGAAGAAGACTCCATGTGCGAGCAACATTTTCAAGAAACAGTACAGAGAGATAAAGATGGACGTTACACAGTAACCTTGCCATTTAAGAAGCCCACAGATAATCTTGGTGCCTCTAGAACTGGAGCTCTGAAACGTTTCTTTTCTAATGAAGCTAGACTCTATAAACAACCTAATATACTACAACAGTACTCAGACTTCATGCAACAATATGAAGCGCTAGGTCACATGACCCAAGTAGAAGAGAGTTTCTACCAGGATGGCCCAGAAGCATATTATATTCCACACCAGTTTGTCCTAAAGGAAGACTCAGAAACCACAAAACTCAGAGTAGTCTTCAATGCCTCATTCAAAACTTCTACGGGTACATCACTCAATGATATTCTATACACTGGACCCTGTGTACAACCTGATCTCTACACCATACTCTTGAAGTTCAGATGTCACCCATATGTTGTGAGTGCTGACATAGAGAAAATGTACAGGATGATAATGGTACAGTCACAGCAAAGAGACTTCCAAAGAATCTTCTGGAGACATTCTAAATCCACTCCAGTGAAGATATACCAACTTAACACTATCACATATGGACAAGCCTGTTCAGCTTTTGAAGCAACCAGAGTACTCAACCAGTTAGCCGAGGATGAAAGAAATAGATTTCCCACAGCATCCAAATTGCTATCTACTTGCTTTTATGTTGACAATCTCCTTGCATCATTCTCTACAGAGCGAGAAGCTATACTAGCAGCCACAGAAGTATCACAACTGTTACAGGCAGGTGGATTTAACCTAACACAGTTTTGCTCTAACTCACAAGAAGTTTTGAGAACACTGCCACAAGAAAAGCTCTCTAAAGCTACACTTACTCAGTTAGAAGAGCAGAATACAGTCAAAACACTAGGATTACATTGGAATCCATTACAAGACTTGCTACAGTATACAGTGAAGTCATTACCAGAAGCTACTACCAAGAGACAGATTCTATCTGCCATCTGTACTCTATATGACCCTCAGGGACTAATTGCACCTATTATATCTGCAGCTAAATGTATTATGCAACAGATTTGGCTAAATGACATAAGCTGGGACCAGCAAGCTCCTGTCGACATACAGAAGGCCTGGAATGAATTGTACCTACAATTGAAGCACATAGAATTATACAGAATCCCAAGGAATGTCCTTATACACAACTTCAGTTATGTAGAGCTACACTTTTTCAGTGATGCCAGCCCACAGGCATATGGAGCAGCATGCTACATAAAATCCAAGAACAAGAGCCACAATACACAAGTTCAACTGCTGACAAGCAAATCTAGAGTGGCCCCACTTAAGCAAATTACTTTGCCCAGACTGGAGCTCTGTGCAGCTCAGTTGGCAGCCTGCTTATACCAAAAAGTAAGCTTATCTCTACAGATCATGATATCAGCAGTATATTTCTGGACTGACAGTCTCATAACCTTACAATGGATCACACAGGCTCCACACAAATGGAACACTTTTGTAGCACACAGAGTAACCAAAATTCAAGCTGCTACAGAAAACTGTCAATGGAGACATGTGCCAACACAGCAGAATCCTGCAGATCTCATCACTAAACCTGTCTCACCTAACAAGCTACATAACCAAACTCTATGGTGGAATGGTCCAAAATTCCTAACACAAGATGAATGTTTTTGGTCTACCACTGACAATGTATTTCAGACAGAAGAAATACCAGAAACCAAGAAAACAGCAAAAGCCTTTATGATCACAAGTACACACAATGAATACTTGCATAGATATTCCTCTTTCAGAAAGTTACTCAGGAATACAGCTTATATTCTGAGATTCAAACACAACTGTCTACACAAGTCTGATAGATTTATTGGCCCTATCAGCTTGCAAGAGCTACAGAAAGCTCATGATGTTATCATACATGCTACTCAGAAAGAAGCCTTCTCAGAAGACATAGCTCATGTCAGAAAGAATAATTGTGTTTCTAGAAGCAGTTCACTACTGCAATTGCATCCTTATCTAGATAAAGATAGCATACTTAGAGTTGGCGGAAGACTGCACCATACTGATCTAAACTACAATGCTAAACATCTAATTATATTACCTGCCAAGCACCACATAACTAATATTATTGTCAGAGACACACATCTGAAAAATTTACATGAAGGTCCTCAAGGCATACTGTACACATTAAGGCAGCAGTATTGGCCCATTCATGGAGTTCAAACTGTAAAATCAGCATTAAAAGGATGTCTTACTTGCTTTAGACACAGCCCTGTTAAAGCACAGCAAATCATGGGAACTTTGCCCCAAGCCAGAGTTACACCCAACCGAGCTTTCGACACCACAGCCATAGACTTTGTAGGTCCTATCTCTCTAAAGGATCATGGTAGAAGCAAAACAGTATACAAAGCTTATATATCTATGCACATATGTCTATGTACCAAAGCAGTACATATTGAATTGGTAACAGCAGCCACTTCAGCAGCATTCATTGCATCCTTGCAAAGATTCGTATCTAGAAAGGGACTACCTTCCCACCTATATCTAGATAATGGCAGAAACTTCGTAGGAGCCTCACGAGAGCTGAGTGAACTCTATGAACAATTCCAGACGGAGCAAGCTAACACAGATATCATGAACTTTACAGCAAATCTAAACATACAATTCCATTTTCTGCCACCAAGGGCAAGCCATATGGCAGGACTTGTAGAAAGATCTAACCGCAGCATGAAAACCATTCTATACAAAGTGATGAAAGACACTATCTACAGCTATGAAGAAGCCAGCACTCTTCTATGCAGAATAGAAGCCATCATCAACAGCAGACCACTGACACCGATGAGCAGCGACTCGCAAGACTACATGGCATTGACCCCAGGTCACTTCCTTATTGGTGCTCCTTTGAATTCTATCCCTCACCCAGATTTACAGTCCATAAACCTATCCAGGCTGTCACGATATCAGTTGTTAGAGCAACAGTCACAATGCATTTGGACCAGATGGGTCAAAGAATACTTAAATACTTTGCAACAAAGACAAAAGTGGAACACAGAAACTCAAAATCTACACATTAATCAACTAGTTATATTGATGGTGGATAATATCCCTCCTATGCATTGGCCACTGGCTAGGATTCTAGAAGTGCATCCTGGGCCAGATGGTAAAGTTAGAGTAGCAACAGTTAAAACTGCTAATTCGATTCTAAAAAGGCCTATATCTAAGCTGTGTCCACTGCCTGCTCAGTAATTTTTTTTTTCTTTTCTTGGCCCCCCCCCCCCCCAGTATGTAAGCTCGTAGAGCTTAGAGCCCATTTTTTATACTTTTATAGCAAGTACTAGTTTACGAAGTATTAATATAAATCGCTAGATGGCACTGATGCCAGTTACTATCAGACAGAATTCTTGGCATGCTTCTACTTATTTATTTAAATTTGGATAAAGAAAAAATCTATCATACTCTGTATTGTGATAAACTAAGGAATAGTTTTACATATTTATTCTTGTTACTATTAGCTATTATCATCAGATTAAATAATTAATGTTAATTAGCAACAGAAAGCTGCATTGCCGACATCGAACTAATATCGATAAGTCGAGTGACAGCTCATTAACATTTACTTGGCGCTACAGACAGAATACATTAGCTCACTTAGAAGCGTCCTATCGATCATTGTACTTGGTTGTAGGAGCAGCTTTATGAACAGATCGATTATTTACCGCATTAAAATTATCTAATTTCTGTGTAATTATACATTTAGTCCAGTAACTTTGTCGCCTGAAAGTATGGGGTAGTATGCGTCAAATCCGGTAGTTCTGATTTTTTGCAGACTTATTTATGATGTTGGCCTAATGAATAATCCAAGTTTGTGACCTCGAGCGCCGAACGCAACTTTGTCAAAAATCGAAAAAACCGCGAAAAAATCGTGTTTTTTTCACATTTTGGCGATTATAACCCTAAAGGACTAGTTTCTGAAAAAACTTTCTTAGAACGTTTTTAAAGTAGACTAAATTTGCTACAATATGATACTAGAACTGTCTCTGTAGACCCAATAGTTTCCGAGATTAAGCCTTTCAAAGTTTATCATTTTTTTTTCGAACTTCGCAATTTTCCTTCCGAGCCTACCGAAGCACAGTGCACAGTGGTCCGAAATTCCAATCTAGGAGGAAAAAACTATACTTATAACTTTTACTATTACTTTTATGAAAGTAATTGAATTTTCGAAAGAAAATGTCATGTCTAATTGTATAAATAATAAAAAATAAATTAAATACATAAAAAAATTAATGAAATATATTCAATAATATAATTTTTTTATGGAAACATAAATTACTTCAAAAGTACTAAATACGTTAAATTCAATTGATATTTCTCAGATAATAAACAAAAAGTAGCTGCGCTAAATTGCGCAATTTTTATAAAATACATTTTTTATTTGTTTTAAGGTTGCTCCGTTACTCGTCGCGTGATTTTTTAAAAATCAAGCCCGCACACTCAGATTACTGATTTAGTGACACACCTGTAGCACGTTTTTAACTTTCCCTAAGTTTTTTTTTTTTTTATTTCAGTATTTGACTGGCTTGCTGCCCATCACGTGAGTGCCGTTTGAACGCAAAATCTACAGAATGTCGCATCCCAGTCCCAGCGTGGGTTTGTGTTTAAGAGGTGTAAAAACCCTTATTGCGTCGAGTATTTCCCTTAAAAACATAGAAAATCAGCGTTTATTGAAGGGTGTAATTGAGATATATGTGCACAGTGCTTGTCAGATAAAATACAACAATCCGAAGTTGATCAAAGCAGCTGTTAGCAGTGGAAAATCAAATATTACGCCATCAAGGTCCACGAGATCAGTCTCTGAGCAGTTCAATTTCAGAGAATACTGTTGTCTATGTGGAGACAAAATAACTGAAGAGTTCCTTGTGGCAGAAAGAAAGAAAAAGCCAGAAAAACGGAACAATGTCATTAATGCGGAAAAGTTATCTCTTAGTGCAACAATCTCGTGGCCCTTGATGGCGTAATATTTGATTTTCCACTGCTAACAGCTGCTTTGATCAACTTCGGAATGTTGTTTTTTATCTGACAAGCACTATGCACATATATCTCATGTACACCCTTCAATAAACGCTGATTTTCTATGTTCTTAAGGGAAATACTCGACGCAATAAGGGTTTTTACACCTCTTTCCTTCACTAGGCGCACTTCACCTTCACTTAAAGTCTCCTTACAGATAAAACACAAACCCACGCTGGGACTGGGATGCGACATTCTGTAGATTTTGGGTTCAAACGGCACTCACGTGATGGGCAGCAAGCCAGTCAACAACTAGGGGAAAAAAAAAAAAAAAAAAAAAAAAAAAAAAAAAAAAAAAAAAAAACTTAGGGAAAGTTAAAAACGTGCTACAGGTGTGTCACTAAATCACTAATCTGAGTGTGCGGGCTTGATTTTAAAAAAAATCACGCGACGAGTAACGGAGCAACCTTAAAACAAATAAAAAATGTATTTTATAAAAATTGCGCAATTTAGCGCAGCTACTTTTTGTTTATTATCTGAGAAATATCAATTGAATTTAACGTATTTAGTACTTTTGAAATAATTTATGTTTCCATAAAAAAAGAAATTATATTACTTTCATAAAAGTAATAGTAAAAGTTATAAGTATAGTTTTTTCCTCCTAGATTGGAATTTCGGACCACTGTGCACTGTGCTTCGGTTGGCTCGGAAGCAAAATTGCGAAGTTCGAAAAAAATGATAAACTTTGAAAAGCTTAATCTCGGAAACTATTGGGTCTACAGAGACAGTTCTAGTATCATATTGTAGCAAATTTAGTCTACTTTAAAAACGTTCTAAGAAAGTTTTTTCAGAAACTAGTCCTTTAGGGTTATAATCGCCAAAATGTGAAAAAACACGATTTTTCGCGGTTTTTTCGATTTTTGACAAAGTTGCGTTCGGCGCTCGAGGTCACAAACTTGGATTACTCATTAGGCCAACATCATAAACAAGTCTGCAAAAATTCAGAACTACCGGATTTGACGCATGCTGTGATGTATAAAGTTACTGGACTAATTACAATTAGAATGTAAATGTTCACATGCAGATTCTTTATGTTATAGAATAATTACAGCATGTTATTAGCTTTAAGAATACTCTTATTCTGGATGGAAGCTACTCGAAACTTCAGGAAGAGCCTTCCATGAGATTCTAGAACCTGACTCTTTGTAAGATGATTATGTGAACGCATTTTGGCCGTTAGACTTTTCTCATTCCCTCACCGATCGTCGCTTCGTAAGGGCACAGCCCCAATTTAGCAACAGACCACAAGTCTGCATATTAGTAGTACAGTTACACCACAGCACCTACGAGACTACAGCATGGAAACAACGCAGATATTCAAAGCATAGCCAGTTTGGAGACTGGAATTGCAGCAGCCCTGGAACTTTGTGGAGCGTAGCTTGTAGCCATGGAAGGACTCGCTACTGGCCACCGTTCAGGATGATCTACAGCAACATAGAACTTCAGCTTCAATAACTGTACATCCCTTAACTACAGTCCGGCTAAATGCAGTCACATTCTCATCAGATGTAATCGACATGCAAGTTAAGTAATTCCAATCCAAACACTGCATTAATTTACAAAAGCCAAGCAAGGCTTAGCATCTTTATGTTATTATAAAGTAATTCTGCATGCATAATTGTAAGGAGTTTTGGCATCCTTGCAGCTCCTCTTTTCCCCTACGTGCAAGCTAAATATGCTGCCGTAGTAAATCTTGAACAATTTATTAAAGACCAAAAATATGGTCTAACATTCTTGCTTGTAACAAAGTAATTCCGTGTTTATCACGTTAAGAAGTTTTGGCAAATAATTGCAGCTTCTCTTTTCCTACTGACAGACAGAGTATACTGCAGTAGTATTTTGAGCCAATACAGCTCGATCATTCTAAAGAATTGTAACTATTGAAACAAAAAATAAAGAAACTTGGATTGTTGTTGTAGAAAACAAACCATATTATATTATAATAATAAATGAACCTTGTATCACTCCTGAAATCTACTTAGCAATGATAGCAGATTATAATTAAACTTTGGTTAATGCCAATCACAACTAAGAGTAAGAAGAGAAGCAGTAATCTACAAGAAAAAGAAGAATAAAGCAATAATTCTCTCTCTCCATTATTCCTGCTTCCTTCAACATTCCTGCAATTCTAAATTTGAATATTTTCTGGATTATAATCCAGTGGTCCTCCGAAAATCTTATATAGCAAATTCTGTCAGGGACACAGGCCTACATTTCTGATCCTCAACGGGCCTGGATCCCTACAGAATTTTTTGTTTTGTTTTGATACATGCTTGTTCTTGCACATCTACTCGTATTAGTCCTCGGATATATTGTCTTTTATTGTCAGTACTTTCAATATTTTAATAATTCGTATGAATTTCAAGTCTGACTTCTTCAGAATAAATTACATGTTCTAGGACATTTTGAACAGTCTTTTTAATAAAACCCTTAACTCTTGTTTCCCTGTCACTAGTAGTTGATCCATGAGGCAAGCCTACAGCCGTATTTTTCTTGTGTTTATTTTTTTTTCTAGTTGCCGGGATTAGCATGTTTCTCTCTCATTCCTTGATTTTCATTAGGAAGTTCAATATTTACTTCTCCATCGACTGCTGATCGATTTAAACTAGTTACCACAACAGATTCTAAGTCATGCTGAACAGGGACTGTTGTAGAAGGTCCAGACTGGCTTACTGGAGTCAAAGCAGTGTAGGATTTGAGGGATTACGTTTTCTTTTTTTTTTCTGTGGCTGTCCATTACTTTCTCTGTTAGATGCAGAAATATCTTTATCTGTTATCGGCACATATGTTGGATCATCTTCTGAATCAGACGGCAAGTAAGCAGTCATAGGAACAGCAATAGGCCCCTGGAAATAAGGCATCATTATCATGAATGAAAGGTAAGAGTGTAATTTTAATAATAAATTTATACAATAATAATTTATAACATTGTACGCCAATTGTATAGGCTATATATAATAATTTGTAATTTAGTACATAGGTAATATTAATGTGTAGTAGTAGTAATAATGATATAATAATAATAAAAAATAATAATAATAATAGTAACAACTACAACTTACCAGTGGGCTTGAAGCTTCGTGTAATGTATCATGGCATGTCCAGTCTTCCAACATGCTAGAAAGGCCTGTATCTAGTGACTGGCAAGGACTGCTTTGTAGACTATTTTGCTCTGCATATGATCTTCCAGATGATTCTCGTAGGGCTAAGTGAACTGATAATTTTCCCCTGCTGTACATACTATTTTCATTAAAATAGAATCTCTTACTACAATAATTCATTACGCTCAGAAACTTTGCAAAACTTGAACTGCAGCGAAATCGTGAATATGATATAATTAATTTTTATACACAGCCTTACAACTACTGCAGCTGTTGTTAAGAAGGAAACTGTCAACAATTAACTACGGCATAAAATTAAAGCATACGTGAAAACAAACTTCAATCGCTTCCGTCATCCCGGACATGGACGTAAATAAATAAACTGATAGCAGTTGATAAGGTGAATCATTAAATTGAATATGTAATAGTATGTACATCCAGCGTTAACTCCGCATTTTAAAATAAAATGTTAGAGTCAGAGAACGCTATCTCCAGTTGAAGCCTTTGAAACGAGCAAAAAGTTAGGGACAGAGAACGTTAAGTCTAGTTGACGTTCTCTGACTCCAGACTGTTACTAAAAACCAAAACGTTATCTCCCGGAAACTGTTAAACTATTGGAAATATCAAAATAAGAATTAGGCGATAGAAAGTAATGGTACATGTGATAATAAAACTGCCTTTAACTGAAAAAGTCATTTTTGGAGTTAACGTTGTCTGACTCTAAGCCCTCAATTTGGCATAGGTTTTCAATAATTTGCCTTTGCGAGTGGGGACATGCTTGGAAAAACCACATTACAATTGGCTGGACAGCTTCGCAAATTTTAACTACAAAGTTTCCATTTGACCACTTCACTATCTGTTTCATACCATAATGGAAATATTATTATCATTAATTACTTCTATTGTAATTTCTATTATTATTAGTTACTTGAAACACTATGATGAAGAATATTTCAGAACATATCAATTATTTCTGTTATACATTATTGGTTTCTGATCATAAATTACATTAGACCTAGATCTAATATAATATTTGAACTCTTTGTTTCCATGTACAGTCGGTCAAATAAAAAACGTCGGGCGGTATTTGATTAAGTATCACGAACGAGCATATGCGCATGTACAGGAAGACTTAAGGTTAGGTTCACACACGCCTCTTGTCTATCCATGTATTTTCTTGATTATTTAGTCAGTTTTGTTCCAAAACAAACATGTATGGAAGGCTGTGACTATATGCCTCAAATCCGCCATATTCTTGGTTGCAAATTTTTATAATATTAATAATTAATAGAATCGCGAGGAATATGTTTATACAAGGAGCATTTTTTTAAGATTTTATTTAATAATACCGGTACTTCTAGTGCAAAATCAATAACTTACGCTCAACTTCTGCAACCAATCTTAGCATCGAAATACGCGTCCGGCCAGATCAACGTTTGCTATGAAAACTTCCGGTCGCATTATAGTCAAGTTCCCTCCTCTGAGCTGCTCTTTCATAAATATGGAACCTTCTTGCTGCTTCAGAGACCGAAAAATGCAGGTCAATTACAGCCCTAACTACACTTTCTCTCACGTTAGCATTTGTATGTGGCGATGACACAAAGCAAAATGAATTATGACAATGCATTAAGTTGAATATCGTGTGTTGCGCTTTCCGCGCTATTCATTTTTTCCCTCCTTGTTCATATTTTCCCTCCTGCCGCATGGCCTCATATGTTCCGAAAATGACCTGTATTTTGTGTTTTTATAGGAAACTTGTGAACTAATGCGTGAAAACTTTAATTTTAACAGCATACGAGTCCCGACGTTTTTTATTTGACCGACTGTACATCCAACGCCAACCATTACAAGACAGTATTCAATTGTGAAATTAATTGAAGATGGCCTTGCTCAATTTGCCATAGCAACCAGGAAGAAAAGAGCATTGAATGATTCGGACGAAACTCACTATGAGGGGGGATTTTTGGGCTATGGAATTCGAATCTGGGGTTGTTTTTTCCCCGGGCATCAGACTTCAATCGTGAAATGAACATCGAAACCAGGATTTTAGTTTATTAATTATCAATTGTTTTAATTGTTTATGCATGTTTGAGTAAGATTCATGAGCAATGTACTGTGGTACGTTTTAATCGTTTAATTTCAAATCTGATTGTCCATATGGAAAACAACATGATTAATTTTATAATTAAGAATTAAATTATACAATTCATGCAATTTATGTAAAAAATGATGTAAGCATCAATAAATATATTTTAATTATTTTTCTGTTAAGTAAATTATTTAAATAAAACATCTAGCAGTTGGTTAAATAACCGAGGGCGAAGCCACGGATACCTGCTAGTTATACATAACATAGCACCACAAGACAGAAAATAGTTAGTTCTTACACGTTTGCAGATGATAACTGAAAACTACTGGTCGCATTTTTTGTCTGCTAACAATAAAATTGCTTTGCACTATAGTGATAATCGTCCTTATTTCTAGGTCTAGTTTGTAATTACATAACATAGTGTCGTTATTATACAGGTGTGCAATGTTACTGACAGGACGTAAATTTTTCATGTATTATCTGAATCTCATAGCATTGATTGTAATGAGGTTCTACAAGGATGTAGTTTAAACAGAATCCCTGGGAACACCATGAACATTGAATAGTTAAAATTCTGATACAGTTGTCTGTTAGCTTTTTGTATCACTTTTATGAATTAATTATACTACATTTTGATCTACCTTGTGTCCAGGCTGACCACTTGCATGGTCTAGTGGTAAGTGTTGCAGCCTATGGATCCGCAGATCTGGGTTCAATACCCAGATAGTGTGTAACACCTAGGGTTTTTCTGAGATAGGAAGGTCTGGAACATGGTGAACACAGTCTTGTGTCACCAGCTGAGGAGTCATGAGAGCCAACAATAACAACTGTGGAAGTCGGCTTTTAATCACGGCATCTGCCTACAGTTGATAGGCATAGCATCATAACGAATGTACAGTGAGTCCAACGCAAGAGTTGGCCAATGACGTGGGTTTCTGTGTCACGGCGGGCACAGCTCCAACTCCCAAGCGATCGGGTGAAATATCTACGCAAAAAAAGCTGCGATCGATGTAATGATTCAGGTTCTCACATTTAAAGTTAAAATTACAATGAAAATAACCACGTACCTCATCATAAGAGATGTTGGAAATGTTCTCCTTTTGCATCCACACAGTACTGGCACCTTTTTAGGAAATTTTCTTTCACGCGCGTAAGTTCAGCTTCCGAGACAGAGTTAATTTTTCTAGTGATAGGCCTATGTGATATTATCTTTAAGTTCTTCTAACAGTATGTGAATATTATTTATGGGGAACCTTGAAAGAATAAAGTGTATAGGTCAATTTCCCACACATTAGAAGAACTTAAAGACAATATCACAAGAGAAATTAACTCTATCTCGGAAGCTGAATTGATGCGTGTGAAAGAAAATTTCCTAAAAAGGTGCCAGTATTGTGTGGATGCAAGAGGAGAACATTTCCAACATCTCTCGTGATGAGGTACATGGTTATTTTCATTGTAATTTAACTGTAAATGTGAGAACCTGAATCATTACACTGATCGCGGCTTCATTTGTGTAGATATTTCACCCGATCGCTCGGGAGTTGGAGCTGTGCCCGCCGCGTTGCAAAAACCCGCGTCATTGGCCAACTCTTGCGTGGGACTCACTGTAGTTTCCAGAATTAGTTTAGTTTGTATCCATACTTCCTTCATGAGTAAATATGTAATTTCTAATTTGTTAGGAAATTTTCATTCTTTCATTGTATTTTTCACTATTTGGTCTTTACAATGGACTATTCCAAAATTATGGACAAAGCAATCTCACAATTCCTTAGCCATGAGGTGACATACAAAATGTGACCGTTAGGCTTCCACACTACCCACCACCTAATTCACTGTTTAGCCACTATAAAGCAACATTCATCATGGTTGTTTATGAAATGTAATGTCTTCTCATTGCATCATCATGACCTTAGCTCTGTTACTCGACTTCCTCTCACTTCAATCCAACAAAGAGATGTATTGCTTAATGCATGGCAATTTGTAGTCTCTCTGACAAGCTAAAACGTGTAAAAATGGTGAAAGTAAAATAAAGTAAAAAAGGTTTCTGCGACAATTAGTGACGGTTGTTTTAGGTGTATCTGTGGAAGATGTTTCGCCAAGAGACATTGCCCATTTAAACTATGTCACCCATGACATCAGGCCAAGTTGAAAGAGGTTTTTCGATGTACAGAAATGTTTTTCTGGACAACCTTCAACTTTGAGACATTAACTCGTATTGAATTGGCAACCATTCAGTCAGACAAAAAAGTACAACATTTATTAATAAATATAGTAAATATAACAATAATAGAAAACATAACAATAAAAGTAGTAAATAAATTCTTATATCTTATTCTTTGTTTATTATTACTGTTTATAATACTACTATATATTTCCTTTTTTAAATATTATTTAGAAATATTAAGTAACTTTTTCAATTTTTCATGTCATACTTTCATAAATTTAAGGTAATTTATAGGTCATAATAAAATAATAATAATAATAATAATAATAATAATAATAATAATAATAATAATAATTATAATCATAATAATAATAATAACAATAACAACAACAATGATGACGACAGGGTTGCAGTTTATCCCCCACTTTGTTTTCAATTTATATGGACGATCTGATCAGAGAATGGATGTTAAAAATTGATGGAGGCATTTGTATTGCAGAAAATGTTACATTTAAAACAATGCTATTTGAAGAACCGAAAGAGAACATAAAAAGAGAAATTGCAGCAATTTCAGAAGAAGAATTATTGCATGTAAATGCAAACTTTCTTAAAACATGTTAGAAATGTATGACAAAGGTAGGTATTATTCTAACTGTAGGCCTAATTCAGAAATCCGTGCACTTGAATTGAGGGGTTATGTACATGAGCCTTTACCGGCCGACGACTTGCTTCCAGGTCATCGTTGGACCGTGCATTATCGGCACATTGCAAAAATAATGTCTCTGTAGATGTTTTAAAACTCTGTGAAACTTATAATCTGCCCCTCTAAGGACATGAGTATGATAATTTCCTTGCAAATAATGGAATTATGTAAGATCATATTGAAAGTGTAAATGTTTTCAAAGGAACATAAAAAACAATAGAAAATCAGTCCCACACAAGTAGAAAATTCATTTCACAACAAATAAACGCATTGTCCATTCTTGCTTGTATGATCATTTAAATGCTCTTGTTATGTTATAAACTGAAGAATAAATATTGCTGGAAATTAATTGAACAAAATGGTTTGAATTGCAATTCATATTCCACCAGGTGCCACTTATTGGTTAACTACATTAGTAAAATATTTAACAAAATAACAACACGTAATCAAATTCCCAAACTTTAGAAGAAATAAAAACAATTGTGGCACGAATTAAAAGAACAAAGGGAATAAAAATGACTCAAACAATGACTTACTTTTTCATTAATCAACAATTTTTTTTTTAAATTCTCAGCATTGACTGATAAATACATCAATATTTTCAGTCATAGATTTTTAACAAATGAACTTGTTCAATTCATAAGGAACATAGTTAACAATTTTAACATAGACCAAACAAGCATTATTCTCAGCAATTGTCTTGGATGTATGGCAACTCATCATCACAAGGTTTCTGTCTCTAAAACAAAGTATATTACATTTCATATACACACAAAAATCAAACAAGAAAACAACATTGTAGTATCTATAGATAGGACGTATCATAAGAAGCTTATCACATAATCAGGTGAATAATCAATACCATAAATTGCTTCCTACTTTATGCATGTACAAATGAATCTTGTTTTATATCTCATTAATAAATGTTATAACTGGCATCATTATATGTAATTTTTCGTATTCAGCAATACATTGTCTTCACCAGTCCTACTAAAACTACTAGTACTTTGGCGGAAATACATATATCTTTTCTTACTTTTTATTCAGTTTTTTACAGTACTTGAGGATAGACTGTACAATTACAGCGTACTTACACATTAGTTCAGACATTGTTTAAAGGCACTTCTGAGTGAATCTATTTGAGTTTTGTTCTACTTATTTATTGGTTGGTTCACTGCCAGGAGTTGAAGTAGCTGTTGGCATGAGCCAGAATGTTGATATCATCGGTAGCCATACTGGCAACGCTGTTCTCCTCTTTGATTCTCAATTTGATGAGCAAGTGACTACCAGGACTCAGGTAAATGCCTACGAGGTAGACATCATCACCTGTAATATCAAACAACATTTATGTACAACATTTCATACAAAGTAAACCCAGCTCTACTAGTTATGCTACATTCTAAACCTTACACTCAAAGTTACAGAAAAAACGCTAAGTCCATGGAGACTTAAATGTAAATTGCCACCCAGGATACATTTTCCTCTATAGATTATGCAGTAGACTTACATTGTGAGAACTTTAACAATTATCTAAGGAAAATAGTAATTGAATACTGAAAAACTACTCATAAAAATTGTAGTAAATATTATTTAATGAAGGTATAAAGATTAATTTTTAGCACTGAGGGAAGTGAATTTAATGCGCACCCCAGCTCAGTGACTGATAAAGGGTAAATCTGTGGAATTTAACTATATTTGGAGATTCAACAAATCTGTGGAATCCCTACCTGAGGATATTAAAAATTATTGATCTTTATTGTATTGTTTCATTTATTTTTATTTTTGTTTTTTCCTTTTTCTACTTTTGTTTTCGTTCCTCCTACTTACAATGTTGAATTTTCATATTATAGTTTAATATAGTTTTAATTATAGTTTTCATGAATATAATTTACATTTAAATAATACAATCATGTGTCTCTCTTATTTATTCTTAATTAGATTTGGTTGGTGGAAGAAGGCCTTAAGGTCTTAACTACACCAGAGGGAAATATAAATAAATATAAATATTAGTACAATCTTATGTCTGGGGCACAATTATAGTGTACAATATGTCATACAAGGTTAACTCAGCTCTACTAGTTATGCTACACTCTAAACATCTACCTTACACTCAAAGTTTCAGAAAAAACGCTAAGGACGGAATTCTGGAATCCTCCTTTCAAGCTCCTTCACTTAAAATGGGCCTTCAATCCTCCTTACATAGCCATTCGTACTCTGGAACCTTCCTTGTTTCACTTTAGGAAGGATGGCTCCTTAAAGGTGAAAGGGGGCCTGTGATGTCCCTTAAGAAGCACCTTTTCTTATTCTCGAACCTCCCTGTTAGTTTAAAGGAGGAGTAAGAGAGTTTCCTTATCTTAAATACTGAAGGAAGCCGAGTGGTCACCTTTTTCCATCCTCTATAGTTTTCAGACGTCGGTTTTCTCACTTCTGTGATATTAGATAGTGGATTTATTGAGTTTATGCAACTTATATCAAATTTCAGATTATACTACAGCAACGTAGGTTAACAATAATGTTCGAAATAATTATTAAAATTATCTAGAAGTATTAAATAAAAGTATGACTACATAGATATGACACAGCTGAATGGGAATGAAGACCATGAAAGTATTTTGACCACGATAATAGTTTGACCATGTTCCTGGAATCTTCAGTTAATTGTTTTTTTATTGAGAATGGTACACATGGGCATTATAATCTTGAGTATTATACTGTACCTTCTTCTGGCTGTATAGCATAAGCATGTAGTTCACTGTGCACCTTATGTTCCACCTTATCTCTATGGATATGGAGTGTGTACGAAGACAAGACCTTGGAATGCTCTTGCCACAGGATGTGGAACAGATCTTTTCTGTGCAGCGCTGGCACAGGCAATGGCTGGAACAGATCTGCAAACTCTAGCTTGAAGGGTGACAGCATGCAAGAATACCATATGTCCTGTAGACTGAACTCTGCACTCACAAGCACTGTGGCTGGGCAGGCTCTATGCAGAAAGCAGTTCATTTCTATGTCACAAGCATCTTCTTCAAACTGACCAATCATGACTGGCTCAATCCTCCCCCAAGCTTCTGAAGCACTGAAGAATAATGCCAATGCTGTAAAAAGAGTAACTGTAGCATTACTTTTCCATTACAGTTGACTTTTTTAACTAACCCTAGATAGAACAGGCACAATCTGTAATTTTTATTTTTTTATTTATTCAGCTGTTTAGCTATGAGGCTATATCAGGAGTTCGGGATCTGTGTCTATACAGTAGGGTAGGCCATGAAACTATTGACTGTCAACTGTTTCTATTATTGGTGTATTTTTATGGAGTAAATTTCAACTGATATTAATTTAAATGGATATGATACAAGAAGAAATGGTGAGGATGATTCATGGTATGTAAATATCCAATTCGGCATTTGCCTTTACAACAGGGGAAATCATGAAAAAACCCATGTCAAATTGGCTGGCCATGGGATCTAAACCTGGGACCTCCCAAATGCGAGTCCAAGACATTGCCATCTCGGCCACCTCGCTTGGTTCTGTAATGTTACACGAGCAGGTGTGTGGTTATTCTGTACGTAGTGCAGATAAATGGCAATTTGTTGCTATTCCTTCACTTTAATTTACATTACTAAAACTAAACTCCGTGGCGCTACATCCCTGGAGGGACTTGGCCTACCACCCGACCGCTGCGTCATCTCCCGTAGGCAGATGGCAGGATTGGGGGGGGCATGTGGTCAGCATGCCGATACCCACGGCCGTTAATGGTGGTTTTCTTGACCGGAGCCGCTACTTCTCTATCAAGTAGCTTCTCAATTTTGAATCATGAGGCTGAGTGCACCCCTACCAGACCTCCCTACCTCAGAAAAATCCGAGGAGGTACCGGGAATCGAACCCGGGCCGACGGATCTGTAGTCAGCGACGCTAACCACAAGACCACGCCGGCGGACTAATTTGCATTACACCACTCATATATTACAAGTAACATCTAAGCTAAAGCTTAATAATAGTTTCATAAATGATTTATAAATGCTACCTTGTTACAAATTGCAAATTAGTCCACTTTGATCTCATGTGAATTCATGCTGCAATTGGAAGTAATTTTTGCAAACAAGATCTTGACAATATTTCTTTGATGATACACAAAATGTTTTTATGCATATTCTGTATGTTTGTCCTTACCAGAATACTTACATGACCGGATGAGCACCACTGCAGTTCCAAGAAAACTATATTGTAACTTTTGACCTGTTAATGCTACAATCACTCTAAACAAGTAAACTGAAGCTAAACAAAGATGTTTTTGTACTATACCGCTTTGTGTGCAAGTACAAAAAAAAGCTGACTGACATAATAAATAATACTTACATGACCAAGCAGCACTTCCAAGAAAAACATATTGTAAGTCTCGACCTGTTGATGCTAAGATCGCTCTAACACAAGCAAACTGAATCTTAACAACGATGTGAAAGGTATCAGCAATTAGGTGGCTATAAAATCTGGTATTTTTCTGGTCAAGGTCAAATAGTAAATCTGGTGTATAAAATAAACACATGCAACACACTCACATCATGCTTGTTTCTACCCTACATATTGATTTTACAAATTTCTCAATTTCTATTCAGCAAAAGAGTAGAGTAGCATACCAAGAATAAACACTACCATGCAAAGAGAGTTGCTCCAGAAGCTGGACATAGATTTGTGGCAAAACAGCTAGCTTATAACCTAACCTTCAAGTAATTTCAACCTTCTGCCAGTTGCATTCATATTTCGACACTATCAGTCGCATGGCACCTATGCCGGATATCAAGAATAATTCCTATTTATGCTCAAGATTTAAAATAAAATAAAAAATAAAAAAAACTAATTTAAATTTTCATTTCACTTGCCGGTTGCATTCATAATTCGACTCAGCTATATCATCATTTAGTGTTTTCATAATCTGCAAAATTTACGGACTAATCACATGACTAGCTGCCATTGCATTGGTTTTTTAAATTCATAACTCCAGTGTTAACAATGAAGTTCCTATGTTTTGCAATTTTTCAAATGTAAGAAGTCAGTGGCAGCCATGCCCTGGGAGATTTTATGCCATAACAGGAAACATTGAATCCATAGAGCAAAAAATTTCCTAATAAAAGTTGCTTGTCTATGTCCCCTCTACAGATGCAAGGTCTTAGTCTGGATGTCACTTCAGCCTGGCACTTTTTGGAGCAATCATACTACTGCTAGGCAGGCTCGGTCCATGAACGAGTCTTCTCTACACATATTGTGCTAGTGTGAAGCACTTGCTACAATCAGACACTTTCTCTTGGGCTCGGATAAACTGAGACCAGATAACATAAGGAGAATGATTCCGAGATCCATCCTGTCCTTCTTGAAGGCAATAGAACTTGAATGAGTTCTCCAGTAAGAGGAACACAATGGGCCCAATTACGTGGCCTATGTGCACTGGACCGAAAGGGATTGACCCATTCTATTTCATTCATTCTATGTCCCCTCTATACATAGGTAAAATAATTTGGTGGTATTCATAATACCCTGTATATCCCCACATAATGTGATACTCAACACTTCAGGATCCCCAAGGATGCAGGCACTGTTAGCCTCTGAAACATTAGAAAAAACAAAATTCTCACCAGACTGCAAACTCAAAGAATATTTAGAATAGCTACCTTGTATAGGTTGTTTATCTGATCTGAACATTTCTGTGGTTTTCAGCTTTGTTCTGATCACGAGAGGTTTCTGAAAATGTCCTGTATACAACTCCATCAAGTTTTCTGAGCGTTCCAAAGTTTCACAGGTTTCTTGGACTAGTGGATGCTGCTTCTTCAAGATGAGTATCTGCTCCTCAAGTCTACGCATGGAAGCTGTCGAATGGAATGCGTTCTCATTGGCCAGACTTCGTTTTGGAGACACCAAAGCTTGCTTCAGCTGTAAAAACATCCATATATTAAGACTAGCAGGTGTCTGGGGCTGTGCCCATGATTATTTACTCAACTGCTAGATGTTCTGTTTAAATTATTTATTTAACAGAAAAATAATTAAAACACTATAACTTACTTATTCACACTGACATCCCTTTTACATAAATTGCAGGAATTACATAGTTTTATTCTTAAATATATTGTTTAATGTTAAAAATATAAATAATTAAACAAACAAAACAAATCTTACGCTGCCATAGGGCATACAGTACAAATTTGAAATGAAACGATTAAAATAAACCATAGATTCATGAACCTTACCCAAATCATGCATAAACAATTTTATTATAACAATTGATAGTTAAAAAAACTAAAAACCCGGCTTTGAGGTGCATTTCACGAACAAAGTGCACCCCCAGGAAAAGGAAAAGACCTCATATTAGAGTTCCCTAGCAAAATAAAATAAAAAATTAAATTAAATTAAAAAAATAATAAAAAAATTATTTAAAAAAACACTTGCCGCATAGTATGTTTCATCCAAATCATTGAATGTTTTCCCATTAATGCATGCATTCATTCTCCACTTCTGTCCACCTATGATAAAAAAAAATCAGATATCTGTGAATTGTAAACAAATGAATCAAAAAAGCAACCAAGCAAAACCATCTTGAATTAATTTCACAACTGAATACTGTTTTCCACGACAATCGAATTGCTCGTGTGTTTCTTGTGGAAGGTATTTTGTCTCCTTGAAAAACATTTTATTTTTGGCATTAAAAATTAAGATTTTGCAAAACCCTTTCTTAGTGTGCACTTACATAATGAAATGAAGGTACTGTCAAAATTCCATGTCTCTACCTATTAAAGTTGAGGCCACGGGTGCTCAACTGTGCCACTGTGCAGTAGGGTAATGTCTCCCACTACAGTCGCCCTTGACGTCAGCATAAAGCAGTTTCGACGTGACACTGAACATGAAGAGCAGGTTTCATACGTCACAGCATGGGTGGGGTACTAAAACGTTTCCCCTCAGTTGCTCAGGTATGCTTTAGGTTCTACACTGATTCTCTGTCAGTCAGTCATTCGGTCAGGACAAAGCTGCTTATATAGATAGAGATGCACAAATGCAACTGATACAGAGGAACAACACATTAGAGTGAAAGTGCGACTTGCCTTCTTGTTGGATAGTGATATCAGCACTGAATGGTATATATGAGCTCTGTCCTTCACGTCTGTGTCTTCACAGTTTGAGGAAAATGTGCTTAGCACTTCACTCAGTTCTGAAACACACACAACTGCAGTTAAGAAATTTTTAAAAATAATTAGACCTCCTAACTGTGGATTTTCCACTTTGATATGTTTTCTACTACCTGCTTATCATCACCCTCAAATAATTTAATGCCAATTAATAAAAGCCACTATTCAAAGTTTGTATCAAAAGTTTTAGGCTACAATATTAATTTAATACAGCAATAAATGCAGCATAAACTGAAGGCAATACAATCTCAACTCAACATTATCCTGCTTCTTAATATAAATTTTGAAAACCTCAAATATCATCGCATATAATAAGTACAGTGAACTCTGGATTGTGTGCAGATTATTCAGTTTGCAGATTATTTGTGCATTGTTTTGCTCTTCCCCCCTTTTTTTCTGCTTGTGAACTAGACTTGAACAACTTGTAAAACTGGCAAAGAAAGACATCATGCTCAAAATAATTTCATTACAATGACATTTTGGCAACAAGAAAATTATGTTGAGCCATTGAAAAAGTTGAAATACTTCCTGAAATACTGCAAACAGCTCTACTATCTCTGCTGCCTGAGACTCTCCAAGTAGTTAAGCATCCTATAGGTTGTCTCCTAACATTCTCATTGAAACCAAGAGCTTTCACAGTTATAAGCTACTCTCTATAACCATTACAATTTTTTCACACTTTTTTTGGGGTAAAACACAAAATCAAAACCTACACTTTGAAACGCACGATCGCAATTTATTACAAGTTATTTTAATCATGAAGAACCCAAATTATACTACCCAGCATGATTTTTGCAGCAAAGCATCCAATAAGTGATTTTAACTAAATGAGGCCTCCTGATTTCAGAAATGTCAATGTTTTTGTGTATCACATCAAGTTTTTGTGTTTATTGTCTGAAAATATGTCATTGTGCCTTGGTGCTGCTTTGCAATAACAGTGAATCAGCCACCAATACACTCCAAACTGGGAATCATGAAACAGTTTGTCAAGGCCTTGGACAAAAGTAGCCCCAGTTTTCAGCACATTGCAAGCAACTTTCTACATTTATCAGATTCAAAGGTCAAGGAAGGCATTTTTGATGGGCCACAAATTAGAAAGCCTCTGAAAGGCCGAAACTTTAAACAGACGATGAACGCTGTGGAACATGCTGCATGGACTTCGATGAGGGATGTCATGACAAAGTCCTTAGCAAATGTAAAGAATGAACAGTACAAAACAATAGTGAAAACGATTGGGGTGTAGAATGAGTCTGAACTGCACTTCCTTCATTCTCTTCTCGATCACTTTCCAGAACATCTTGGGGCTGTTAATGAAGAGATAGGAGAGAGGTGTCACTAAGACATCAAGGAAGCAGAAAGAAGACACCAAAAGAGTTGGGATGTTCCAATGTTAGCCAACTATTGTAGATGTTTAAAAGAGTAGGCAATTATACAATTATATAATGCTTGGCAGCCAAGTGGTCATTCCAAGGAGACATTAAGGAGATTAATTTTGTCCTATAATAGGATTTTCTGGTGTTGTTTTACATATACATTGCCTTCTTGGTGAATTCTATGTTCGTACTTTGTTGCTACAGCATACAATGTACATATATCAGCATATTCAACCTCAGGTACTGGCACTTATATCATCATATAGATGAAACTTCTGATTATTTGATACATGCTCACAAAAAAAATAGTGGAATAGTATGTCTTGGACTAGTTAAAAGTATTATTTTATTTTTTTACGTAAATATTTTCAAACTCATCCAATTTTTCAGTACTTTTTATCCTATATGCATTATATCTCTCATTTTGGTATACCTATTGGAAGAAAACATGATGTGATACATAGAAACAGACAATGGATTCCAGTTCAGCAACCCAAAATTAGTAAAGATCACCTATCACATCAATAAGCAATATGAAGCGTTTTCTACAGTAGAGTACAATAATAACATAACCTGTCACTGACCTAGAATTTGGCTGTCACTACTTCTAGAAGCCTTATTACCCTTCCATATCTTCCGTAAAACATCGTTACATGGCACGGAACCCCAAGCTATGCAGAATACTGCTGCTAAACTAACATGACTGTTCCTAACCTAACATAACCTGTCATGGACCTAGAATTCTTAATGCAGAAGCTTTTTTACCCTTCCACATATTTCATAAAACATCGCTACAACAGTCATTTATCTGCTGAATTCAATCAGCGTATAATCATGTTCGTAATATTGGCGACATTGAAGACTTGGTCCCACTTGGTACGGCCCAGTTGTAAAGGCGGTCACCTTATTCTCAAGTTTAGTGAATTTTCCAAGCAGAGAGCTTATTCATTATTAACTAAGTATTAAAGTCAGTAAATTATTAAACCAAGGCACCAGCCAGGGTGTAACTATCGGTTAGGCATTGGTTTTTGTTCTCAAGATAAATGGTTCAATCCCGTCCCAGGCCAATGGCATAAATGCAACAGTCTCATGTTTATAGATTTATAGCTAAACTCAGAATAAAAATACATCCTCAAGTAAGCTGAGGAATTTTGTTTTTCCACTCTCTTTTCCCCACTTTCAACTGCAAGCAGCAATGGAAATGAACTGAGGCACTGTGATTAGCCTTGCTTAAGTGTTTTCTCTCTGTTCATAATTTAAATAAAAACAACACAAATGAGAGGCCTACATTAATGAAATGTTTGCACTCACCATGAAAAAAATGTGCCGTGTCATGAAGGCGCATGAGTTTGTAGCAAAGTGACAAGATCTTGTGTGCAAGCGACCAACTCAGAAGGCAGCAAACATCTTCACTCACAACATACCTGAGCAAATAGTTGAGCATCGCCTGCAAACAGCATATATGTTTCTAATAGTTAAACATTTTTAAACAAAAACTTAAAGAAAGCTTATTAAAACTTATTTAAATCTATGGAAGACTTATTCAAGTAAATATAATAAGCAATATGGTGGATGTGGTATGTTATTGTTTACTATGTGATAAACAAAAACTGAAGAGTTTAAAGATGTGATTAGAAGAGAAAATGAGCGCACTGATTTGTTTCATGTTGAGTGCAGTAAGGTGTTCAAGGGTAAATAATATCCAATGGGGAGAGCGGAGGTAAAAGATGGATCTGTGAAAGAAAAGAATGTGAGATTAGGAATCGTAGTGGTGGCAACATTAATAATACCTCAATGAAAGTCTGAATCAGAAACTAAAATTATACATGAATTAAGTTTTGAAAGAGAATAAAGAAATGAAAAAATTTGTGCAATTTTTAGTGCAGAATTCGAACCATGAAGAAGGAAGTGAAACTTATGGAGAAGGACAAACAAACAAACAAAAATTCAAAGAAGCTGAAGAACTGAAACAGTATTCCAGAAAAAACAGTTTTGAGGTTCAAGGAATTCCAGAATTTCAAAACGAAGACATTTATGAAGCAGTGTCAAAATTAGGCAAGGCTATGAATGTTAATTCAAAAAACTTTCACACAGATATCGTGCATAATTATCCAGGTCACAGAACAGAGATGCCATGGTCTAAAGTACAGTGATACCTCGAGATACGAGTTTAATTCGTTCCGTAACCTTGCTCGCATGTCAATTTGCTCGTATCTCAAAGCAATTTTCCCCATTGAAATTAATTGAAATGTCATTAATCCGTTCCAGCCCCAAAAATGCTACCCCCAATTGTTTTTGTTACGTGTTTTTTAATAAGAAAAATGTATTTATAAATTACAAATATTGTATAAAAACATAATAAAAGAGAATGTAAATTAAAAAAACTAGGTTTTATAAAGTGTACATACATATTTGTTACACTTTCTTCGGACCCATGGTTATAAAAAGAAATGTGATAAAGTATGTAAATGCACAAAAAGCGCAAAGCCCTAGAAAATCTTAGCAAAGATGCTTCGACAGCGAGTTAAACAAGCACACTGGGGGAATACGTAGGATAATGCGCCAGACGCACGAGGCGCAGGCACAGTAAACTGGTGGGCCGTGTGCAGCGTCACAGCTGGCCGTTCCTCGTATCTCAAATGTCGCTCGTATTTCAAAACAAAACTTCCCTCGCTCAACAGCTCGTATCTCAAATAACTCGTATGTTAGGGCACTCGTATCTCGAGGTACCACTGTAATAAAATTCTCCAGCAGGTAAAAGAAAGATGAAGAAATGCTCGCAAAAAAATCCCACGCAGGGACCTCAAACCCAAGATGTCAGTTTTGAAGTAATTTTAATGAATTACATCCATGAACATCTGACAAAAAAAAAAAAAAAAAAAAAAAAAAAAAGGCTTGTAAAGAAAGTTGTCTGAACTCAAGATCACAAGACACTCATCCATGGGCACAAAACTCACAAATCAAAACAGAAAGAAATGAACGGACATAAAGAACCTGAAGTAAAAAGTAAATAGTCCAAATGACAGTAAACATGAGTTTAGTGTAATGGGAACAGAAAAATATCCACTGTTTGAAGTCTAGGAACTAAATTATGGTTTTCTAAATCAATTTAAATAACATTCAAAAGTTTCAGACTAGTTTACCATTATATGACTCCCTGCATGGTCTCATGATTAGTGTTGCTGGCTACAAATCAGTGGCCCAGGTTCATTGTCCCATCCTCCTCAGATTTTTCTGAGGTAGGGAGGTATGGAACGGGAAACATTCAACCTCGTGACATATACTGAGGCCTTGATTAAGAAGTACCAGCTCCAGAGAAACCATCATTCATTAACAGATGTGGGTGTCGGTATGCTGATCAATTTGCTTCCCAATTCTGCCACCAGTGAATAATAGATGATGCAGCAGTGGGATGATAGGCCTAGTCCCTTCAGGTATATAGTGCCAAAGAGTTTAGTTTAATTTTATTAACATTCTATACTTAAATGTTTGAAGTCTACAAAATAAGGTGGAGAAAAATGAAATTTTATTCTACAAAATAAAGTGGAGAAAAATGAAATTTTAGTTTCTGAACTTAGTAACTTGAATGTTCTGGTATACGTACTGAGTCAAAGCTAACACATTCAGAGAGCAAATATAATCTAAATAATTTTACAGCATATCATTCTCATAGGCCAACCAAAATTTAGGGGGGATATGTACGTAATAAATGGAATTAACAATTTGTTATAAAAATTGAAACATGACCATAATATATTGGAAAAACAATTAATAAAACAATGTAAAATTCACCATTGTCACCATTGTTAGTATCTGCAATTGAATGGCCTAGTTCCATAAGGGCGTAAGACACAAATCTTTAATTTTGAGTTTTTAACATTACACCTTCTCATATCTCTTAAATACTCAATGAACTATTTGTACTTGTGCCTTAAACCCTTGCTCAGCTATAAGAAAAGACCTGTGAGCCTGCACATTCATTCTATTTCATAACAGTTCCATACAGGCGTAAGGCACACTTCCTATCTGTTATTGAGATATGTTTACCAACTGTTTTTATTTTCCGCAGTGCTACCATCCAAGCAAATGTTTATTACAACTGAACTTGCATTTCTGAAAGGTAACTTCATTCAAAATAGATTTTTTGCTTATCAACTATTGTATTAATGACTATGCTGGCATTCATTGGCAAACATGCAATTGTCACTGTATACTATACTGGTATTCATTGGCAAACATTCAATTGTCACAGGTTTTTACTAAAATAAAGTAAAAAAACAAATAATGTGATACAAAGTAAAAAAACTTTGCTACTGTAAAAGTACTTCAGTTTTTGTTTAACATGTTTAGGTACCTCTAGTTGCAAAAAATCTCTATACACTCTACCTTGTAAATCTGCCTGTCCTTCAAAAATATATGTTATAAAATTAAACTTTAAACCACCTACTTGTGAGTGGTAACATTGTTTAAAAACATCAAGATTTCTCGAAACTATATCCTTGTGCCTTATGCCTTTATGGAACTAGCCCCTTCAATTCAAATGTGAACAATACCCCAATACACCTGTTTTTCTGCGGTCTTTCGAGAGAATATTGAGTTTTTATATAAAGAAACACTATAGATATGTGGGGAATTCAACATAAATATTTAGGACAACACTATTGCACATATTAGAGATAATAAAGTACTTTATGAGTCCTATGGACTCTTGTGCTCTAAAGTTTGTTATCCTATAAGATTTGCAGAGATCACTTTCTTGTAATAGAGGCACGGATTTTTGCATTACTTGTTAACCAGCAATGTTAAAAACATAAGCAATTGTAATATCTTAATTGTGAATTTTTTATATCTGACAACAAAAACAAGATAAACAATATTATTAAAAATACAAATAATAATATTAATAATAATCCAATATACCATAATGATAACAGTTTTAAAACATCAACAGAATATTATAATTAGATCTGGGAAGTAGAGGAAGAATCCTTTTCTTTTTGAGTTTCTGATGATGAGGCAAAACATAATGTAAGTACATTTTGGGTCACTGTAGGCTTGAAAATGGAGGTTTTCATTTGTCCTTTTTCACCTCTTTTCAGCTTTCATTGCGTATTGGTCCTTTTTTATCCCTTTTTAGGTCTTAAGATCTTCTTTTGTTTTACAACTTTGCCTTCTTTCGACTAAATTTTTACTGCACTTTCTCAGTTTGAACAGACACCATGACAATGACCTAGAACAGACAATGGGATTTGGGATGTTATGTATGAGTTCCCTCAGTTTGTGAAATAAACATACCTAAAGGGAAGAATAGTAAAACTATTTTTGACAGCCTGTGTCCGAATTTGGAGTGGATGAAAGTATACTTTTCTGCGCAGAAAAGCAGCATGTTGGGGATGAGAAACGTGTTCCTGAGCAGCGCAATAAAAGAAATTGCAGCTTCTGTTGGGGCAAAGTGGTAGTGGTAGTGGTAGTGAATATTCTTAGCCATCTCTGGAGCCTAGAGGGGTGATTTTTCCAATAAGGTAATACTACTTTGGTAAGATTTTGCTAGCTCAGTCTCTCAAAAAACCCCATCCTTAACTCTCCCATAATGCAGGTACAGTCACCAGCCAACAGGATGCAGAATCCTACTAAGCTTTTCACTCCTGAATTCTCTCTCTATCCAACAGAACATATAGAAAAATAGGCATAGAACCGGGTTGAATTGCAGTGGTTAGGTAAGGTATTTACATTTATTCAGTTTCTACAGAGGTCAAGATAGTTTTGGATAATGTGAGGGACCAAAATTGGCTTCCAAAGTCGGCTAAGCAGCAGTTTGCTATCTGTGTTGAATTCACATTGGTTTGAAGATTAGCACATGTCTACAGGGAAGTGATATTTGTCATAAATGGCTTGAGAATTACAGAATAAAATATATTTCTATGCAATTCATAAATTTCATGGTGAACTAAAGGGCATAATATATAGAATTGACTTAAAACGCCACTCCTTGTACCCCTTTATAAAGTAAGGAAAGAAAACTAACCTTATGCAACAGTGGAAAGTTACAAGAATTTATAAGTAAGCAAAGTTTATTATGAATAACAACACAAATTAGGATTGTTTTAAGACACATGCTTGACGCTTGATAAAATATAAGAAACAAAATTGGCAGTGTAGAGTTATTTCTATGTCATCATAGACATCATCATCATTCTGTGAAAGTGCTGTGTTCACCCTAGAGCAAGGGGTTATAAGGTTAATTTTGGATATTAAAGAAGGAGCTCTGTAATGTTACGTGAGCAGGTGTGTGGTGTATTCTGTATGCAGTGCAGATAAATGGCAATTTGTTGCTATTTCTTCACTTTAATTTACATTACACCATTTATAGATTACAGGTAACATCTAAGCTAAAGCATAACAATAGTTTCATAAATGCTAACTAGTTACAAATTGCAAATTAGTCCACTTCAACTTTATGTGAATGCACGCATTTCTAGAAAATGGACTGGGGAATGATTTTTTGTGAACAAATATCTTGATAATTTCTTGCTGATATTCAAAATGTTTTTTTATGAATATTAGTTTTATTCCATTCTGCATGTTTGTCCCTACCAGAATTTATACTTACATGACCAGTCACACGGTGCATAAAATACACCCCCATTGCAGTTCTTGACCTGTTGATGCTATGATCGCTCTAACACAATCAAACTGAAGCTAAACAATGATGTGAAAGGTATCGGCAATTAGGTGGCTATAAGATTTGGCATTTTTCTGGGTGAGGCAAATAGTAAATACACCAGAGCATGCCCACTGTAGGGTTAAATGCAATATCTTACTCAATAGGAAATCTGATAGTAAGTTTGGAATAAGTTACATACCTGTGGTTGACAAATGCTGTAATCATGTTCAACAGCAGATAAGAAGATATCGAGAACAAGGTGGAATGTGGCAAGTGTTGCCAAGCTCTCAGGCTGAGTGAAAACCGACACCAGGGAAGATAAGACAGGTAGAGAGTTTGGAGATTCCTTAATGAAATTCAGTGCAAGTGGGATGAAGAGGACATCCTCCGCTGTTACAGATACCACCAGCCTGGAAAAACAAAACTCTGGTAATATTATACATCCAGTGAAGGAAGTGGAAAAAACAAGACACAGTATGCTGTCCCAAGATATTTTTCTGTCAGACCTCAATTAGACAAAAGGGCACACACAGATTTTTTTACTTAGGCTACTGAAGTTGAATTGTCCACTATCACACTATCTTGAGATTATTTTAAAGAATTTGCTTAACAAATTTTGTTTTTCATTCATTTCTTTACCCATCAGATTAGTAATGTGAGCACCTAAATATCTGGAATGTAAAATTAGTTCCATATATCGTCGTTGATACTGCAATACGTTGTATGTAAAAAATTGCCATTTTAATTGCAGTGCTTTTGTGATCAAAATGATCAGACCTACCTTCTTTTAATTTTAATTTTAGTGCTTTTGTGATCATAATGATCAGTTCTACCTTCTTACAAGAAGGTAGGTCTGATCATTTTGATCAGAAAAGCACTAAAATTAAAATGGCAACTTTTTTACATACGACATATTGCAGTATCAATAACGATATACATAAGTGTTAAAAGGGAGATTTTATTTTGCAAGCAGGTTATGTTTGCAAAACGAGCCCGTTAGGGTGAGTGTAGCTGTCTTATGAGCAAAATAAAATATTTTACAACATTAACATTACATTTATTTCACTAAATATCATGTATTAACCTCCAGCTGTACTCACGGTGCTGCCATCTCGTATGCACATACATAATCAGAGGTTACTGATTTTCTAGATGCTGCAGCCAACGTACGAGATTTAGTCAATCACCAAGTAAGTAAATTTAACATTCAAAATGGTGTAATGAATTTTAACATGTTTAATTCATATCAAACAGAGACTATTCAATAATCACAGCCAAACAGTTTTAATGAAAAGAGTTTTTTCCATGTGACAGAAGCCAAAGTTAGTACCATCGGAGTGGCATAAAGATTATATAGCACTAGTGTGATAGTGTGCAACTTTTCCTTCATGTGTATAGTGTCAAAATTTCTACTTTTAATATTACTTTTAATATTTAATAGGCCTATTAGTTAAAATATATTATTACTGTGATGTTGCATGTTAGAAGTGTTTGTTGAGAGGTGTGGCACGTGTAATGTCAGCAATGTATATATTGATTAGTCTATTCACAAAATTGTCTAACATTAACTTCTTATGGTTTAATTTTTTTTCTCATACCCCTCTCAAACTGCCTGTTGGTTGACAGATACTGAAAATTACTGATAATCTTACCTCTTTATAATGACAATGTGGTGAACATCAAAATGCAAAAACTATAACTAGGCCGAACTTGTTGGCCATTATACTTTCATTATTCTTCTGCTCATTATAATTTCTTACCTTGGAATGTGTGATGATATCTTGCTGTCTCTGTGATCGCAGAGAATGCGATACAAAATCTTGACAAGCACGGATTTCAGTTTTGAAGAGGGGGAGCACTTGAGCTGTTGTTGCACAATGGCTAGGCCATGTAGCAACACCTTGGACTTCCCTGTAATCATAAGAAATTTAATAGGATATAAGGTACTGTCTAAAATGAGACAGTTTACCTGGACCCTTTGAGAGAAAATTCATATTTTGAAGATAATTGTGCTTCCCCTTCCAGAATTAAGTGGCCTGACACACAGGGCGTCAATCAATCAAGACCAATCGACTGCCATCAAGCGCTCTTGACTACTTTTCTGATCAATGGAAATATTATAGGTTATGTACTATGTTGGGCCTACTGATCATTGTATATTAGAGGTTAAGTATATTACCGGTACCTTAATAGGCATTCATCTGTTTATCTCCTGCATTGATATTAACTGGTATGCTGGGTTTAATATTACTTTCTCAGGGTACATTTATTTGCATGAAGTTAGAGGTTAATATTAGTGTGATATTATTTTATTTACAAGTAGGGTATTTTAATTAATTTTTATGTGCATTATAATGAACCAATGTGAATAACCTCTATTCTGTGGTGTAATGTGTAATTTATGTTCTGATTTCATAAGAATTTAATATATATTCTTGCCACTTTTCATCATAATTCATGACTTAATGGCGTTCCATATTATGTCTATATTGTGTCCCTGTTGCTGTAGCTTGGCAGTCTTGGATTAGTTAATTTTTATGAACTAAACATATTAATTTTTGTATCTCCTCTGTAGTCCAACAAGTTTCACCCACCTTTTGGCATTGACTGTCGCTTGAAAAAAGACAGGTTTGATTTCACAGACCAGTTGGCTCACTGTTGATCACTGACAATCAATGTTATGTGACTGGTACCACTGCTCTCTATTGGTTCGTTATATCAGTCGGTTGATTGCTGTCGCTCAATTGGTTTAGTGTGACAGCCCCTAAGAGAAGTCTCTTACGATGCTGTAGGCCACAGTGGTGTAGAGGTATCATGGGTGTCTCTAGATCTGACGGATGAGGGTTCAAACCTGGCCAAAAGATTTTTTTCAGAATATTAAAAGCCTGATCAGGGGGTCCTCCGGAAGGGACTTTAAGCTGGAGGGCCCCATGTCATAGATTTATGGCATATTACAAAATTCCAAGCCTTAATTTAGAGCTTCTGGATAAAATTCCTCAGCCCATTCACATCCGAGAAATACTTTAGTTATCACCTGGCCTTCTGCACTCTCTTGGAATATGAACATAATTAAATTAGTATTGGTACTGAAACCTCTATCAGGCGCCCTATATTCCACTTTGGAATTAAAAGGAACAACTCAATAAAATCTTAAGAAGGTGAAGCAAAGGCAGGCTTGACATCTCTCTAATTATTTCAATAGCCTCCAAGTCATGAGATGAAAGTATAGCATAAATAAATCTTAGGTGAAACATCCATAAGCCATCCTCTACCATAAATATTTTAGTTGTCTTGGCCTCATGTAAAATCGCATTGCATGCAAGGTAGAATTTGAGGTCTAAATTTAGATGACATGATTTGTTAACAAATAAATTTCACTAAATTTCCATTAATAGTTTCAAATAAGCTTTTAAACACTTAATATATACAACTATACTACAAGCATACAAGTATTTAAACAAACAACTTTACAATCATTTTCTGGAATATCAATGAAAGCAATATTTTTTGGTGTAAAGTGATAGTAAGTTATGGCCAAGCTTTATACCACATTCCCAGAAGATAGCATACCAAAAGTAAAACATTGTTTCGCACACAGATCACAGACAGATACACACAAAAAAATGAAAATAGTATTTTTTGGCTAGATTTTAAAATGAAATGAGGGTCTAAAATGTACAAAATTAAACAGACATAGGATATTACAGAAAAATGTTAAATGTAGGAAAATTAAACTCCAAAACAAAATTACTATTCAAACATACGTTTTAAAATTTTTGTATACCACTTTGCTAAATCATTACTAAACTTACATTTTCTCTTGGCATCTTAGAACATGTCTGACAACTGAATGATTAATTATAAAATTCTTGCTTCTGCATGCCTCAAAAAATAAAATGCAAATGGAAGTGTGTAGTTTTGCTATTGTTGCTGTCCACTCACAAATCCAGCATACTTCGGATGATCAACTGCACTATTGTAACAGCTTCCTATCATTGTATGACAATAGCTAAGAAAAACTATAGCCTTTGATGATACCATATTTACCTGCATAATAGATGCATTTTCCCCAGATTTTTAAAACAAAGAACTAGGGTGCATCCTGTATGTGATGAAAAAATTTTATTGAAAAAAAATCATGTAGGCCTATTAAAATATACACCACCTAACGATCGATGATGTACATATTGATACAGCGACTGAGACTAATTTATATAATGAATGTGTCACAGATATAACGATCAATAGTTAGCAGTTGCATAAAGAGATGAGAAAAACTTACACACATTACACTCATTCTCGTCCAGCGGCTCTGTTACCATGTTCTTCCACAAATTTGATAATTTTCAGCCTAAAACTTAATGTATAACTTGAATTTTTCAGTCAGTTCTAATCCACTGCTAAACACAAGTTTAACAACATAAATGTCTCCTGCAAACATCTCAAGAATATTGTGATATTAATTGACAATTGCTGAGAATATTTTGTGCTTTAATAAGAACCCATTACAATTACTGTTATCATGTACTGTTGTTTAGAGACTTGAATTTAAATATAAGCAGGCCATTCAATCTTACAATTTCAAATATTATTAAAACAATTTTTAATTTAAAATGAGATTTTATTTTTAATGGAAAAGTTGGGGTGCGTCCATTATGTGAGTAAGTACAGTAATTGATATTATTATGGCAAACTGCAACAATTTTTCTGATATTTCCCTAACTGCTAATTAATTTGAAACTAATGAATGTTTACATTCCTCAGAATGTAGGATATTCAAGATTTCTCATGAATTCCCCTGGACATTGGACATAAGGTTAAAATGTAAGGCATATCCAGGATTTTCTGGACATCTGGTAACCCTAGACTGAGGGATGTCAAAATGTGTATTATCATAGGTAATCTCGAGTAGGATTTAATAAGACTATTCCATGAATAAAATGTGACGGATTTTGTAAATAATAATTATTTTTTACTTTGTTGTCAATATTCTGTCAGCTGTAAGATCATGGTATACTAGATGAACAAACAGTACACAAATTCATTCGATTCGAGTTCCCAATGCTACCAATAGTGTGATCACAAGATGGAGGGCATTGTGGCAGTTGCTTACATCAAAACGCTATAAAAGCACATGAAATGGCTTGCACCGAATTGAACTTGTGTTTTTAATGAATGGACATTTAATTATTTCAATTTCCAAACAAGTTATGTTGTATAAAATAATGTTTTCGTGTTGCTTAATGGCAGCATGTGACATATTAATCACCTCACATTGATGCCTTATGTGCTCAGTAACGAGCTGACAGTTTTATCAAATAAAATTGCATCCTCATATTAATAGCAAGCATTTTATAAGATAAACAATTGTGATTGGTCTATATGCGAGGAATTACTAAATGTTAGTCAATATCAAACACACAGCGTATGAATGGAATATTCACTGAAAACTGTACACCAAACTTCGGGATTGAATACAATATTTCCTATATACACACTTAATTCTGTTTTCCACTCAACTTCACTTATATAAGTAATGACTTACACATAATGCATTTCACAGCTTCTTAGCTGCATCATCAGATGAGGTCAACTGCCGAGTTTGCTGGAAGACCGGTAGATGTCTCTGTTGGGCGTATCAGTGTAGTGATGAGGTCGTTTTCCTTTGGGATATCGAAATTAACCAAGTTATTCCTGTTCCTTTGAATGAAAATTTTTTATGAATTAAAATGCAAAGACTGCAACAAACTGTATATTGGAAAAACCAAGAGAAATTTAAATATAAGGCATAAGGAACTCTTAAGAAATATAAAGTACAAACAAACAGAAAAGTCGGCTGTTGCACATCATTTTTGGACCACAGGACATGAATTTGAAGATGACATTAAATTAGTAAAATCTGTAACAAAACCGATAGAACTAACGGTATGGGAAAAAATTTTCATTCAAAGGAACAGGAATAACTTGGTTAATTTCGATATCCCAAAGGAAAACGACCTCATCACTACACTGATACGCCCAACAGAGACATCTACCGGTCTTCCAGCAAACTCGGCAGTTGACCTCATCTGATGATGCAGCTAAGAAGCTGTGAAATGCATTATGTGTAAGTCATTACTTATATAAGTGAAGTTGAGTGGAAAACAGAATTAAGTGTGTATATTTGATTACTTCACTGTGAATCCCGGTTACAATTTTTATTTATTACAATATTTCCTACCTACAATAGATTACCTATGTAGACCTAATGGTAGAGAAAGTAAAAGAAAACCAGTCAAGTGAAAGTTTATACAAACACCAAGGGTTCATTACCAGTCACGAAATAAACTTGACTAGGAATGGGCTGACAGAGAAAACATAATGTGTTTAACTTATCTGAATTAGCCACTAAGTTGACAGAATACTTCATTGCATATGACAGATACCAGAGATTTCAAAATTGTTTATAATCAATAAAATCTCCTAATCACTTGTTGAAGCAAGAAAATACTATAACATATACAGCATTTACTTAGAATATTCAATATAAAATATGTTACTGGTTAAATATTTAGCAAAATTAAGAAAATCTTCATTTAAATAGGAAGATATGGTAGCTGGTAAGTCCTCAATGTGTTGTGTTTTTAGACTTAAAGAGACCTCAATACTCGTATTACTGTTGAAAGCTCGACACCGAATTTGAGGGTTGAACACAATACTTTCTCTTCCTGTAGTACTTATATAGTACAGGTATCATCATCATCATCAGGATCTAAAGGCAATGCCTTGTTGTAGTAGCCATGTCTTCCTCTTCATCGCTGTTCTCTTTAGATTTTCGTATGACAGCACGTCCATATCCTTTATCATGTTTTTAATAAATGAATTTCTTGGACGTCCTCTTGATTTCTTTCCCAGTATTTTCCCTTCAAAAATGTTAATGAGTAGATCATTGTGCCGAAATGTATGACCCACTAACTTTGCTCTTCTACTCTTAATTGAATTCAGAAGGGATCTCTCTTCCATCACTTCATTAAGCACTTCTTCATTTGTTTTCCTATCCACCCAACTCGTCTTTGTTAGCCTTCTCCATATCCACATTTCTGCTGCTTCTAGTTTCTTGGCTTCTGCTTTTCCTATTGTCCATGTTTCGCAACCATAGGTTAATACACAACTTACAAATGTTTTGGCAAATGTTTTCCTTACTTCCATGCTTAAATGGTTATTTGTGAGAAGATTCCTTTTGTTCTGAAATGCTTGTTTAGCCAGGTTTATTCTTCTCTTAATTTCTGTGTCACACTTGTTAAACTTATTGATAATGCTACCCAAGTAACAAAAACTTTCGACCTGGTCTAGGGCTGTACCGTCAGGGAAAGTAAAAATAAAACAATGATAAACATGTCATTCTTCCTCTTGTGATGTTCCATATCAATTAACTAAATAGTTTGGGTGGCACAGCTAGTAGCAAAATGTCATTTATGTGTGCATAAATCTGACAGACCCTATCTTTAGACTTACAGGCATATAAACAAGCTCCTGCTGGACACACACCGGCAACAGTTATGGCCTAATTAGCAGATTGCCCCTGTTAAATAACTGTAAAGTCAACCAAACATCTACGTGAATATCAACCATCACAACAGCTCTCTTTATTAATTCAATTTCACTTTTAAACTCATGCTTCTTACAATAAAATAATTATTTCTTGCCTTTCTCCAAATAATATCAAGAAGCTTTTGTTAAGGTGAATTAAATCATCAGAAAACTATCAGCACCTGTACTATTACTGTTGACAACTTTTCCATGAATCACTACCAAGGTTTGCGTATTGTTCCATAATCTTACTGTTATTTATTTGCAACATTGTAACACTGTACCTTTTCTACATTTCAGAAGAGAACTCAACATCGTCATTTTCTTCAACAGAGTTTCAGGTCCATCAAAACTGCCGGGCAGAAGACGTATCACATCTGGAATGTGCCGAGCATTGTCAGGTCGTCGTGTGAGGTAATCCTGTATCCAGTCCATATACAGGAGGCGGACAGAGGCTGGGTGACTTGGATGCCAAGAATTCAGGAAAAACTGAATAAGCAACTGTGCCCTGTCCATATCTTGCAATACTTGACTCCCAAGCCATTTCTGTAAGAGAACATTTACACTACAATACCTAGGTATAATGCAGAAGAAATCTTTATGAGTAGGACTGATTATGTGAGCCAGTGTTGGAATGGTTTTGTGGTTCAACTAATTAACCAACTGAGGGGGTCAGCGCAACAGTAATCTATGCCACTTTTTCAAAGTTTAGAGAAAAGTCAGTTTATAGTCTTAATTGTGAATTGTGACAATAGGAGTAGCTTTGGAATTTTTCCAAAATACCACAGCAACTGTGTAATGATAGATTTCTAAGCACTTCTACCTACTTGGAATGGGATAACACTTTGTATTTTTCTACTGTACACATACAGGTAGTTCGTGGACAGTCAATGAGATTATCAGGTCCAGTTTTAATTAAATAAACTGCAGTAAAGTTACTGTATTGTCCAAAAAATATTCAAGTCATACTGCAAGTTTGAAATTAAAAGTGACTGAATACGCTGAGTGAATCTGAACAAGACAACGGTTCTGAGAAAGTTCAATAATGGAGCACTGTAAGCTATCGCCTATTGCATGTCTTTTTTATTCAAGTAAATCAAGTTAAACAATTTTGGAATGGTTTAATAATTTCCTTGCATAAATCATGCACCCTATTTTAGATTACAGAAGTGAATTACGTGAGTAAATATGGTATTACCTCTCACAGAAAGTTTTATACACACCATGCATGGAACTGGAATGTTGGCTGTATGTATCTTCCATAATATTACCAACCTCTATGAGCAGGACAACATGACAGGCCAGAGGGCAGTATGAATGCCGGAACTGCAGAGCAAGAGGTCTCAGCACCTGTGCGGCATTTTGTAGTTCTGGTCTGTGCAACATCATGGCTGCAATCTGCATTGCTATCCATGCAACACCTTCTGTGGAACACAGGGGCATCTGGTCCACCAGGAACGAAACCATCTGAAATGTAAAACCATTTTTAACTTGTATTCCTGCAAATCATATTTTCCCTTGACATATTTTATTATTATACAACTCCGACAGCTTCTGCTATCCTAATAAGGCTATTTGTCTGAAGTCTTAACAAAAAATATCATAATGCATTCTATAAAATGTTAAAACAAATGAGCACGGCATGTACCAAAATATCACTTTCTAGTAACATGTCATTGTACATCTTAAAAGAACAGTGTAATATGCTAGAAAAAATAAATGTAAGGTTAAATGCAACTCAATTCACATACAGTAAAATCTCTCTTACTGGACACCCCTTCAAAGTGGAAGATTTTACTGGTCTCTAGGTCTATATAATGAAACTTCACGTTAACCTATCCAAGATGGACAGTTGCAATGTATGTATGTTGGAATGTATGTATACCCAGTTGCAAAAAGGATGGGCAGATCCTTATTCATTATAAAATTGAAGTTCTTTTTGAGTGGTTGACAAGTGTAAATGAACTTGCAGTCATGGCTGTGATGTTTACTCATTGGCTATGACTTCACTTTCCGTTAATTAGTTAATAAACAATGTTATGCTAACAACTAAAAGATTCCCCCCAACAAAAATTCAGGCATATATAAGCTAAAATGCAAAGATTGCGACAAATGTTACATTGGAAAAACAAAAAGAAATTTAAACATTAGGCACAAGGAACATATAAGAAACATCAAATACAAACAAGTAGAAAAATCAGCAGTAGCGCATCATTACTGGTCCACAGAACATGAATTCGAGGATGACATGGAATTATTGAAAACAGTAAACAACCAGTTGATTTGACAATATGGGAGAAAATCTTCATACAGAGGAACAAAAATAATTTAGTAAATTTCTACATCCCAAAGGACGACCTTATCTCCAAAATGATCTGGCCTACAGTGATATCTAGGGACCAACAGACGGACCCGGCAGTGGACCTCATCTGAGGATGCAAGCTAGATGCTTGCGAAACGCGTAGTGTGTAAGTACACTTGAAATTGTGAAGTTGAGTGCATAATTTTAGTTGTTTGTATTATTTAATAGCTTCACTGTGATTCCCGCAAAAATAGTGTTGTTTATTAATGTTATGCTAGTTTCAACTTGCTGTAAAAAGCTGGAAAAAAAAAAGGACAGATTTTATTTTCTTTAATATAAAAACAAACAAATGCTATAAGTAACACGGAAAAAAATGCCTGTTATTGGTAGTTTTTTGTTCATTTGCTAGATGCGTGATTTGAAACATTTAATTAAAATAATTAAGGATCACTCGAGATGGAATTCAGAGCAAGTATTGCTCACTCAGTTATTAAACAACTGTAGCCACTTTGCTTGCTAATATAATAGCACAACCATAATATTGCAGCTATATAATTCAATTTTGTCTACAGTGGATTTTATGTTTCTCAATTATATTCAACTTAGTTCTTTGGATAGTATCCAGAATTGACTCTCCATTTTATCTAATATCAGCCTCTTAAACAAAATACACCTACTCAGGATGGCTTCACGGGTTATCAGCCGTGTCAACATTATAAGATTCAAGCTTTCGGCCATCTTCCCTCTGTGGCCTTCCTCAGGAATGTGTTTGAGTGGAGAAAGCGTGTCCATACTTATAGGAGGCTGGACTATTATTAGGCCGGAATGCGAAATCTCATTGGCCGGTGCAGCAGCCAATCAGAAGTCAGGTATAAAATTTTTGTTGTGCCTTCAAAAGGACCGATTATGCTGTGCCCAGATTCAAAACTAGGGATGCCAGCAATATTCTGTTGACTTAGCAGGTACCGATGGCATTGATAGAATGTAAAACATTAAAACAACACACTTATTTAATCACTCAACTTCACTTATTAAGTCGATTATTACCCAAAGAAAAAACTCAGAGTGGACAACCCATCCACACCCAGAATCTACGGTTTGCCAAAGATCCACAAGCCGGGTAACAAAATGAGGCCTATAGTAAACACTATAAATTCTCCGACTTACAAGTTATCGAAATGGCTAGTAGAAAAATTTCAATCACTACCGAAATTTGATAGCCTCAGCATTAAGAACAATTTCGACCTAGTAGAGAGATATGGAGATAAATGAGAACAGCCTCTTGGTATCTTTTGATGTGGTACCATTATTTCCCAGTGTCCCCATCGACAAGTTACTAATTAAACTGGAGAATTGGTTGTCAACCACAGGTTTGGAGAAAGAGGAAGTGGGTGAATATGTTTCTCTCACCAGATTGTGTATTGGGCAAAACTTCTTCTCCTTCAGGAAAAAATTTTACCAACAGAAGGATGGCCTAGCGATGGGAAATCCTCTGTCCCCTTTCCTGGTGGAATTATACATAAGCAGTTTAGAAACCCAGATCACCAAAGCAGCCCCTCATATGTTCCATCTATGGTAGAGATACATCGATGATATCTTCACAGTGGTCAATAAAAAAACTAGCCGATGATGCTCTCAAGTTACTAAACTTACAAGACCATTCTATTAAATTCACAGAAGAGAGAGAATCAGACAATTTCCTAACGTTCCTAGATTTGAAAATAATTAGAAACATGAACAAGTTGGATTTTGGAATTTTCAGAAAGAGTACACACACTGATAATTATATTAAACAAGAGGGGTATAACCCTAGAGAACACAAACATGCAGTGTTAAATAGCCTCATGTTCAGATTAGTGAACTTACCCTTAAGTGAATCTGAATACAATGCAGAATATAACCGGATCATTAGCACAGCGCAGAAAAATGGTTTCAGCTCTGAATTAGTTCACCAGAGAATTAGAAAATTTAAAAAACAGAAACTTATTGAGAATCAGAGCACCCTGAGGTGCATCAAGGAGGACTCGGTAATCAAGAAGTTCACTTATCACCCCAAATTCCATCACAAATTCAAAAAAGTATTCAAAGAGGTGAACATTAGATCGGCTCCTTCTAACCAATATAGCATAAGAAATCTACTAAAATCAGAACAAAGGGACAAAATTCCTCCCAACAAGAATTCGGGCATCTACGAACTAAAATGCAAGGACTGTGACAAATCATATATTGGCAAGACAAAAAGGAATTTAACTGTCAGGCACAAAGAGCATTTAAGAAATATCAGGTACAAGCAATTAGATAAATCAGCGGTAGCCCATCATTACTGGACCGAAAAACATGATTTTGAAGACGACATAAGATTAATAAAAGGTGCAAATAAACCGGTGGACCTGAGTGTATGGGAAAGAATTTATATCCAAAGGAACAAGAACAATTTAGTTAATTTTGACATACCAAATGAAAATGACTTGATCGCAAGATGGATCCTTCCTACAGAGCCATCTACCAGCAATCCAGTGAAACCGGCAGTGTCCATCTGATGATGCAAGCTACAGCTTGTGAAACGTGTTATGGGTAATAATCTACTTAATAAGTGAAGTTGAGTGATTAAATAAGTGTGTTGTTTTAATTTAACCACTTCATTGTGTATTCCCGCAAGAATTATCGGAGAATGTAAAACATATTTAACTACATTAAATCTTGAAACTCGTGTAACACCTTCTTTCTATATCCCCAACCATAAAAACTAACAGTTTCTACAGGGTTTTTTCAAAAATAAAATATAAATAATGAAACTAGGTAAAATGTAGTGTTCCTACCCATCAGGGAAATATGACACAAAATATCATATACTCACATGCGGGTCATTCCACCTCAATTCATCCAGAAAAAAAATGAAATGTAACCCTCCGGTCTCAGATTTTGATGAAAATTTGTAGTGTGGTTCCCATATGCATGAGAAACAAAGATCTGAAATTTTAGCTTCCTGTCTGTTATAGATTCAGAAATACACTTCTTTGAAAAAATCATGTTTTAGGAAGAACTGAGTCGGGACAGGAGTAGGTTTTGTGTGCAGACTGTTACATTTTTGCTTGTACAATGCCTGTGAATGTTATCAGAACCATAATACATGATCATTCCAATGCAAAAATGACTGCTAAGTTCAAATCTGGTGTCAGAATTTGTCTGACACTTACAGAAATGTTATGGGCATGTAAACTTAAAAATTGAAACTATAAAAAGGCAGTCGTGTCTCCTCATAAAAACCATGATATCTCAAAAAGTAAACTAGATACAGCTGAATGCTTTGCACCATTTGAACGAGCAGGAAATTTCCATCCAGAACAAAGAAAAAAACTTGTGGGAATTTGTTAGGTGAATTTTTTTCCTGCACATATGTAAAAATATAATATTTGAGTATGGATTACATACATATGTTGAACAGAGTTTCCAGATAATTATGAAGCTACAGTCTTACAAGCCAAAGTAATCCAATGTTATAATCAGTTCTTACCATTAAGTCCATTACCACAATTATAAACATTTTTACACAGTAAGTTAAACATAATATTTTTGCAGTAGACCTGTTACATTACATTACATTAATTTGTTAACCCAATATTATAGGGAAATTTTTTCTCCTGTTCCCAAAGCCATCCCAAAATGAAATTTGTACCAAAGATAGAATGCATTTAACTGCCTAACATATCTTTTCTTCAATAAAATTAAAGATACAGTTTCTTAGATACTCAAGGTCAAAGGTTACACCTTTTGACCTCTGAATGAGAAAATTAATATTTTGAAATGCAACTATTTTTAATGGAAACTATGTACCTTTAGCTTCAAAATGAGACCAACATGAAGGTTTTACCTCAATTAGAAGTAAAGTTATGATTTATTTTTGCAGAGCATGCAAGGGAAAATTTTACAATTTTTATCATGTTTGCAACCCTGCTGTATGAATATCGTAAATCACTGAGGGGTAAAATTTTGCATGTGTGTACAACTTCATGTATTTTAACTTCTTACCGAATTTCATGTAAATCTGAGATGGTCGGGTTGGAAATTACACTTTATTGTGATGATTTGGCATGGAATGACCCAACTTAGTCTTCATGAAGTAGTAGGCCTACGCATCACATTTAGTAGTACAAACTGGTGGTGGTACACTGATGTTCCAACTGAGGGCCGGGAAGGAATTTGTTACATAGAAGTCTTCGCAATATATTTGTTCCAATTTACCTGAATTTCAGCAGTACATTTATCAGATATGTGGTACCGGTACTGTCTACCTGTTGCAGTATCTGGAATGGGTACTTGTAGTAAGATGTGACTGAATGGAACCCAGCACTTATCTTCTTTCTCTGGCCAATGATATGATGTAGATGGGCCATTAGGATGCATGAATGCTACACTTGCATCTCCTTCATCTGCATCTACTTCATTAACTAAACCAATATACCATTTGTTCTCGTATACACAACAAACAAAACTGTTTAGTTTTACAGTTTCATGTATGGTACTGTAAGTTCTGCATCTGCAAACTGGAAGACTAAAGACAAATGGTCATCTGTGCTCAGACGTTTCGCTCCCAAGATGTTACAAGATAGAGGTATGAAATGAAAAAACTTTGTGTTCCTGCAACCCTACTTGCTGCTTTGAATCTTTCACTCTGCAGTTTGTGAACATTTTCCACTCCTGCTGCAGATATAAATTGAAATTTAATTTTTGAGAACTGCTGGCTACAGAAATCAAACATCTGCTTTGGCTCCAGTATTTGTTTTTTGTATGGCCGTTGCATTCTAGCCTTGGTGACAGTTCTCTTGACAGCACCTCCAATGCCATCACAAGATGACTTGCCATTAACATTGTAACGGTCACTGAAGTCTGATTGGTGTGATGAGTCACTGGTCGTACTGATTTGTCAATGGAACAAATATATTGAAAAGACTTCTATGTAACAAATTCCTTCCCGGCCCTCAGTTGGAACATCAGTACAGCACCACCAGCTTGTACTACTAAATGTGATGCGTAGGCCTACTACTTCATGAAGACTAAGTAGCCTAACTATTATAGAGTAACAGATCATTATAAATCAGTGCAACAATCTGTTAGCTCCAATTTAAATTGTTCTTACAAATGTAATAGGCATGTTATTATATCTATTAACTGTGAATATTTACTTATCACCACTCAAATCTCTTTTATAATCAATATTTGATGTATAGCACATCTATAGGCCTATCTAAAATGACATCTGTGGTCTATTTTTATATTTGGATTAGCAGTACACTTAATAATTTGGGTATCGAGCTGTTAACAATTTAATGTAATGTAATGTCTGCTGCAAAAATATTATGTTTAATTTACCGTGTAAAAATGTTTATAATTGTGGTAATGGATTTCTGTGCACTTAATGGTAAGAACTGATTATAACACTGAATTACTTTGACTTGTAGGACTGTAGCTTCATAATTATCTGGAAACTCTGTTCAACATATGTATGTAATCCATACTCAAATATTATATTTTTACATATGTGCAGAAAAAAAATTCACCTAACAAATTCCCACAAGTTTTTTTCTTTGTTCTGGGTGGAAATTTCCTGCTCGTTTGAATGGTGCAAAGCAATCAGCTGTATCTAGTTTACTTTTTGAGATATCATGGTTTTTATGAGGAGACGCAACTGCCTTTTTATAGTTTCAATTTTTAAGTTTACATGCCCATAACACCATTTCTGTAAGTGTTAGACAAATTCTGATACCAGATTTGAACTTAGCAGTCATTTTTGCATTGGAATGATCATGTATTATGGTTCTGACAACATTCACAGGCATGGTACAAGCAAAAATGTAACAGTCTGCACACAAAACCTACTCCTGTTCCAACTCAATTCTTCCTAAAACATGATTTTTTCAAAGAAGTGTATCTCCGAATCTATAACAGACAGGAAGCTAATAATTCAGATCTTTGTTTCTCATGCATATGGGAACCACACTACAAATTTTCATCAAAATCTGAGACCGGAGGGTTACATGCCCTGGATGAATTGAGGTGGAATGACCCATGCACAAAATTCAAAATTAGTTGTTATCTATGAGGCGTGTCTGGAAAGTAAATTTCGATCACCGATAAAGAAAACAAAAACATCAATAAGCAAAAAATACTTATTGTAATATTTACAGAGATTCACTGGCTATTTCTCTACATAGTCGCCACTGTTATCGAGGCATTTATAGTACCGCTGCACCAACAATTGTCTGCCCATGTCATAGGTCTCTGCAGCCAACGTCTGGAGTCATGAAATCACTGCATTCAGCATTCCACGTCTTGTTTTGGATCGCCCTCCTCAAATTTTTTAATGTTTGACAATACTGATCTGCATTTACGGTCTCCCCTTGCAATAAAAACTCGCACAGGAGGACACCACGTCAATCCCAGACTTTTTGACAGAGATTGTCTACTTGAATTTGATCTTCACATGTAACCACTATGCCACCAATGCACGGATTGTTGTTTTGTTTCTGGTGTGGCATGCAACACCCATGTTTCATCTCCAGTGACAACACTGTCGAGAAACTCATCACCTTTCTCTGATTACTGCTGGCAGCAGAGTCCTATGACATGGGCATACAATTGTTGGTAAACTGCTAAGATAAATGTCTCGATAACGGTGCCGACTATGTAGAGAAGTAGCCAATGAACATCTGTAAATATTGCAATAAATATTTCTTACTTATTACTTGTTTTCTTTATCGGCAATCAGAACTTACTTTCCGGACACGCTTCATATTTGTTAGCAAGACTTATAATACTATTAACTACAGTACATTATATTGTAGTAATAAGCCTTTTGAATTAAAAATGCTAGTCTGAGCACTGACTAACTAATAGTGAATGTGTTAAGCTTGTTACCTCTTTAAGGTCTGGGTAGCCAATACTAGCGCCACTCAGTTCTTGTGGTACCAAACTCCCCTGCCACTGTGTACATGGGTGCTTGTCCCACCTGAAACACAACCACTCACATTACAACTAAATAAATGTGCAATTCTAGCATTCAGATCATCCACGTTTTTTTAATTATTCATGCACGTTACAGTCCCAATTAACACTGATAGTCAGGAGTTTTCTTTAGAATATAAAATAAATTCACTAGCAATGGGATTTAGTAAAAACCTGTAAGTTTTGTTACATCAGCTGCAGACATTGAATATAATCATATACACTCATTGAAATTTACAATTTCAGTCTAACCTGTCATTATTTCCTTTTACTTTCTCATACAAACACAGTAGCCTATAGAAAAAGTATTGTGATCGTAACAAAACACTAAAATCAAAATAACCCCATGAAAACACATTTCTCAATACCTAGAAACCAATAAAATATATATAAAATAAAATAAAAAAAGTGTTTGGAATGACATCTGTCATATGAGACTTTTTTTTTTCAAAAAATTTATTTTTTTAAAAATGGCTCTAACAATTTTAATAAAAATATGAACTTTGAAACTTCTATTTATAACCAATAAAATTACTATATTCATTATTCTCTAAAAATTACTGAGGGCATAGTTTACTAGTGTTTACTGAGATTTTTCTAGGCTATCTCCAATACAGTAGAAGAAACATGAAATTCTAAATTAGCAGAGTTGTAGAGAAAAGTAAAATGAACAATAATGTCATTCCTACTTTTTTATAAAAGTAATAAGTATTGGCATAGACGTTAAGTAAGTGTGACTTCAGTGCACAATATCAGAACACACCTTAATTAAAATAAGAATGATGCTTTTTTTCCCCCATAGCAACAAGAAAACTACAATTAGAAAGGACCTGTGTCAAAAGGCACACATTAAAACCAAACTGAGTGAGGCGGTTCAAATCTCAAACCTCGTGGTCGACCAATTTGACTTGGGTTTTTCAACAATAATAATAACGATGATGACGATGACGATGACGATGACGACGACAATGAATATGATGATGAAGATGATGGTGATGAAGATGATGATGATGATGATGATGATGATGATGATGATGATGATGATGATGATGATGATGATGATGATGATGATGATGATGACGACGACGATGACGATGACGATGACGACGACGATGATGACGATGACGATGACAGTAATAATAATGAGAAGAACATCAACAACAATGGTAACAATATTAATAATAAAGAAAATGGTAGGCTTACTATATATTTTCTTGTACAAATCTGAATTCATAAAAATGAAAAGTATTCAAATATTGTACTATGTAGGTTAAAAAAAATTCTCCACTTAAAATGGTAATACTTAAAGTGGGTCTAAGTCACATTATGTTATAATGACTTTGTTTAATTTTCACTCTATTTTATGACTTCTTTCCTTGACCTAGGAAATCTAAATCTATTGAATAGAGACAGGAATTATATTTTTATATTTTAACAATCTTCCTCTACATCAGAGGCTGCCATATGACAAAGAATAGCATAACAATTAATAATTACAACAAAGAAGTATATAGTATACAATATAAATGTGTTATTGGGTTAACTCTAAAGAAGAAGAAGAAATAAGAAGTCTATTGTTTCGAATACAGATGGTATCTGAGTATTCGTACAGAAAACTTTAAAGCCTGTAAGGCAATTTCTTTATAGAGCGATGTTGGAACTCCCAGATCTTGAAGTAGAGTGACACACTTTAGAGGGATAGTGCCTCTTGCACCCACCATTATGCCTCGTACTTCAATGTCTTCTAAATTATATTTTTCCTTATAAAAGGGCACTGTTGGTTCATATATTTCCTGTTTCTCTAAGTGCACTTCATGAGGTTGGTCGATATGAGTCTCAAATCTTATAGTAGGATCCAAGATGTATCCTTTACTATCACCTGGTTTCATGGCGATAATGTCGATTCTCCTACAGCTGCCATTGGTGGCAAGACCGTGAACCTCTTCAAAGACATTGAAGCCATTACTTCGGAGGGCACTGGCAATAGTCGATCTTATGGTGTGGTGTCTAGTATTGCGCAGTGCTTCGCTAAACGGGCAAAAGCCAAGGACGTGAGGCAAAGTTTCAATCTCGTTGCATCTTCTGCAACGGTTTCCGTCCCGACTTCTACCCGGAACAGCACGCACTGCTGCTGTGTTGGCTAACATTTTCAGAGCCTCCTTCCATTCAGATGAAGACAGGCCAGAATGCTTTACTATCCATCTGTTGGCAGGAGGATATTCTTTATAGAGACAAACGCCTTTGCCTTTATGACTCAGACTGCACCAGTTTTTATATTCCTCATCCTGAAGAAAATGCCTGATTTTTTTGGTATAAAAAAATTCAGTTAATACATGTGATGCTGCAAGGAGAATATTAAAAACTCTTAATCTATTTAATTTGGAGGTTTTATATTAAGTTTTGAATGGTACATACTTTTTTTTTGTGTCAAGCTAAAAACCTTAATAATAAAAATCTTAACATGTATATGTCAGAAAGTTTGTGCAACATATTTTGCATCGTTTTTGTATTTCTTTATAATGACTTACTGTAATTCATCAGACAGCTTTCTTCATTATGATGCATCTGCCTGTGCACAAGCTCCCATGTCACGATCACCACCCAAATTAAAATAATTCTAGTTTATAAAGTTGGTCATGTACCCAATCCAATCAGAGAACATTTGTAATTAATTACCACATTTTGGCATAAGTATTTTCATGTATATTTCCCTGTCATAGAAAAAATAGCATGTGATACACATGTGTTGTTAAATGTATGACAGAATCTTAGAAGAAAATTTTTTTTCTAACTTTTTCTTAATTCGGTTAAAACACACTTCCCACGTAAGTACAGCCGAACTTAGATAATTCCAAGCTAAAGGGACCAGCAAAAAACTCGACTTAATCATGATTTTGAAATAGAAAAGTTTATTGGTATGCATAGGGATGTCAAGGGACCTTGCTAAAAGTTTGAATTATTAACAATTTTGAATTTTTAAAGTTCAAATTATCCAAGTTGAACTGTATCACAATATACTATAAATGAACCTGTCCCTATACATCAGATTATTTTAATTTTAATAAATGAGCATTTAAAAAAAATGTATTTCACTTGTATTCTACCAAATGAAAATCAACTACAGATGAAAATCAACAAACAGAGAATAGGAAGAGTAGTTCCAGAAGCAGAAAGAAAATTGCGGTCAGAAAGGATGAAGAAGTACTGGGCTGACAAAAAGAAGAAAAACCTGAACCAGAAACCTGACTAAAGTGGTCCTATGAAGGCCAAAAAAATTAAAATTCACTTAAAGTCTACCAAATGGCATGCCTGTCAACTCAACATTATTTGGTTTATTGAATGTTTAATATTAACATCTTGATTACCGCAGCCTTATGTTGTGGAAAGTTCTTTGAGCCAATTATTTAATTAATGTGCTTGCCTGGGGCCAGTAAGTAAAAAGTTATAATTTAGGAAAGTGCAAAATATTAACGTCAATGCATAAAATTAATATGTCGAGTTATTTACTGTTATTTATTGTGTGATCCATGGGTGAATCATGTGGCATCACTACAACATTTTCACTCAAAGTAACTGAGGGGTTATGAGAGCCATTATGTGGACCACACCTCAAAACTGGCCAAATCTGCTCTATAAAACAACTTTTAAATCTACTGAGATATTGCATTATAAACTTAAACAATATGAAAAGACATTACTAAGATCTTTATGGCCAATGAGTATAATGCAGCATGAACCATTCTTAGTATTGGAAAGGTGAAGTCAGACTGAAAAATTAGATGCCATAGCTGCGATTTGAACCAGGATCTTCGGCTCTCTGTGCCGATGCTCTAACCAACTGAGCTACCATGGCAACAGGCCGGTACAACATTAAATTCTCCGACCACCAGGTGTTCTCAATATGAGATACAACCCAGTGGCGACTTACAACCTGTAATTACTTTAAGGCCGGTATTCATAGTCGGCGACTTAAGAACCGACTTTATAAAGCTGAACTTATTTGATAAGTCGACTTATATGTTTTTCGTATTCATAGTCTTCCTTAAAGTCGTACTTTATTAAGTCCGACTTCTTAAAGCTCTACTTATTCTACATACTAAAGTCGAACTCAGTAATATGAAAAATCACGCATTCACTGCCATAACAATTGAATTAGCCAATCGTGTTTAAGATTTTTTCAGATTTTATGTAAAGCAAAGCCGTCTGAGTACGTATTTCGTTGTCATGATATAAAAATACAGACGGTGATGTGCATTGTAAACAAAGAATTCAGTTCATCGAGTCATATTATGCACCGTGTAAGTAAGCTGATCAATAGTTTCTTTACAATATTCTGTATATATATTAGGTTGGACATTGTTCTGAATTAAGACCGGTACGCTTATGTATTTATTTCGATATTAACTGAGTTCTAGAAAGATTGAATACAGCTTACGAAACTTTTGGGCCGATATGAAATACCATCAGAGAGAAATACCGATGAAAGATAGGCGATTGATATTTGCAAAATTGTGTCTTTTTGAAACGAAATCTCTTTTTAGATTCATTGTCACTGTAGAATTTGAAAGAATTAATCATCTTTCTCAAATAACGCTTTCGGATGTGAGTTTCTTCTAATACCTCGCCCAGATCCTCAAAATTACTATCCATGGTACTGGCTTAAACTGAAATAAGTCAGGGGGACCCTTGACTTGATAAAGTACGACTTATTTCGACAAATAAGTTGTACTTTAGTGACTATGAATACCAATAAGCTCGACTTTGTCAAGTCTGACTTTATAAAGTAACTACGTCATAAGTCCGACTTGTTTGTGTCAGAAACTCAACTTAAGACGAGATTAAAGTTCGACTTGGATATAAGTACGACTTATTGCGACTATGAATACCGGCCTAAGACCCAGGCTTCATAGTAAACCACAGTGGAATGATAATTCTTTCACACGGGCCACTTGTAGGCTAAGATGGAAAGGTGAAGTCAGACTGAAAAATTCAAATCCCGGCTATGGAATTAAATTTTTCAGTCTGACTTCACCTTTCCACCTTAGCCTACACACGGCCAGTGTGAAAGAATTATCACGCTTAGTATTACCTCAAATCTGTTTTGAGATATTATGTCAATAACTTTATTTGTATAAGCTAGTACTCCAATAGCAGACTAAATTATGCATTTTTACTAAGCCCATCCAAATTAAAATTCCACAGAAGTCCCTCATTTTGATTCTGTTTGTATCCTTCCAATTGTTGAGCCAGGAAACCCTACTAACTATTTGGTGAGCACAATGATTTGTTTCTTGCACATGGTAATCAATAAACAAAGCATAAACATCTTATGGGATATCTTCGCCATTATTTCATTACTAGGGACCGGATTTTTAGGTTTTTAAAAACACTGTTTTAGGTTTTCCATTAGGTGAAATAGTTTTTTTTAGGTTTTTTGTCCAAAATATCGTTTTCGGGTAGAATAATTGGTTTAATGAATTTGAATGTGCTACATAGGATTCTATACATAATAATTGTAAAGTTTAACTTAACAAAATGACTTAAATTTGTGTAAACTTGCTTTAAGACAATATTATACAATTTAAGAAGGAAAGCATAAACAATCAAAAGAAGCAGTGAAAATAAGATTGTCTCACATTTCCTGGTTACAGTATATCACTAAATATCTTTCAAGATTCTCAACTGTGAAGTTCTTCCTGTTATCTCTTAGAATACATTTAAAGGCACAAAATGTACTTTCAACCTCACATGACGTCAGCAGTGGTTGTTCGTACGAATATTTTAAAAGGAATACGCCGGTACTCTTACACTTCCTCTCTTGATACTGTCATCCTAGACGACATTGGATTGAACGAAACGCTGGTGCTATTAATTTCAACTCGACAAAAATTGTCTCTCCGCAAAATATCGATTTATCAACTGACAAACAAAAAAGACCAAAAAAAAGTAGCTTAAATTAGATATTTTAGGTTTTGTATCCCGGTTAGGTACATTTAGGTTTTAATACCCTATTTAGGTATTTTTAGGTGCCACAGAATTAATGTGGGTGAATCCTTTGGACATGATTTGAAAAAGTGTGTAATCGCTTTTTGTTTTGGAAGTAAGGAAAAAAATAGGTAAAAACCTAAGAATCCGGTCCCTATTCATTACTTATGTAAAAAGGAAAATGAGTAGAAAGTGTAGGTGACTTGCTCGAAAAACCACCAGAAATTAGGTTCTCGTTTACGTCATTTTTAGCAAGATCACTGATGTTACAAACACTTCCATGTGCAGGGTCATCACAGCATTCAAAAGTACCAGAGAGGCCTGCACCAACTATTTCAGAATGCTAGTCATGTCAGTATGGTCTTTGAGCCACCTTAATCATATCCACTACAGGAAAGCATTAAGTGTGACACACTTGTGGTACTTGAATTTTTACGTATGACACAACTGGTAGCTCATGCAGCCTGGACAGACAGACATTTTGTGTACCACAGAGGATCCATGCGGCCACACAAATAAAATATCTGTGAGACATTTTTGACGCATGTGGCAGTCAATGTGTTTACCCATACATTTATGCAACTGTCAATAAGCGTATAACTTCTTTCAATACAGTAAAAGGTTTTTTTCTTAAACTTGAGATATATCTCAATATATTATTTTGTTAAAAAATAAATAAAATAAAATAAAAAATTTCACACTGAAAACAAAAATTTTATAAAAACACTGGGTGAATTTTCCCATGACTGTAATATGATAATATTTGGATGCAGAAAAGTTTGAAACAAAATATTTGTGTTTTTATATGGTAAAACCCACAATTGATAATAATATCTCATTTATGAAAACTCTATATTCCTCTGTACATTGTTTTGATGTATGAATGTATACTCACAAAGCAGTTGTGTTGCCATCATCGAGAGAGTGATGTATAACCAGGGCTAGTAGCGACATGTACGTCTGATGAGCTACCGAAGTTTCTGCGACTGCCAAAGTGTACAGTACATCCACACAATTTTTCAGGATTTGCTGCAACATAAAAAGCAAACTAATCATGTGAAAACTGTATATTACGAGGGCTATTTTTTTTTTTCAAGGTCCAATCGGTCATGAGATTAAAACCACAGCAACAATCAGATGAAGCTTTGCGCAGATGTGTTGCGCAGTGTCTCTAGTATGCCTGTCGATCGCATCACGTCGCACGTGTCAGTTCTGAGCACGGAGTGAGTGTGTAAACATGTCTAAAATGAAAGTGTCTCCCGCCAAATGTGAAGTGCGTGCTGTAATTCGATTTCTTCATGCTGAAGGGTCCAGTGCAGCCAAAATTTGATGAATGAATGTGAACGGTGAAACTTTCATGAGTGACAGCAAAGTGCAGCAATGGTGCAGGAACTTTGAAGCATGACATACAGACATTCATGATGCAGGTGGTCAGGGAAGGAAACGAGTGTCAGCCGATGATCTTGTTCAGCGAGTGGATCAGGTGATTCGAGAAAAGTCGATTCACAATTTCTGTGTTGAGTGATTCATTTCCCAAAATTTCAAGGTCAGCTCTCTATAACATCATGAGTGAGAGACTTCAGTACTGCACTTTGTATGCAAGATGGGTTCCCAAGATGCTATCGACCATCACAAAACACAGCAAATGGGTGCCGCCTTAATGTTTCTCCAGCACTACCATGATGAAGGAGAAGACTTTTTGAACAAAATTGTCACAGGGGACGAGACATGGGTCCATTTTTAAAATGAAGAAACAAAAGAGCAATCCAAAAAGTAGATGCATTCTCATTCCTCGAGTAAACCAAAGAAGTTCAAGAGATCCTTCTCCATGAGAAAGTGTATGGCTACTGTGTTCTGGGACCAAAAAGGAGTTCTCTTGGTGGAATTCATGGAACGTGGCATGACCATCACTGCAGCCTCATACAGCATGATTCTTCAACACCTACGAAGGGCAATTCAGAACAAGCGAAGAGGAATGTTGTCATCAGGCATTGTCCTTCTTCATGACAATGCTTGGCCACACGCTGCAGCTGTAACAAGGACGCTCCTGCAGCATTTTCGATGGAACGTGTTCAATCACACCCCATACAGTCCGGACTTGGCTCTCTCTGATTTAAAATCTCTTTCCTCACATGAAACGGTGTCTAGGAGGAAAACATTTTAACACAGAGATCAGCAGACCAGTGTAAACAACTGGCTGAAAGCACAGGAAGCTGCCTTCTATGACGAGGGTATTGGAAAATTGGTACCACGCTACAAAAAATGTTTAAGTCGGAGTGGTGACTATGTAGAGAAGGAGCTGAAAGGTGTATCTACAAGATGCAAATAAAACATTTTTCATTGTCACTTTGGTTTTAATCTCACGGCCGATCGAACCTTGAAAAAAAATAGCCCTCGTATATAGATGCAGTACGAAGCATAGCCCAAGATGTGGGGCAGAGGGAGAACAAGACCATTGCTTAACCCAATCTAAGAGTATTTTATTATAGATGGATTACAAATAGTGATTATTATGATTTCTTAGGTATTATGAGTAAGCCCCTCTCTCCATTTAACTTTTCAATATTGGCTCCTATCCATAAAAAGTATATTTTACAACAAATCAAAACTTTCAAAGGCACAACTGACAGTATTATCTTCTGGAATGATAATTCTTTCACACTGGCCGTGTGTAGGCTAAGCTGGAAAGGTTCAGCCAGACTAAAAAATTCAATGCCATAGCCTGGATTTCAACCTGGATCTTCGGCTCTCCTTGCTGCTGCTCTACCATTGAGCTACCATGGCAACATGCCAGTATAGCATCAGAGAGCCGAAGATCCTGATTCAAATCCTGGCTATGGCATTGAATTTTTCAGTCTGATTCAACCTTTCCAGTATTATCTTTTCTTTCCGTGCAGAATGTTCATGAAAGTGGATATCGATATCCATTTTTCAAGATGTTTCAAACAAGAAAAATGTTAAACTTAGTTTTGTTAAGCAAATTTGAGGTGAGCTTTTGTCACGACGCAAATAGCGACGTGCATAATCAACGATAGGAGACCATTCCTAAACAAAGGAAGGGTTGGGGGACCGCAACTAATCGATATTGAACATTTTCATGATTATCGATACTGCCCTGAATTTATTTGAATTACAGAAAAGGAGAGGTGCGCATGCGTCGACGGTGAATCGACGAGAGAGACGTGTGGAACCTAAAAGACGGTTAGTAGTACGTGCCTGACCACGAGAGAGAGAAGTTGAAAAGGCAGAAGGGAGAAGACGAGATTGGGATGTGTGACAGCGGTAGAGGCGTTCTGGCATAATGGTGTGTCAGACTTTCATCTAAAGGAAATTCTGGTTGTGAACTTCCTTGACACGGCTATATGGAGATAGTCATTAATCAGAAGAATACACCAAGTCGGCCAGTACGAGACACCGCTACAGCGAACATCAGCTGTGAGAGTGAGTCGTGACTGCTCGCTCTGAATAAGAGCAGATATGGACATCAGGAAGTAATGGAAGACAACTCAGGATCGGAGGATAAGTTGGACATCACTGGTTGAGTATAATCGTCTAGACTTTTTCTTATTGTTTGGGGAGTGAGAAAATTGAGATATCCTTTTTTTTTTGTAAGGATGGTTTCTAAGTCATGTATGGCGATTAGACACCGTATGGAATAATAGAATAGAATAGAATAGAAACATAGAAGTGAGAATTCTAGAAGTAAAGTGATGAAATCCAGTAATCCAACTATTTTCTATTTCTGGTCTAAATTAATTATAAAAGAGCAGTCAAGAGCCTAACAACTGAATGCCAAAGATAGATCTCTTCACTTTAGGTTTTTTTGGGTGATTGTCCCACGAATGAATACATAGCTAGGGGCAATTGGTGATGCTCATATAAACTTTGTTATTTTTGAGACAGGACGCGAGGGGAGTAAGGAAGAAAGGTAATTAAGGGGCATGCTTAGTACTTCTTACGAGGGCCCCTCCCTCTTGGGTTTCGTTCAGGTGACGGGTGACTATCTATAAATAGATTTCATGCTGGCCTGTAGTGTTAAGTTATTTTTTATAGAGATTTATCTACAAGCGAAAGTGTATGGAATATGGTAGAGGGGGATAAGAAGTGGAAAGATTGAAGGGCAAAAGAAGGCCTACGAGTGGTAGTGCAGTAGGTGTGTACCATTGGAAAATTTACATGTTAGGGTAGAAGTAGAAGTCACTACAGGGGTTATAGAGAAGCTTACTAATCTGGGCGTGAATTAGTTTCAGTTAGAATTCTAGGGAATTTAGAGACAAAAGAAGATTGGGTGCCCATGCTGAAGAGTAGTAACTTAAGAAGTAGGAAAACTAGAATAACCACTAAGTGAATTAAATCAATGGTATAAGCTGAAGGGAACTCTACTTAAAGAAAGAAAGGGGTTAAAAGATAATAGCTGATGATTGGTCAGGTTAGAAAGAGGAGAATAGGTAATTACGAGTAGTGTACTGATGATAAGTAGTTTATGAACAAGTACTAGAGATTGTAAGGGTGAGGTGAGGGAACGCCTGAAGTATCCCGAATCAAACAAATAAAATCTGGTAGTAGGCAAGGCCTATACTAGTAACATATAAAGAAAAGAAATTTATGAGAGATTGTGAAAGCCATCGATGTTGGAGGCGAACAACGGCCCCACGTGCCTCTAGGAGAGAGTGTCAGGGACCTCTGACATCGATTTACAAAATTTTATTTTTGTTTGCGGCCCATTAATATTTTCCCGGTTGCAGGAGAGGAGTCAGATTGTTTGTAACTCAAGATCTAGACGCCGCTCCTGTATCGGTGGTCTATCGCCACAGTCACTCTGTAGGTATAGGCCTAAACTTCTATTTCTTTCTTCATGAGACTGTCTTTCCTATCTATCTTTAAATACAATTCTTCATGGACTAAGATGACTAGTAGACTCGTATAGGAGACATAGGTGGGATTATTGAATGTAATCTGTAGAGTTAAGGACTGGATTATAAATTGAAAACCTTTATTTATTCTAAAGAGAAAAAAAGGGGGTATAATATATATATTGAAACATCTTGAAGTTGCAAATGTAAGTGACTATACAAGTTAATAGTAAATAATACGAGACGTTCTAGTAGATACCTGGAAACAAAAAAAAAAGAAAGAAGGTTAAAATAATTAATTAGGAATTTGTTATTGTTGAACAGAGAACGTACTTATACAGTTAAAATTGGGTATACTAACCTTGAAAAATTAAGTACTATCCTACCAATAAAAGTGTTGAATGGTTAATGTAGTGTAAATGTAATTTATTGTATATAAGATTGTTATTGTTGAAAGAAAAGAAAAAAAAAATATAATAAATTAAATAAATTATGGTTATAGTTATGCAAAGTAAATTAACGTGAAGTTCAGATTTTTGACCCTTATCCTTGTAATGGTTTGAGAGTCGCTGATTTTTTTTTTTTGGGCTAAGTTATATACTTTGGTAGTGAGCACTGAAAAAGGAGAAAAAGAAGAAATAGAGAGAGAAGCAGAGTAATAAACGAAAGGTAAATTCGAACCCAATTCCCGTCTCCACTGTTAATTTAAAAGCTAGTCGAGAGGCATGTAGATACATAGCCTGTGTATCTATAACTTAATTTGGGACTGGGCTGATACATAAAAAAAGAAGAAAAGAGGAAGCGTATTGATGATGGCGCCCGTTAATAGAAATTTTCATCAATATTATCAAAACTGGGTAAATTGCTAAAAGAAAGAGAAAGTAGACTGGGAGTAGGAAATTTGCAATCACCCGGTGACAGAGGTAGTTGTACTGAGTGTTGGAATGTGGACTATGCAGGCAGTGTTATGATGACACGGCAGGTGCATGAGTGACCTTGTTTTGTAGGAGTTCAGTAAACTTATATACTACGATTAAGAATAATCACATATTAGTCGTCACAGATTTTGGCTAAGAATTTTGGCGAAGATTTAATCCAAGAAATTAGGGAACTTTATAGCATAAAGTAAGAAAGCCCGTCACATATTTTGGCGCCCATATCGTGGGGCTAAGTAGTGTTAAAACAAAACAGTATTGCTAATTGTTGCAACTTAATTTAGTTAAAATTGTTAAAAAAAAAAAGTATGGCCGTGTGTTGTGCTGCATAAAGTTATCGTGAAGTTCCATATTTTGGTCGTCCATAGCGTGAGGCTGTGATAGTTTCATAGTAGGATAATTTTGATAGTAATTTTGACCCATAGCGTGGGGCGAGTTGTGTTAAAATTACAAAAGTTTGGCTTGATATAAGAAAAGAAAATAAACATTATTCAGTTAGAATTGGAAACTTGAAATACGAGTCATCATATATTTTGGAGCCCATAGCGTGGGTTGAGTTGTGTGGAAATCACAAAGTTTGATATCCTAACGTGAGGCGAGATAGTGTTAAAAGAATTTTGGGAGTTAGGTTAGTATAACTGAAATTTATTCTCAAAAAAAAAAAAAATATAATAATAATAACATATTTTTGGGAAAAGAATAATGACTATTGACAAGTAAGGACTTCTATAGATGACTAAGACAGACGACTGAACTATTGTGTTCTAATCTTTTTTTTGTGGTATTGTTAATATATAAATATGGCTACTTATGTCGATCCATATGCACAAATAAGAGCAGCTGAGTTAACCCAAGCTATTAGGAAGTTGAGGAAGGCGGATTTAGAGGCAGAATGTGATAGAGTAAAGTTACCGACCACAGGTACAAGGGATGAGTTAAGACAACGCTTGTTAGATTATGCCCGCAAGAACCCTCAGTCATTTCAAGTGTTAATTACGGCTTTTGCTCTGAGTCAGGAAGTTTTGGAAGAAGATTTAGTTGAACATAATATAACGGTTCCACAAGATTCATATGGAGATGTAGTGTATACATGGGTTAAGTTAATGCGTAGGAAGGCCATGGCGGTAGCTGATTCAGAAGAAGTTGTACCAGTAGTACCATCGTTTACAATTCAGTTAGAGCCGCATAAACCAAATACTTTGGATCTGGTTCGTAAATGGAACATTAAATTCAAACCTGGGGATAGCATCTACTTATTTTTGGAGAGATTGGAAGATTTAAAACAAAGTTCTAAGTTACAGGGTGCAGAGTTATTGTCAGTATTACCCGAAATTTTACAAGATTCAGCTTTACTTTGGTACAGGAACAGATTAACAGATTGGCCTACATGGGAAGCTTTTTTGAAAGAATTTAGAGAATATTACTTGCCTATTGATGAGGAAGACGCGCTTTTGGATGAGATTAGACAGAGAACGCAAGGTCCTAAAGAATCGATTTTTGATTATGTTAATGCTATTCAAACGTTAATGAGGAGGCTAAGTACTCCAATGAGTCCTCAACAAATGATGAAGACTGTTATCAAAAATTTGCGTCCTGATGTAAAATTGTACCTTAGACCTGCAGAGATTCAAACTATAACAGATTTAATACGTGTAGGTAGGCAGTATGAACAAATATTGTTAGATTCTGAGAGATATATTCCTCCTCCAACGCAGGTTAGAGCTACAATTAAAGAAACGGCTTATAAACCCCAGAGACAAGTTGTTATACCTTCAGTTCATACAGCGTTAGGAATTCAGGGAAAACAGGAACTTCCATCGTCTGAATTACAAAAGAAACCTAGTGTTAGTTTTTCTGCAAAGACGTGGGATAAGGAACGAAATTCAAGTCCTGTAAATGATTCTAGAATGGTTAAAGTAATAGAAAATAAAGAGAGACAGGATGAGTTGGGGGAAAATGGTAAAAACACCACTTTGCGTTTTTCAAATAACCAGCGATGTTGGAACTGTGATAAAATAGGACATAGGCAGTTCGAGTGTAAGGCACCTCGTAGAGTTACTCCACGCACTACGATTAAATGTTATAATTGTAATAAGCTTGGACATAGGTCTATTGATTGTAGGATGCCCCAAGAAAGAAAAGTTAGGCCTACAAATTCTTTAAGGCAATTAACTAAAAATCAGGCTTGTGTGATGTTAAATATAAATCCTACAGATTTAGTTAATGGAGATAGATGTTTTGTTGAAATTTTGCTGGAGGATATTACATTTATTGCTTTAATAGATTCCGGTTCAGATAAAACTTATGTGGGAGAGAAGGGTGATTTTTTGTGTAAAATGTTAGATTTAGCAGTAGAAGAATCTGAAGTTAGGGTGGTGCAACTAGCAGATAAAACTTATAGTTCTATAACAGGAGAGAGAACTTTTGAGATGAAATTGCAGGACAGGATTTTTCCGATAAAATGTAAAATTATGCCAAATTTAGCAGTAGATATGATTCTGGGCATGGACGTTTTGAAACAAATTGGGTTAGTAGTAGATTTGCAAGATGGGACTTGGTATTTCAAAGATGAACCAGCAAAAATTTTTCAATTTGTTAAGGCTATAGATTTAAAAGAAGAAGATCAACTACATAATATTCTTACTTTACCTACATCTCAGGAAAGGGACAGATTGAATATGTTTTTGGAAAATCAGTTACAGAAATTTGATCAGTGTACTGGACTTACCGATCTGATTTCTCATGTTATTGATACAGGCGATGCAAAACCTATAAAACAAAGATATTATCCAGTATCACCCATTTTGGAAAAAGTTATACACGCGGAAATAGATAAAATGTTATTGGAAAAAGTTATAGAGCCTTCAAATTCACCTTGGTCGTCTCCGGTAGTTATGGTAAAGAAACCAGATAAAACATGGAGGTTCTGCGTAGATTTCAGAAAAGTAAACAATTGTACTAAAAGAGATAGTTATCCTTTGCCATACATTGAACATGTTTTGAGTAAATTACGACATGCTAGGTATATCAGTACAATAGATTTGAAAAATGGGTATTGGCAAGTTCCATTAGATGAAGCAAGTAAAGAAAAAACAGCATTTACCGTACCTGGTAGAGGATTGTATCAGTTTCGAGTTATGCCTTTTGGAATCCATAACGCACCAGCCTCGTTTCAAAGATTAGTTGATACTATATTAAGAGAAGAGATAGGAGAGAAATGCTTTTGTTATTTGGATGATATAGTACTTATTAGCGAGACATTTGAAGAACATTTGTCCTTGTTAGAAAAAGTCTTAGAGAAATTAAGAAAAGCTAACCTGAAAATTAATAGGGAAAAATCAAAATTTTGCAGAAGTGAATTAAAATATTTGGGTCATATCATTACTCCATTAGGAATTGCTGTAGATTCAGATAAAATCTCGTGTATCCTTGAGTATCCAGCCCCTACAAAAGTCAAGGAAGTACGAGCATTTTTAGGATTGGCTTCTTGGTACCGACGATTCATTCCATTTTTTTCTGAAGTTGTAAAGCCCCTCACTGCACTTCTGAAAAAGAATCAGAGATGGCGTTGGACTAAGGAATGTCAGGAATCTTTTGATGAATTAAAATCGAAATTATCTAGTAGTCCTATATTAACTTGTCCAGATTATACTAAACCCCTAGTGCTACAGACCGACGCTAGTTTTTCAGGACTAGGAGCAGCATTAATTCAGACAGGAGAGGAAGGAGAGGAAAAAGTAATAGCTTATGCTAGTAGAACTTTAACAGTAGGTGAGCAAAAGTGGGCAATAGTCGAGAAAGAATTGTTAGCTATATTGTGGGCAGTTCAAAAGTTTCGTCCTTATTTGGAAGGTTATCATTTTAAAGTATATACTGATCACTTTGCTCTGAAATGGTTAAATACATTACAGAATCCGACTGGACGATTAGCTAGGTGGAGTTTATTGCTCCAGGAGTATGATTTTGAAGTAATACATAGGCCTGGTAGATTACAAAAAGTTCCGGATGCTTTATCTAGAATACACGAAGGGAAAGTTCAAGAGAAAACGGTAGAGGAAGAATTTTGCCTCTTGTTGACTGATAACTCTGAAGTAGTGGAATGGGAAAATATACAAGATGCTTGGTATATTAAGCGGAAAGAGCAAGTACAGAGTAAACCTAAATTTTGGCCAGATTGGAAGGTCGTAGATGGGAAGTTGTACCATCTTAGATTAGATCAGTTAGAACAAACTTTAGAGGGAACAGTAAATAGGTGGAAATTAGTTATTCCGCAAGATTTTAGGATTAAAGTATTGCAGGAATGTCATGATGCACCGACTGCAGGGCATATGGGGATAGCTAAAACTTTCTTTAGGATAGCAAACAAGTATTATTGGCCGGGAATGTTTAGAGATGTTGCTAAATATGTTACTGCTTGTGAAATATGTCAGAGACAGAAAGTGTTACAGACGGCTCAAGCAGGACCAATGCATTTTTACCAGAAAGAGAAACCTTGGATGACTGTAGCTACTGATTTGTTGGGACCTTACCCACGTTCAAAAAAGGGAAACAGATATGTGATTGTATTTCAGGACACCTTTACCAAATATGTAGAGTGTAAAGCGTTAAGGAAAGCAACCAGTAGAGCAGTTACGGAAGCATTTTATGAATTGATTATCCTTAAATGGGGAATTCCGGGATATTTGCTGATGGATAATGGACCGCAATACACTAGTAAATTAATGCGAGAGATAGCTAAAGCTTTTAATATAACTCCTTGTTATTTACCTGTATATTCGCCACAAGGAAATCCAGTAGAAAGAGTCAATAGAGTATTGAAAACAATGATTTCTAGTTACATTCAAAAGGATCAGACAGTTTGGGACGTGTATTTGAGAGAATTTAATTTTGCTATAAATACGGCTAAGCATAGTTCCACTGGATGCACTCCTTATATGCTAAATTATGGGAAGGAGCCTGAAATTATCAGTAGGATTGAAAAGGTGGAAAACCAACCGATTTATAAAGAAATTCCAAAACTTTGGGTGGAGAGACTCAATAAATTGAAAACGGTACGTTTAATGGTTAGACATAACTTAGAAACCGCCTATAAGAATTCAAGTCATTATTATAATCTTCGGAGGAGAGAGGTGAGATTTTGTCCAGGAGATCTTGTGTTAAGAAGAAACTTTAAATTAAGTGATGCCTCACAAGCTTATGCAGCAGGCTTAAGTGCAAAGTTTGTCGGCCCCTTTATAATAAAGAAAAAGCTTAGTGAGAATAGTTATGAACTGACGAACCGTTTTGGTAAACAGTTGGGGAAGTGGCACGTTAAAGACTTGAAACCTTTTGTACCTGGGTAAAAGTTCTTTAAGGCTGGTAAAAGAGACACGCACAAAAAAAAAAAAAAAAAGAATGTGACCTGTGTCAACATTATTTTTTTTTATGGTGAGTGCGGGAAGAATGTCACGACGCAAATAGCGACGTGCATAATCAACGATAGGAGACCATTCCTAAACAAAGGAAGGGTTGGGGGACCGCAACTAATCGATATTGAACATTTTCATGATTATCGATACTGCCCTGAATTTATTTGAATTACAGAAAAGGAGAGGTGCGCATGCGTCGACGGTGAATCGACGAGAGAGACGTGTGGAACCTAAAAGACGGTTAGTAGTACGTGCCTGACCACGAGAGAGAGAAGTTGAAAAGGCAGAAGGGAGAAGACGAGATTGGGATGTGTGACAGCGGTAGAGGCGTTCTGGCATAATGGTGTGTCAGACTTTCATCTAAAGGAAATTCTGGTTGTGAACTTCCTTGACACGGCTATATGGAGATAGTCATTAATCAGAAGAATACACCAAGTCGGCCAGTACGAGACACCGCTACAGCGAACATCAGCTGTGAGAGTGAGTCGTGACTGCTCGCTCTGAATAAGAGCAGATATGGACATCAGGAAGTAATGGAAGACAACTCAGGATCGGAGGATAAGTTGGACATCACTGGTTGAGTATAATCGTCTAGACTTTTTCTTATTGTTTGGGGAGTGAGAAAATTGAGATATCCTTTTTTTTTTGTAAGGATGGTTTCTAAGTCATGTATGGCGATTAGACACCGTATGGAATAATAGAATAGAATAGAATAGAAACATAGAAGTGAGAATTCTAGAAGTAAAGTGATGAAATCCAGTAATCCAACTATTTTCTATTTCTGGTCTAAATTAATTATAAAAGAGCAGTCAAGAGCCTAACAACTGAATGCCAAAGATAGATCTCTTCACTTTAGGTTTTTTTGGGTGATTGTCCCACGAATGAATACATAGCTAGGGGCAATTGGTGATGCTCATATAAACTTTGTTATTTTTGAGACAGGACGCGAGGGGAGTAAGGAAGAAAGGTAATTAAGGGGCATGCTTAGTACTTCTTACGAGGGCCCCTCCCTCTTGGGTTTCGTTCAGGTGACGGGTGACTATCTATAAATAGATTTCATGCTGGCCTGTAGTGTTAAGTTATTTTTTATAGAGATTTATCTACAAGCGAAAGTGTATGGAATATGGTAGAGGGGGATAAGAAGTGGAAAGATTGAAGGGCAAAAGAAGGCCTACGAGTGGTAGTGCAGTAGGTGTGTACCATTGGAAAATTTACATGTTAGGGTAGAAGTAGAAGTCACTACAGGGGTTATAGAGAAGCTTACTAATCTGGGCGTGAATTAGTTTCAGTTAGAATTCTAGGGAATTTAGAGACAAAAGAAGATTGGGTGCCCATGCTGAAGAGTAGTAACTTAAGAAGTAGGAAAACTAGAATAACCACTAAGTGAATTAAATCAATGGTATAAGCTGAAGGGAACTCTACTTAAAGAAAGAAAGGGGTTAAAAGATAATAGCTGATGATTGGTCAGGTTAGAAAGAGGAGAATAGGTAATTACGAGTAGTGTACTGATGATAAGTAGTTTATGAACAAGTACTAGAGATTGTAAGGGTGAGGTGAGGGAACGCCTGAAGTATCCCGAATCAAACAAATAAAATCTGGTAGTAGGCAAGGCCTATACTAGTAACATATAAAGAAAAGAAATTTATGAGAGATTGTGAAAGCCATCGATGTTGGAGGCGAACAACGGCCCCACGTGCCTCTAGGAGAGAGTGTCAGGGACCTCTGACATCGATTTACAAAATTTTATTTTTGTTTGCGGCCCATTAATATTTTCCCGGTTGCAGGAGAGGAGTCAGATTGTTTGTAACTCAAGATCTAGACGCCGCTCCTGTATCGGTGGTCTATCGCCACAGTCACTCTGTAGGTATAGGCCTAAACTTCTATTTCTTTCTTCATGAGACTGTCTTTCCTATCTATCTTTAAATACAATTCTTCATGGACTAAGATGACTAGTAGACTCGTATAGGAGACATAGGTGGGATTATTGAATGTAATCTGTAGAGTTAAGGACTGGATTATAAATTGAAAACCTTTATTTATTCTAAAGAGAAAAAAAGGGGGTATAATATATATATTGAAACATCTTGAAGTTGCAAATGTAAGTGACTATACAAGTTAATAGTAAATAATACGAGACGTTCTAGTAGATACCTGGAAACAAAAAAAAAAGAAAGAAGGTTAAAATAATTAATTAGGAATTTGTTATTGTTGAACAGAGAACGTACTTATACAGTTAAAATTGGGTATACTAACCTTGAAAAATTAAGTACTATCCTACCAATAAAAGTGTTGAATGGTTAATGTAGTGTAAATGTAATTTATTGTATATAAGATTGTTATTGTTGAAAGAAAAGAAAAAAAAAATATAATAAATTAAATAAATTATGGTTATAGTTATGCAAAGTAAATTAACGTGAAGTTCAGATTTTTGACCCTTATCCTTGTAATGGTTTGAGAGTCGCTGATTTTTTTTTTTTGGGCTAAGTTATATACTTTGGTAGTGAGCACTGAAAAAGGAGAAAAAGAAGAAATAGAGAGAGAAGCAGAGTAATAAACGAAAGGTAAATTCGAACCCAATTCCCGTCTCCACTGTTAATTTAAAAGCTAGTCGAGAGGCATGTAGATACATAGCCTGTGTATCTATAACTTAATTTGGGACTGGGCTGATACATAAAAAAAGAAGAAAAGAGGAAGCGTATTGATGATGGCGCCCGTTAATAGAAATTTTCATCAATATTATCAAAACTGGGTAAATTGCTAAAAGAAAGAGAAAGTAGACTGGGAGTAGGAAATTTGCAATCACCCGGTGACAGAGGTAGTTGTACTGAGTGTTGGAATGTGGACTATGCAGGCAGTGTTATGATGACACGGCAGGTGCATGAGTGACCTTGTTTTGTAGGAGTTCAGTAAACTTATATACTACGATTAAGAATAATCACATATTAGTCGTCACAGATTTTGGCTAAGAATTTTGGCGAAGATTTAATCCAAGAAATTAGGGAACTTTATAGCATAAAGTAAGAAAGCCCGTCACACTTTCATTCATTTATATATTTTCAATTAGTTTAATTTTATTTATTCATTTATTTCCCTCTGGTATTGCAGGGGTTCCCAACCTTCCCTAGCTTCATGATTCACCCCCTCCCCCAGTTTCATGAAAAGTAACCTCCCCAACTTTGTATCACCCGAACCTCATGAGAAGTACCCCCCTCACAAATAGTGGAATAACAATAGACCTACTCTAAAACTCTTCCTGAGGAAAAAGTATCTGTAATAAAAAAGTGGCAATTGAAAAATTATGTTAAATGAGGCTGATTTTACATGTTATATACATAACCAGTGCTTTTTTCTGGGGCAAGGGTAAGCATACCCCTTAAAGATTTTTTCAGTTTCATATAGGAGAAAATCAATAGTTTCCACAATTTTAAATCTGGAGAAATTTGTGCCAAACAAAATAACAAAAGTGATTACATGCATCATTTGCATTAAAGTAGATATTTTAGTACTACATTTGTTATCTGTATCATGATTATCGAGTGGTGGGACCTGACATTAGCGCTGTAATTGGGAAACAAGTGAGCACTACAGCACTGCTGCAATGGTAACCATGACTAAATTGCCAAATTTATAACACAGGACCCATGGTTTATAGTCCCTCCCAGATGAATTTTTTAAGGATATTTATGTTCTGAGAACTCCATCGACTGAGGCCAGGTTTGAAACAGTGATCGTTGGATCCAAAGGTAGGCATATCTAATACACCAACATGAGACACATGGAGGGTTGGACATGCATTATTTAAATCCAGTTACCAGTGCCTCAAATTTTCCTAACACTTATGCTATTAGTGAAATTACACCAATTTTATATGATATCATAAATCATGATTGTGCAATCACATTTTGGATCAAATAAAAAATAAATAAATGTTCATTATAGAATTAAAACACTGACACTGATTAAGCCTACTTACAGGGAAACAAAGTTCTAACTCCATAAGGCAGCTGGCGGCAATGGTCCGAACATGAACGTTACTTGAGTTGTTTGTCTGTTTGAGCAGACTCCAGAGCAGTTCAGTATGTTCTGTCAAGACAATTTCAATGTCTTGCTCTTCCAACTGTAACACACACACCAATCATACACTACAAAAATCAGCTAAGCAGATTTTACTCTATGTATCAGCTCCTACAACATGATAACTACAAACAATAAAATCAGGTAAACTGATGTAAAAAAGTGCCAGTATGTTTTTGTTTAATCAGTTATGACTGCAATTATGATATGCAGAATATGTTTTTTTTAGAATTGATTTCCAAGTTAAGCTCCAGATTTATTCATTAAGCAGGGCTTACGGAAGAAGAAAGGTCTACCATCTCGGCCACCTGGGTCATTTTAACGGTCTAGTTGGATAAGCGCATGTAAATCAATGTTTTTTGTCATAGGTACCTGTATTTTAATTTCCAAGGCCTTATAAGATCAGAGTAAAACAATAGGCTATGTTGTCAAGATAACTGATTTTCATTTTTTTTTTTATAAATTCTTTCGAATGCGTATATTACCATAAAATAGGCACTAAATTGATCATTACTCCAAAACAGGTCAACCGATTTTATCCATTATGAATAGACGTCTTCCCATGGACATTATAAATGTGTATACCAAGTTTCATAAAAATCCGGTAAAGCGTATTTGAGTTACCGCGTCTTTAAAATATACACTAAATTGGGTTTTACTCCGGTACCGGTCTACCGATTTGGTCCAATATCAGTAGACGTCTTTCCACGTACATTATAAATAGGTATACAAAATTTAAGGAAAATCCAATAAAGCATATTTGAGTTATAGCGACTTCTTATATATTAACATAAAAACACTAAATTGGGCATTATTCCGGTACTGGCCAACCGATTAGGTCCAATATCAATAAACGTCTTCCCATGGACATTATAAATGCGTATACGAAGTTTCATAAATATCCGATAAAGCGTATTTGAGTTATCGCGCCTTTAAAGTAGACACTAAATTGGGTTTTACTCCGGTACCGGTCAACAGATTAGGTTCAAATTCAATAGGGCACTTCTCATGAACGTCATAAATGGGTACATCAAGTTTCATGGAAATCCGATACAGCGTATTTGAGTGATGGTGCCTTTCTATTAGAAAGGTGCCATAATCTATTAAAATAGGCACTAAATTGGGCATTACTCCGGTACCGGTGAACCGATTTGGTTCAATATCAATAGGGTTCTTCCCATGGACATTATAAATGTGTTTTCCAAATTTCATGAAAATCCGAAAAAGCGTATTTGAGTTATGGTGCGTACAGACACACGGACAGACAGACGGACAGACGGACAGACAGACATTTTTTCGTCCACCACACAATCTCATAAAGTACCATACTGGCACTTAATAACACCAGAGACTGTTTGTTAACTCTTAGAGGCATGGTGGTTGTAAGAGTTATAGTTTTGACATACCTCCTTCTTGCACGACAACTACAACCCCACGCTAAAACTGACTCCTATAGATAGATGACCCAAATAACACCTATAACTTCAAACATTAATAACTAATGACAATTAATTACCACAATAAAACAAATTACACCAGCCGAAAGAGTACAACATTACCTACAGTTTAAGATATGACACCATATAATTAATAACCCCTTTATAACACATTAATTGAATAATATCAATAACTATTACAATTTTGATCGGACAGAGTACAAATTTATATCAATCAATGCAGATAAAACTACCCTATCGGAAGAAAAGAACAAGAACTATGATAATCTTCAGTTTTCATAATTATCAATAGAAATACACTTTCAAATAGACTTCATGGCGACACCATTAAATCTTGACACATTTAAAATTAATGACCCTCTTCAAGTTCGATTCTCCCAAGTCAAGCTGCGTCCGTTTAATCGTAATAGATTAGGGAATTGATATTACCCCGAACCTAGGCCCAGGAAGACACACTCCGACAGATTCCGACACCGAGACTTGACGCAGTGACATCGATTTGAATAGACTGAACTCCGACGTAACTTCTGTATATAATAATAACTTGCACAAATAATCTGCGCTTAAAGAAATAGATAGAACGTATCCGAAATAACATCGCAGCGCGTTGGTAACGAGAAACAATATTAGTAAAGGATTAATAAGTGAATTGATTAGTAAAGTATAGAAACTTTAACTAGCATCGTGGAGCGGAACATATAATTTGCCGTCCAGCGAAAGTATCAGTATATGTAATTAGTAGAGTGAATTTATCCGCGCCTATATAAATAGAATACTACGAAAGGAATTAATATTGGTAACTGTAGAGTTACGAGTGCGTATGTAATAAGTGCAGTATATAATTTATAGACATTAACAGTAAAGTGAATTATCGACAAGCAGTGACAAAGTATAACGACAAAGAAATAGGACTCACAACATCTACATCTCCAAAACTTAAGTATTTCAGCATTTCATCAAAAATTCATTAAGAATAGTAAAAAGTAATATTTGAAGACATTTATATTTGTTGTATATTACCCAAATCTTCCCCTCGTCAACACCTTTTATTTAGTTTCTGTATCTCAAAGTTTATCGAGCCACGATCCTGAGAGAAGAACGAGTGATCTGCCAACTGAGAAAACTAGCCGGCAACCATATTTTTTCCCAAAACAAAGTATACTACCCTGAGAATTATTGAACTTTACAATTGAATCCCTCAAAACTCGTATAATTAGCTTCCCAACTTAAGACTTAACCATTCATCAGCTATATGGTACAAATTTTAACATCTCCATACACAGTGGTACATATAGTGTACCACCTATTTTTATTGCATTGCAATATCAATTATAATTTTCTGATATTAATTCCAGAACCTCTTTCAAGAGGCAACAATTAGCAGGAATTTTATAGTAAAAATCTATGTAGAATATCAGTTGTTATTTTTTAACGAATAAAAAAGAAACATTTCTCTGGGCAGCTAGCGTAAGTTTTAGCACAAATCTTCTGCCCCTGAAAGAGTTAAGTAAAAGTCTCAAATTGAAAACAGAACATATTTATTCACAAATATAGGCCTAGTCTGATGAGGATGGCAATGACGACAAATAAGATGATGATAATGACAACGATGATTATGATGATTGTGGTGATGATGATGATGATAGTAATAATACTAATAATACTAATAATAATAATAATAATAATAATAATAATAATAATAAAGCAATAACTACAACTACAATAACAATATAATAATAACAATAATTACAACAATACTAATAATATAACAAATTAGTGGAATAATATAACAAAGTGCTTTAATGCTTTTGTTTAATCAGTGATAATTGCAATTATTACATGCAGAAAAGAAGCTTATTTTTGAAATCGATCTCCAAGCTAAGCTCCAGATCAATTCATTAAGCATGGCTAACGGAAGACCCAAGGTCTAAAGTTTGATAAGCATATTGAAGGATTATGTGGGTATCAATATTGTTATTTGTCAAAGTTAACTGTATTGCAACTTCCAAAGCCATATATGAACACTGTAAAAGAATGTTGTCATGAGAACTGATTTGCATTTGATAAATCCTTCCATGGGAAGTCACTGGTGCTTGAGGTACTGCTATGCAATTTTTAGTGGGTTTCTTCAAGAGCTTTGGGTTCCACACAGATATTCTAGTGGAAATTTTTTACAAATCTTGCTTCTTTAAAGATAGTCCACAACCATCTGTACTCAGTAATAAAATTGTCACTATTCTCAATAGTCTCCGGCAGACATAGTCAGTATGAGCATGCCAACTTACTTTATGGTCTAGATATATACGTAGAAGTTTCACAGGATTGCAGTATTTTTCATTGTCTACATTCTTCAAGCAAAAAGTTAACGTCTGAGTTTTGTCATGATTAACTAGGACATCATTAGTTGAAAACCAGATTTCACGTTGCTAAGAAAAGTATGATTAAAAACGCTGAATCATCTGCATATAGTATGGGCTTAGCTGATATATTATCAGGCAAGTCATTAACCATCATTAAAAAAAGAAATGGCCCCAAAACAGAGACTAGGGGCATGCCAAATTTTAAGTCAGCAGGACTTGTCGTATTCCATTAACTTCAACAACATGCTTCCGTCCAGTTATGTAGGATTCAGAAAACTTATATTCATTACCATGAATTCCATACTTCCTTACAGTAAAGTTTGATTCCTATATAATCCTCCGAAATGATTTATCAAAAAAATAATTTTTCACTACAATAATCAGTGTTAACAATAGGAAGGATACTCATATAATAGTAGGCCTAATAATTTTTGTTGGTTGGTTGTATGAATTAATTAATAAGGTGTATTATTATTATTTACTGATATGAAGTTGATTGATTCTTGCAATTTCATCAGCAGTAGATATATAATGTCGAATGCTTTACTCAAGTCTTAGCATAAAGAATGGACAAAAGCATTAGCCTCGAACATTTCATAAACACTTGATAAATGTCAATCAATTGATTCACTCGTCCATTTACCAGGAGAAAAGCCTAATTGTGACAAAGTTATATAATGTTATTAAACACATTATCTTCAAGAACACTCTCTACTTCATTAAATTGACTACTTACTAGTTAGCCGGCTTTCAGGTGGACCTTCCACCCATCGTCAGACTATGTCCCACTGCTGAACTTCCATCCTGTACCTCTTGATGGCGCTGCGGTGGTTTCACGAATTTCCCAATCAGTCCCAATTCGTTCTCCTCCGGGATGTCAGTGGGACATAGTCTGACGATGGGTGGAAGGTCCACCTGAAAGCCGGCTAACTAGTAAGTAGTCAATTTAATGAAGTAGAGAGTGTTCTTGAAGATAATGTGTTTAATATTATTTCACTTCATTGTGTCTTCCCATTCCAAGTGAATTTAATTATAATGTTATTCCTAATAAAATATGATCTTAGTTGATTCAATAACTATAGCAATGGGTCTACAATTTTCTACCACATTTTTAAAATAATGCTACTGGTTTAGACAATTTAAGATTTCTAGAGAAGCGGCCAGCATTAAATAAATTATTAATACGAAGGTAACTGTACAAGTTCATTACTCTCTCATCTTTCTTACAGTAACTAATGTTAAAGGTAAAGTGATCTCTATATAGGCCATGGAGGCCTAGAGGGTTCCAGGAGGTTGAGGCTCCCAGATTTTGGACATTCGGCACATGAAGGTTGTCAGCCTTATGCACCGGCCGCCTTTACCCCCAGGATTGCTCCTGGTACTCATTTCTGTTAGAGGCTGAGTTGTAACTAATGTTATTACACTGAACATTTATCACAGATAAGAAAAATAAAGCAGCTCTAGGACTGCAAATGTGTCTTGTGATCTTTTTAATATTTGTATTAATAATCATATTATTTTCTGTTTCTGTAATAATTTCCTCATGACTCACAAACACTTACCGACTCAAAAGCCTGCAGCAGAACAGTCGTCATTGACACAAGACACTGGCCTCCCAGAATGGCTTCACTGTCCTTGAACACATTCTGGAAACAAGGAATGAGTAGACTTTATCAAAACAGAACAAGGAAAGTAGACCTACAATATTCGAAACTGTCCTGTATTTGCAGAATGTTTGTTAAGGTTGATATCTAACATATGATTATGTTATTGGTATTTATGGAGCTTGTGATGATCATGACCCATTAGATACTGAACTGGTCTATGAATATATGCACAAATAAAGGGATTCTGATTAGGTAATACAGTCAAATTTGGTTAATTCGACGTCGGATAATTCAAAATATTGTATAATTCGAATAAATACTCATTCCCCTTGAAATTCCTATATAAATGTATGTTAAAAAATTGAAATTAATTCAAAGTTTTTAAGCTAAATTTGGATCAATCGAAGCCAAAATTTGTCTCATGTTAATGTTGTAAGGATTCCAAGAGTTCATTGCTTCCACGAATTCCACAAGAATTCTCTAATTCGCTGAAGAACCCTAGTCGCTCGTAGCCAGCAGGTACCGTACTAAAGTGTATTTTTAACCACCGTTATCTTCCTTCTGCTGAATAGATGTTCAATGGTATGCGAAGTTCACCCACTCTACTACAGTCTTGGAGGGATTCAACACTTCTGTGAAAATTTGAGTGTACATTCTATCCTCAAAGTGTGACTGTGTTTGAAAATGTCAAAGCGTGGAGCATACACCAGTTTGACGCCTGCAAAAAAAAGTGGAGTGTTACGAGAGGTGGAGAGAGGGGAAAGAAAGAAGTGTGACATTGCAAAGGAATATGGAATTTTACCGAACACTTTGTCCACCTACATAAAAAATAAGGACAAAATCTTGGAAAGTTAGATTACACAAAACGGGGGAAATAGGAAACATATGAGGCAGGGGGAATTTCCCAGTGTTGACGAGTGCACTCTAAAATGGTTTAAGCAGTCGCATGATCGTAACATCCCTTAAATGGGCCATTGTGTTCCTATATTAAATTTAGGGTTACAATTTTAGTGTGGAAAAAAAATGGTTTCAATTAACATCATAACAACAGGATGGCAGTCATAAAGGTAAGATTCACTGTACAATAATTATTATTATTTATTGCAATGAGTTTATTTTTTTACATTTTTACGGCATTTTCGTTTAAAAAGTCACAGTTTTGGTTAATTCGAAATTTGGATAATTCGATTTTTTTCTAATTCCCCTTGGGGTTCGAATTACTAAGAGTCCACTGTATGTGGATGAAACAATCACAACATATTGTGAAATGGAGTCTCAAAAGCAAAATGTGAAGAAAATTGCAAATTGCCTCCATTGTATCTTTTATAGCAAATTTCACATTTTTGTAAGCTGTTTGTTGCTGGATCAAATTTTGTTGTTCATATGGATTTGTTAAGATATGTATGGAAGCATTCCCAAAGACAAAGCATTTGCGTGTACAATTCAACCTCATTCCTCTGACACCTGAATGTACAGTAGAAACTCGTTCATCTGGCCCTAATTGATCCTGATAACTTTTTCTTTGGCTTTTTTTTTTCTAGGTGGGGTGGGGGGGAGGTTTCAGACTGTATTGATCACCAGCTCATGAACTAGGATTACACTCAATGTGTGGGAAGTAGATCACTGGTCCTATGTTTTGATAGCTGTGAGGGGTCTACCCATCATTCAGTGCTTCCTGCTTTATTGCTGTCTTAAAACTTATATTTCTTAACCTGTTAGGGTGTTAATACCATGGTTACAGTCAGTATACCCCAGCCTAAATGGTCATGTTATCTTTCGCCTACTCTAAATTCTCTCAAAACATGTGGCAATTCCCGATTTTCCAACTGTACAGAAGGCAATACTAATGGCATTACCAGTATCAGTAATGATCTGCTACAAACAGACAATGATAGCCACAGCTTCGTTGCTGATGAAATGATGAAATTATCACCACATGCTGTAGATAATGAGAGCCAGTGGCGGACGCAGGGGGGGGATAGGGGGGTTGCATCCCCCCCCCCCCGAAATTTGAAAAAAGTACTCTAAGTGGCCAGTTTTATAAACTAATTGTATATGTAAGTTGATTAATTTTTTTAGTATTCTTTCTACCTATTCAAATCCCCCCCCCCCCCGAAAAAAATTTCTGCGTCCGCCACTGATGAGAGCAACCGTGGATGAGAAAATGTGGAAGGAACACAACTGGAAGAGCTGATGTCCCATACTGAGGCAACACAACAGCTCAAATGGGAAATGTTGTGGCTTACTACCAAACTGAAACGTCGGCCAAACTCATGATTGTAAAACATTTGCACAATCACAGACATGAATTTCAAATGAAACTACCCTCAAAAATATTAACAGTTCTTGAATGTTCTATAATATGTTTTATGTGTAAATATATAGCAAGATATGACATAGGTAAATAGCGTATAAATGGAATGAAAATATATGGTTGGCTTTTTTACACTCAGCTTCACTTAATTGTCTTTTTTCAAGAACCATGGTTTCAATCACCATCGTGATCATCCTCAGCTAGAGTCCAACCATACAGTATCATTCCATTTACATCACTGCACTGTATAAAATACCATTTAAAATACCACTAAAATACCACATATCTTATCAAATCCAAATTATTTTCAATCATCCATAAACGGAAGAATTGTACAAATTCAAATTTAATAATACACAATTGTAATTTTGATGTAACAAATTGTTCATGCTCCCCACTGAAGGAGGCTGCCGTTGTGAAATATTTGGGTATTTTTATAGATCAACATCTTAACATTCAACATTCGTAAATATGACCACATAACCCCGTCACTGGAATCACTTCGATGGGTACGCCTGCGTGAGCGAAGATATTTTCACTGTCTCATACTGCTCTATAGAATCCTTCATACCTCAACACCTAGCTATCTTTCCAGTCGCTTTCATTACCTTTCTTCCTACCATAACTTGGGCACGCGCTCTCAGCTTGACCCCTTACTATCCATGCCTCTTTACAGAACTACACATTATTCGAATTCGTTTACAACAACAGCTATTCGTCACTGGAATTCACTGCCTAGCCATCTCAGGAGCTGCCAAACGACTTCACAGTTCAAGCGCCATTTAATAAATTTAGTATACAATAACATTTAGGAATTGATGCTAATTAGTAATATATTTTAATTTTCATTATATTTTGTAATAACTAAGAATGTATTTGTTTAGACTTTCATCATTTTTTTTATTTCTTTATTTTTAGTCATTTGTATTACATATTTATATTATTCAAGTACTTATGTTCTAATTTTTTCTTTGTATTTAATGTTCGTTTCTTGTATTCATGTATATCAGTTCTTTTTTAATTTATTATTAATCATTATTATTATTATCATTATGTATTTCATGTTTTTGCCCTGGCTGAATGGTAGAGAAGGCCTCATGGCCTTAACTCCGCCAGGTTAAATAAATAAATAAATGGTCTCACCATGTTAATTACATCTGTAATAGACTACACAGAACAATTTACAAATTTGTCATTTTACGTCACTGTATGCCCATTACTGTTCTTCGTTCCGTTTATCTAGCCCTCTTCCAGTCCATTATACAATATGGCATTCTCGCCTGGGGAGGATTAGCGAAAACTACTCTTGAACCACTTTGCCTTTGTCTTTGATCTGTCTAAGAAAACACATTGATTATCCAACTAGTCTAATATTTTTGGAATTTAATGTTTTTAAATTTGACCAACTCTACAAATTTTCTTTATTAAAATATTTTCACAAACATCATGCAAAATACACATCTGGTGATCATGCATACAACACTAGAAGAAATAATAATCTACCTCTATCAGAACCCAAATGTCTCACATCAGTAGAATTAAACCATAGCATTAATTTTGGTCCCCGCTTCTATAACTCTATGATCAGTAGATACCCCGATCTCACAGTTTACCCCAATTTTAAATTTAATAAGTATGTAAAACATTTTTTGTAATTTTATTAGCTTTAAGTCATTTATTTTTATTATTATTTATTGTATGTATTTGTGTTTAATATTTTTGTCTCCTTTTTATAAATTTGTCTTTTCTTTTTCTAGCTCTGTTTAACATTTTTCACCTTTTTTTATAAGTGTGTCATTCTTTCTCACTTTGTTTTTTGTTTCTCCTCTTTCTCCACTCTGATGTTCTGAAACTATACCCAAGCACGAGCAGTTTGCTCATTCGGGTGTATTTCTAAATACATATTTGGTCCTTTTCTTTCTTTTTCTTTTCTTAAAAAGTATTGTACTTTAATTTTGAAATTTGTAAATGTTTTTTGTTTATTTGTGTATTTTTGTATTTGTATTTGTATTTGTATTTGATTTGATTAACAATAGGCAGAAATAAATGTAAATGTAATAATAATAAATAACAAATTACAAATAAGTTAACTTCAGTTAACTTCAGAATAACTTCCGTCCCTGTTAGTCCAGATAAAAGAGCTTTCACAGCATCTGCTGATTGCAGAAACAACTGGTTATGCTTGTACAGTTATACTGAAACATATGCAATGTTGCAATTGGGGCATGTGAATGTTTATTAAAAACAAATAGAATTTCATAAGTACCACAAATTTTAATAGCAGAAATATAATTTTAAAATGTAGCATTTTGCATCATATGAAATAAATAATCCTCTATTGAACAATCGAATAAGAATTTAAGTACTGTACCATAAGTGAATTAATTTTTCTTGATCTTACCGTACCTTTCCAAGAAAGCAATGAACTTGAAAAATCGCACACAAAATAACTGAGATATGGGTAATGTTTGAATATTGGACTCCTCTCCTCTTGAATTTTGACATTTTGTACCATATCGGCTCAATATACCACAATGCTTTGTAGTAACATCACAGTATAGCACAACAGCAGCGAAGCTGTAATGAAAGGAAAATGAGACAAAAGAAGATGCTTACTTATCCACATGGTCGGCCAAGACTGGTGGTGAAACAAATCTTTACACGTAGAGATGAATAGCAAGTAACAATGCAGTAGTACAAGCAGAAGCACTAATTTGGGAAAAGTTCAGTGAACTTCCACATGACTTTAACCTTGGATCAGATGCACACCATCACGTGTGGATTCCCGCTGCACAGCTGGATTCATGAATGAAGAGTGCTGTTAAAAGTGTTAGGCTGCGAATATAAGACGGCAAGATTTCGACTGGCTGTTACCATGCATGTTATTTTCATAATTACAATTTAACCTACCATATTTAATTCTTTTATGATATGTAATATTAATTATAACTGTTTAATTAAGAATAAAACTGGCAATTTAACAATTTTATATATTTGCCTAAAGATTTTTTTTTTCAAATTTCCTTTACAAAAATTTGGGTGCAGGTATTATTCAGGGGTGGGTAGTATTCGGGTATACATGGTAATCTAATTCGAAAATTATTATATTTTTTACAATTTCTAATAATATATGCAAGATTATAAACAATCTATAAATACCTGTCCCTGAGCATCAGTAACAATGATATGCATAATATGGCTGAAGCATGAATCAAGTAGCCCTTATGATGGGCTGCAACTCTAACATGTATCTTTGATATGTTTGAAAAAGTTGGGAAAGCACTATTATTTGGCATATAACCATCACCAGTAATTCTGTTCTTTAGCAGCTTGATTGTTTGTTATATGGTAGATAACAATGGTTTTTTAGCTTACTGAACTTAGGTCTCCATGATGTTGCCACTTTGCTGGCATTTTGTCCTATCTGTAGCCAAGGTTGTGAACTACCACATTTACTCTTAAATGACATCTACCTATTCCCTCTAAATTGGGAATAGCCAGTGCTCTACCAGATCCACGCTGACCTCAGAGGAGCTCTATTACATAGGTTACCTGTAAAATCTGCAGCCATAGGGCTGACAAATTTATTGTACAGGTAGGGAAAAAAAAAAGCAGACCGACTCTTGTAGCTGATTTCAGAGCCTTGTTAAATCTATAAATGGGGTATGAACCCATTAGCTTTATCTAGCTTACTTTTCAAATATTATACATTTTGGTGTAGGGTCCACAAAATTTTTTGATATTTTGGGGAACAGTTTGATTCTGTTAAATGTAACAGCGGTGGTAAAATTATTACATGATTTATCCTATCACACCAGTGTCCATGAGTGTTCCTTAGACCTGTGTAGTTGGACAATAGCCACGCAGCTGGTTTCTACTTTCATCTTAGTTGAACAGCTCAGGTGCTTGTGGCTCATGACCTTCATGCGAAAGGTCGCAGGTTCGATTCCCATGACTGTCAGTTTTTTTAAGTATATCATAGAAATATTAATTGTCACAGCTTGTGGACCTACTCACATTTGAGTTTAGTAAACAAATGTGGCTTATTATTTGGCCAAAACAAATATCTATCTGGAAGGTGCATCTTGTCTTCCTCTACCAAAACAAGAATATATGTCAATAAAAATGAAATATAAAAATCAAGTATCTAGCAAAGCTGGATATGCAATTCTCCATTAGCGGCCATATTGAAAAGAAATAGTACCAGTCTCTCGTTATCGACTATAAATGTCTGGTAGGGTGCAACCTATAATGTGATTTAGTTGAGAGTTTCGCAATCTAGTGATACGTACATAAACGGAAACATTTATTTTCACAAGCAATGCAAATTACGTGAAATAATTTCTCAATTCAAGCAATTTATCAGCTGTAGTCTCCTTTTCAATCACTTGTTTCATAACAGACTCTCAAGGAACGTTGGTTATAAAGCGATTCTGTAGCACAATGACAGTGCGCTCAACTGGTAAGTAACACGTTCTTGGTTCGAATCCTCCCAAGGAAGGAAATTTTTTGTTTCCTTAATGCACACTGTTTTCCCACTACTTTTTGATTGCCGCAATATCTAACTACTTAATTAACAGATTATTCCCAGAAAAGGAATTTTACTAGCTTATTTTCTGACAGGTTTCGAAATGCGCTAAGGCAACAATCGACACTAGAACAAATTTCAATACATTCCCTGCTATCCTGTGAATCTCGCTAGGCATGCGCAGTGGCTCATATCGGCAACTGAGATATTTTAGTAAGTCTGCTTTTTTTCCCTACCTGTACACAACCAGGCATTACCGATTGATTCAACCAGGCTAATGCCAGAGTATATTGACACAGTTGCAAATGAAATTAAGTATGGTATCAGAGAAACACTTTATTAACCATTTTCATGATATCTGTAAAGACAATAGGACCTGAAAACCCTAATAGTTCGTAGATCCTATTAATCTGGAAGTCCAGACAATCCAAAAAGGTGAAGTAAATATTAAATAATTATATGAACATAAAATTAAGAATTTATTAATATAAACTCTACATTATATCTTTAAAAATCCTTGCCTTGAATTTAGCTAATCCAAAATTAGTCCAGTCGATATAATGAAAAATAGCGGGGTAGGTGGAAAATATTCCGAAGTTAATGAAATTTTTACAGGTTATTTGAGGCTACTCTAGGATGTCTATCCTAAGTTTTCGACCTCGAGGACCCTGTGCTAACTTGGGGGTGGGGCAAAAACCTAAAATTTTTTGGACTTTTTTCAGTTTTTCGCTTATATCTCGTAAACTAAGCATATTTTGGGCACAATAGTACAATATAAAGTTGTAGAACATTAAATTTGCTAAAATTTGGTTGATAAGACGAATTTGTAGACCTGATATTAACCGTGATACGGCCGATTAAAGTTAGACAAATTTTCTCGAAATGTAAAAAAATATCCGAAAAAGGAAGGTTTTGGCCCTATAACTATTTATTAACATCATTTACATGTTAATTATGTTAATCACTCATTAATATCAACATCTTGGAATATCTATGACCCCTTCCTCCACTCCCTCTTCCCACCCCTCCCCTCCCTCAGTATTATAGGAATCAGGATTACAAATTCTATTTATATACATACATATAGGCTACATATATATATACATACATACATACCATACATATTATATATATATAGGCATATAGGCTACATATATATACATACATGCATATTTTATTTTATATATGATATATATAGATATATATATCTATATATATAGATATATATATATCTATATATAGTGTCTTTCCTTACAACTTCTGCAGTTTTATTTGAATCTCGATGAAATTTTGAATACTCAGCCTTCAATACACGAGGAAAATCACTGTCTACATTTCATTATAACAAAAACAACATTTATGCCCTTATTCGAGGTCTTTAATATTGCACAATTTAATGTAAGCCCTATGTGGAGAAAGAAAATTTGGAAGACTTGAAGTTGAAGAGTAAGGATAAGGTGGTTACTCTGGCATCTGTTTTCTGTTCTCTGAAAATCAAGGACAAAAAGTTCACAGTAGACCCACTCACTCTATTCCAACGAGTGTGCATAACCAAACAATCAGAGGCTGACCTCAGGAACTTGTTCAAGTATGAACTCGCCCCTTCCCCATGTCTCTCTTCACAGAAGAAGGAATGCATAAAGGCCGAAAATCGATGCTGTATGATTCATTCCTTCCTATCGTGGGTGAAGACGTAGACTTTGGCGCCAAAAAATACAATGTCATTGATGGTGGGTTTCTGTTACATAGGGTTGTTTGGACCAAGTCAAGTGAAGCTACATTTCAGTCTGCCAAAACTACGTGTATTACGTCCAAAGGCACTTCGGTAGCAATGTCATTGTGGTTTTAATTGTTATCCTTCTGGGATAAACTACCAAAGCACCAAAGCAGCTGAACGTTATTGGCGTTCTTTGCTACACTCCTCAACAAAGTTTGCCTTTTCCAAGACAACTTTGAGTAGCACGATTTCTCAGGCGAAATTTCTTTCCAATGATACCAACAAGATTCACTTCATGACCACGTTGAAGAGTGAAATGGAAGCCAAGGGGATCCAAGTGAAGCAGGCAGTAGAAGACACCGATGTAATGATTGTGGATACTGCTGTCTTAGCTGCTGACAAATATGATAGTATCATCATAACAGGAGAAGACATAGATCTTCTGGTGCTACTCACTGCTTTGGGTTCTTCCAAAAAGAACGTCTATTTCCAGAAGAGTGGAAAGAGTAACAGCCCAACTGTACTGTATTCATCCCACTCCTTCAAGTACGAACCACAGGATATTCTTTTCCTGCATGCGATAAGTGGGTGTGACACCACCTCAGCACCCTTTGGAATTGGAAAGAAGAAGGTGCATGAGGAAGATGTGTCCATGGACCCCGACGACGACGACAAGGAGGAGGAGGAGGAGGAAGGTCCGGCAGCCCCCAAGCGCTCCAGGTTTTCGTAGCTTGATATAGTAATTAGTAATTAGCCCATATGCATCCCTGTTGGGCAAGGGCCTCTTACATAGAAAGGTGGCTGGGTACTGCAGTTCCGGTTAGCCATTCCGGGAAATTTCAACCTAGTTTATTGTCCTGAGAGCTGCGTTCACAAGTTGTTTCCACTCTCTTCTGTCTTTAGCTCTCGTTGTTCATCTGTTGCCAAAGGTCCTCCTAAGTTCGTCTTCCCATCAAGTTTTCTGCCTTCCTACGTTCCTCTGTCCAATCCTGGGATCCCACGCCGTCACTTTATGAGTCCATCTACTAGGACGCTGTCGCATAACATGTCCTGCCTATCTCCATTTTAAGCTGCTTCCTTTGGTCGCGGCATCCTTTATTCTTGTTCTTTTCCTTATTTCCTGGTTTGGAATATAGCCTGATATACTATGTATTAATTATTAAAAATTATTTCTACGTGCGTCATAACACCTGCAATTATCTTAATTATTAGAATTTTGCTCTGAATTATATTTTGTAAATAAATTCTATACTTCTATTACTTTCATTCTTTATTACTAATTATTGATTTTACCCTACCTGATCTACATTTATTGAGGTTCAAGATTATGGGTTAACAGGAATTCACAGTAGGGTGATGACCAGGCACGAAAATATGTAAATAACTGCAAATTACAACAATAGGTTCTGGGTCAGCGGACCCCCCCCCCCTTCCGGTGACATCACATTGTGTGTACAACGAAAAGGTTTTTGGTGTGAGACGGTTTCTTAAAATGCATTTCTTACATTAAAATGAGTCATCTTCACGTTTGGGGGAGGGGGAGGGGTGGAGGAAGGGGTCATAGGTATTCCAAGATGTTGATATTAATGAGTGATTAACATAATTAACATGTAAATGATGGTAATAAATAGTTATAGGGCCAAAACCTTCGATTTTCGGATATTTTTTTAAATTTCGAGAAAATTTGTCTATTTTTGATCGGCCGTATCTCGGTTAATATTGGGTCTACAAATTCGTTTTATCAACCAAATTTTAGAACATTTAATGCTCTACAACTTTGTATTGTACTATGGTGCTCAAAATATGCTTAGTTTACGAGATGGAAGTGAAAAACTGAAAATAGTCCAAAAATGTTGAGGTTTTTGCCCACCCCCAAGTTAGCACAGGGTCCTCGAGGTCGAAAACTTAGGATAGATATCCTAGAGTACCCCCAGATAACCTATAAAAATTTCATTAACTTCGGAATATTTTCCAGGTAAAAAGTTATATCGACTGGACTAAATGATCTCAGTCCCAATTATTTTGAACTAGACAGGTTCTAACTTACTATATTTCCATCTTACCTTGAAAGTAGCAAAAATGTGTTCCACATCTGCAACACTGGAGACAAGATTAACAGCTTGAATTTCAATGAATAAAGCAACATTATATTTGTCTTCATCTCGTTCTAGCAAAACCTGTAACACATAATGATTCTTTTAGCAATCTTCAGCCTGTTTAAATTGTTCTTCAATCATCATATCAAAGACAAAACTCAAACATAATGAAGTGTTTGATTAAATTAATCAGGAAACATTGTGAAATGTCAACATTCACTTAATCAAGTTTATTTACCCTATAATGAAGTGTGCTGAGATTCTGCTTGTCTCCTAAACTACACAATACTAATGATAAGCATATTAAACAATGGCGGCTCATGTATAGGCACTGTGGAACTGCAGCACCCCCTATTTCCAGTTAATATTATCAATAACATTTAATATAATGAGTCCCTTTTTCCTTAATTATTTCTTTATACTTGTACAGGGTGCGGCAACATAACTTCCTTTTTTCAAAACGCAATTTTAGGAAACAGAATTTTTTATTTTATTTTTTATAATGTAGGTACATATCTAAAGTTTTGTTTTACACAGTTTCGAAAATCATATCAAGTAGGTGACGCCCCCATTGTCCATACACTGAATAAGTCGATTTATGGTGTTTGTCATGACTCATGACCCTTACCAGCAAAGAGTATGTTAGCAATTTCTGCCCGGATGTTGGCCTTCAGGTCTTGTAGGGTCCTTAGACAGTCACATAAACACGGAATTTCAAATAACCCCACAAAAAAAAATATCCCATGGAGCCAAATCTGGGGCCACTCCAAATCGCCTCGTATTGAGATGAAGTGTTCCCTCAAAACTGCCATCGATGCCATCAATGAAGTGTGAGCCGTTGCTCCGTCCTGTTGGAACCAAATGTCCCCTAAGTCCAATTCATCAAGTCGTGGAAAAAAAATTCCTCCAACATGTTCACATATCGAACACATGTTTTCACGCAGTACGCCGTGGGGATTGCAAGATTGAAGCTCTCACTGCCTCATGTTCTCAAGTGATCTGATGGGCCGAGGGACTCCACACTCGCGGTTTGCCTGAACGTAGTGACCCATGTAACAATTGATTTCCGGCCCAACGGGGTTACATTAAAGTGATTTCGGAAGGCGCGCTGGGTTGCGACCACAGATAATTTGTTTGAAAAGTAGGCCTCGATGGCAAAGGCACACTCCTCACTGTTCCAACGCATGATGGTGACTGACGTGGAAGGAAACAAAACTTTAGAACCACGCCAGTCAAATGAGACCACTCCCGCCCCGCAACGACCCTTACAGCCTGAATGGCGCACATTTCAAAAAAGGAAGTTATGTTGTCGCACCTTGTACAATATATAATCCTTATGCTTAATGTCAGTAGCCATCCCCCAGTTTATGAAAAAGATACAAACATCTTTGTATGGAACTGTGCATTTCACAGTTTACTTTGTGTGTGTTGTGCTTAAAAAGAATTAAGCTTGACACTAAACTAAAAGTATTCTATCGTAGGTCTGATATTCATGAATATTAAAAATAATTGAGCTGCTGAAATTTTGGAGTGAAATTACAAAACTGAAAAAAATCCTCTTGGCAGTTACCATGACTACATCACAGGACATCATGACTACATCATGGGAACACTTCTTTTCAACATTGAAAAGAATAAAAAGTTTTCTAAGAAGCACTATGAACTTGGAAAGACTAAATGCACTTGCATAAGAATGGATTTCGTTTTTAAATCAATAGATCAACAATTTAGGTTAAAAATTAGAAAATGTTTGATTTTGTTCTTTTTAAGATTTTATCAAGTTTTAGAATACTTTTTCTTTTTATACAATTGTTTTTCTTTTATACAATTTTAAAACAAAGGCTAAAAGGGACCAGATCATATATATCCAGAGCACCTCAAGGAGTCGGTGGACATCATGCAAGATTTCTGGGTAGAGCTGATGAATAAGTGCTTAGAGACAGGAAAGATACCAGAAAGCTGGAGATCAGCAACTCTGAAAATCCTTTATAAAGGAAAAGGAAGTACCGCAAGCCTAGACTCATTCAGAGGAGTGGTACTAGAAAGCGCTGTATTCAAGGTGTTCACAAAAATACTGAATGAAAGGCTACTGGACATCGCGGACAATCAAATACCAGAATGCCAATTCGGCTTCAGAAAAGGCAGAAGTACACTGCAAGCAGACACCTATCTACTAGAACAAATAGAGGACTCCCTCAGGTATGCTGGAGGGAAATACTATGTTGTCTTCGTGGACTTGAAGAAAGCGTTCGACCTCGTAAACAGAAGGAAGCTGATCGAGAAATTACAAGGAATGATTGGAAAGGACCACCCGCTAGCTAGGATAGTAGAGGAGCTCCTCAAGTATAACTACATACACATCAACAACAACGTGGAAACCTCAAAACGGATTACCCAGACAAACGGCGTCCTACAGGGGACCCCATCAGCCCTACAATGTTTAACATCTACTCAGCAGACGTCACAAGAATTGTTGATGAGAGCACAAAGACAACTTTGATCCTCTACGCAGATGATATGGTGATCGGGTCTCCCGTCAGAGCTGGAGTACAAGAAACAATCAACAATTTGGAAAAATGGGCCAGGGAAAATGAAGTAAAGATAAACCAAGAAAAAACTGTACATATGACTTTTAGGAAGGGCGGAAAAGCAGCAGCAAATGACAAAATAATGCTCTCAGGCAACCCTCTAGAAACAGTAAGCAAATTCAAGTACCTGGGGATCACCCTACAGACAACAGCATCATCATACAGTCTTCACATTCAAGAAAGAACGGCGGCAGCAATCAAGGCAATGTACCACATTAAAAATATTAGAAATCTGTCCACTGAAACAGCCATGATACTATTTCGGACTACAATAGCACCGGTCATTACATACGGCATACAGATTATATGGGAGAAGCTGAAATTCGGAGAACTGATCAGGATCGAAAAGGTCAAAGCAATGTATATGAAAAGAGCACTAGGAGTTGAGAAGACTCCACCCTCACGACTGGTATACATGATGATGAGAGAAACCTACTTCATAGAAGACGTTAGGATCCAGCACCACCTACTGTCAACAGGTCCATATCAAGAGCTCTTGATGGAACGAAATAGGAAAAGAGAAGAAATACAACCGGACTTCTACAGCTCACCTGCCATGGTGGAGAAGGCATGGACTAAAGATGGCCAAGAACAGAGGCATGTAATAACCAGACTATCAATTCACGGATTCCACCATAAGCTGTGTGTCAACAAGAGGTTCCATACACCAAACTTGGAGTGCGTGTGCACATTGTGCGATGAAAGTTGTGACACGTACCACATACTCAAGTGCGCAAAAAGGACGAAGTCGATCACTGAATACAGTAAATAATCAATCTAATGCTCAATGGAGCGCACCTTCCTCTTATTATTATTATTATTATTATTATCAATAACATTTAATATAATGTGTCCTTTTTTCCTTTAATTCTTTCCTTATACTTAAACAATATATAATCCTTAAGCTTCATGCCAGTAGCCACCCCCCCCCCCCAGCTTATTAAAAAGATAAAAGAAAATCTTTGTATAGACCTGTGCGCTCCACAGTTTCAGCGGCGTGGTGCTTGACTGTTGTATGCATGCGGACATAGGAAGGTGCACACTGCGGCCAGCGCACTGGCTGCAAGGAAAAGAGAGCACTGTCGCTTTCACAGTGCCAACCCTGGCACACTGGTGGAACATTAGAAAATGTGGAACATTAGAAAATTTTGTTCTTTCAAGATTTTATTGAGTTTCTGAAAACTTTTACATACATACATACATATACCGTATATATATACTTTTTTTTTGGCTCCGTGTGTGTTGTGCTTAAAAACCATGTACCATATTCTTGAATGTGATAAAGTGTAGAATTAGATTATTATATTATTACCAGCTATTCTATTTGATTCATTTTTTTCGGTTCTTTTATTCAACAGAAAACTTTAACCATGGCAGATCAAGGAGAATATTATTGATCTTTTCATGGAAATTAAAACAAGAAGAATGGATTTCATTTTTAAACGAACAGATCAAGCTTGAACTGTAACAATTTAGATTAAAGTAAGTAAAAACTTTTGATTTTGTTCTTTTAGGGTTTTATCAAGTTTCTGAATATTATGTATGTTTCATTTTACAAAATTTTAAAACAAACTCTAAAAATTTTCTGGAGCAGCACCCCCACTAATTTTAGCTACGAGCCACCACTGCTACCTACCTATTTGGGACCTATTCCTAACTGTAAATTTACGATTGACCAGTAAACAAACCTGGGGCCACTAGCATCATAGCCAGCAGCCTTAACCACTACGCCATAAGTGATTGCCGAGCAGTGAAGGAAAAATTTATCTACAGTATTTAAGTTTACTTACTTACTCAATGGCAATAGACAATTCCTTAGCAAGCTAAAGGAATATTATCTATTTTATGGAACCCGAAGGTTCATTGCCGTGCTTACCTGAGCTTGCTATTGAACCCTATTCTGTGCTAAGTTCATCCAACCATCCCATGCATATCCTACATCCCTTAAATCTATCCTAATATTGTCCTCCCACCTACGTCTAGGTCTTCCAAGTGGTTTTTTCCCTTCGGATCTCCCGAGATAGGCCTATGTCTTTCCTCCCCCATGGACACAACATGTCCAGCCCATTTCATCCTCCGTGATTTGATTACTCTTAGCATATCTGGTGAAAAGCAGGCCTACAGGTTATGAAACTCATCTTTATGCAGTTTTCTCCAGTCTCCATTTTCATCGCTCTTAGGCCACAATATTTTCCTAAGCACCCTGTTTTCAAACACTTTCAGATTAAGTTCTTCCCGAAGAGTAAGGGACCATGTCTCACATTCATATTAATTAGCCATTTTTATTGTTTTAATTTTCTAAAAAAAGATAAATAAGTTTCTCTTTGATCTCTGGATGACAACTGAGGAAATTTTTCTCCATTGAAAACACTGCAAGCGCATTTAGTCTTTCCGAGTTCATTGTGCTTCTTAGAAAAGTTTTTATTCTTTTTCAATGTTGAGAAGAAGCGTTCTGCCTCTGATGTAGTCACGGGAACTGCCAAGAGGATTTTTATCAGTTTTGTAATTTCACTAAAAACAAAATCTAGATTATTTTCCAAAATAACAGCAGTTCAATTATTTATAATATTCATGAATATCAGACCTACAATAGAATACTTTTAGTAGACTGTGAAGCGCACAGTTCCATACAAAGATGTTTGTATCTTTTTCATAAACTGGGGGATGGCTACTGAAATTAAATTCAAAGATAAGCAGACTTTCCTATTGGTTTTAAGCACAGGGTTTTAGAACAAAGAAGGGGGAAAATGATCATTTTACATCACTTATAGCCTATAATATGAAAATAGGGGGAGTGTGATAGATTTTACTTGAGCAGCGAGCAGCTTGACAGCCAGCTAGGGGAAGGTAGGGGAAGCAGGCCATGAAGATGGCAACATGCAGCAGAGAGTGGAGTGAGAGCCAAGGTGCCACAGATTCTTCCTTTTCGCCTTTTACTTACAGAACTATTTCATTCTCGTACAACCAGCAAGATAATAGTCTTATAAATTTTTATTTTGAGATTTCTGGACCGATGTCTATTTAAGTTTAGAGAGCTTTAATACTTAAGAAATAGTCGTTTTGGTGCAAGGTTCATTTATTATCATGAAATATTGTTGGCTCTGAAAATAGCAGTTTTGGTGCAAGGGTCACTTATTATAATCGTGAAATATTATGTTGGCACTGAAAAGAGCCGTTTTGTACTTTAATCACAATTAATATCGCAGAGCGCAGTATAACATGCAGTACAGAGAGGAAGCCGTTTTGGTGCAAGGGTCATTTATTATAATACATGTTGGCTCCTGCCTTGTGGCACCTTGGCTAGGGGAAGATAGGGGAAACAGGCCATCGCCATGACAATGCAGCAGAGTGGAATGAGAGCCAAGGTGCCACAGATTCTTCCGTTTCGCCTTTTACTTATAGGCCTATTTACAAAATTCCTACATACAAAAGGTGCTTACCAGTAGGCCTATGTATGGATTCTACAAGTTCTCATGAAAAAATATAAAGTATGCCGACGTAGGCAATGAATGAGATCTAAGGCAAAACGTAAACCTAACCTCACTTTGTCATTATTATCTTAATTTTGTGCAAGTTATAATTCTAAAGGGATTGTAATAGATCATCAAGTTGATCTATCTTGTCTCGTATTTTTTTAACAGAGAGACGGATATACTCATATTTGTTTAAGTAACCAGCCTACTTTCAACAGTAGATCCAAGAAGTTATGTTGGCTGTCAACGTATTCCGTAAAGAAATCAAGATCAAGAGAAATCAGGTCACTTCGTACGGATGAACCGTTCCACACTTCTTCAGCCATGCTAGCAAGTAGCAACAACTGGATAATTTTCTAGAAACAAAGTTCACATTTTATTCCTCAAATGGTAAACACTAAAAAGCACATGTTGATACTGAGTGTCAATACTAGGGTTGAGCATCGATGGCCAATGTTTTCATGTCGATGATCGATGTTTTCTACATCGACGGAAAACAACAATTTTTTTTTTTTTTGCTAAATCGATATTTCTCACAGACATCGATCTTTTTGTAATTAAATTCAAAATCGATGTTCTCTACATCGACGGAAATCAACAGATTTTTTTGCTAAATCGATGTTTCTCACAGACATCGATCTTTTTGTAATTAAATTAAAAATAAAAAATATATTTTTTTTTTTAAATTTATTCTGCAGATTTACAATCTGTTCAAATATGAACATTCAGTAAATGGTATAAATGTCACAGTCATGATATGAGAGCTGTAAAGTACAACTCTTTAAGGTAAGTCATTGAATAACAACTCTTTAAGGTAAGTCACTGAATCGGAATGCCAAGTCTAAAATCTTATATCGATGTAAACGGTTGATTGAGGAACTATTGTCCAATAGATTGATGGCTAGGGAATTGGGATGATAATACGTCTACTTTGGTTCTATGATATAATTTTACTTACAGCAGCCTATTTTCCCAAATCATACGATTTGCTTAATTTTCTGAAACCATTACTTTTTTAATATACAGTACATTGATGTTTTCAGGTCAATGTTATCGTCACATCAATGTTCATCGCCGATTTTAAAATCGATGTTTTAACTATCGATGCTCATCCCTAGGGAATATACTATACTATATACAATATACTAAATATACTAATATACTATACTAAAGGTTCTTACAGCAGAGATGGGTCAAGAAGTGTCACTTCTCGACGCTAGCTGCATTACAGCGTCTGACATCACCTGCGAGAAGTGAGCGACTGTCCTAACTGCACAAAAATGTGCACTTCGGAGTGAAGTCAGCGTGTGCTATTCCAAATGGACATCTAAGGCAGGCAAGAGCATATGGTGGGGGAGGGTTGAAACCCCTCCCGAAATATCTGCGATTTTTAGGAGTATAATATTATGTTCAGAAACTAAGTTTAAGTTTAAGTTTTGAACCACATCAAAATGTGGCTATCAACATACATAAATTAGGAGAGAGAATGAAAATGGACAACAGAATTATGTCGAATAGCAGTATAGTGTATAAATTTAGAAAACAACATCAATATTAACTTAAAAAAACTCACTAATAAAATAAAATGGATTATTCGCAAGCCAGTCTCTCAGAACAGTCCTAAACCTGTTTAATTTAACTCAATGTGCAGTTTTGGGTAAACTATTGAACAACTTAATACCCAAATTATTGCACCACTTCTTTGTTTTAGTTAATCTTGTACTTTGTGTCGCTATGAGGTAATTATTCCTAGTGTTATGTTGGTGTAAATTATATTGAAAAATTCGTTCATGGAGATTAGACTTAATATTTACCAAACAGTTGAAGATATATTGATTGATATTGGCATATATTAAAAACATTGGCTTAGTTATTTATTATATTTTCTTACATAACACAGAATTGTTACAAAACTCTTGGAAAAATTCATCTTCACATTAATGATTATATACTCATGTAATTTATTTAATAATAATGCACATACGGTATTTAATCTCAATGAGCAAATGATCTGAAATAACTTCTGCTGTACAAGACCTATTGTTATTAAATAATTTATTAATACTGGTCGATTTTTCTTTTTAACAGTGACTGTTGCAGATAAACAAAATTTCCTTCGGATTTTCTCATAAAAGATTCGATATCCTGGGCATTTATGTGATGTGATCAATTGGATCCCAGGAGTCCAATGATATCAGCTATCAGTATGTAAAATAAATTTTCTGGAAGGGACTTAGATCCAGCAACCAGCATGAGTAGTTAAACAAAATTACTATGTTTACAATCAACTTGCCGATACAGAAAAAAAAAGAATATGTACATTATAGCCCATAGTGTGTATTACACCCTACAGTACTATGATAACTTCTCAAAAGAAAGGTTTTATTTATAGACTACTTAAAACAAGAAATGGACAGATACCTAAAGAAAACAAAAAGTTTTTAATACTGTGCAGTATAACTAACATATTATTTATAGTGCACTAATGATCACAACACAACTGTTTAGTTATTAAAAATAGTGTATTAAGTTACAATGTGCGCAATAGCGTTGCCACCTGTCCCGAATTTGGCGGGACATCCCGCATTTTAAGATCATTTTCAGCGTCCCGAATTATGCCTAAGAGGTTCACATTATATATTTTTTTATTATTTTGCTGATGTCAGTCTTACTGTTACATAGCCTATTCAGTTTTGGCTTTGTAATGAATATATACAACCTTTCTCTTATTAATAAATTGTTCCATGTACAAATTTAGGTATGAAGATCGGCGATATGCATAATATTCGATAAGTGTTCCTCCTTAGCCTTACCAAAAGGTGGCAACCCTAGTGCGCAAGGACATGAAGCTGAGACGACATATTCAACCCCCTCCAACCAGAATTTTACCGTACACCTATAATTAAGGAATCGCGCACAATGTGCATTATCTTAACCTAAGACTTAACCTACCCAGTCCTGAACCCGGGAAAGGGATTTTTCACTACTGAAAAATCCCCGACCCGGCCGGGAATCGAACCCGGGCCGCCAAAGTGGAAGGCAGGCGCGCTACCGACTCACCCACGGCGAGTACACCTATGAAGGCGGGTGTGGATGCCAGTGCGGATCTAAAGTTTGTATTTCTGTAGGGGGTGAGAGATGGAGCTCTCAAAGCGGTTCCATTAGATTCCGGGTGTCAAAAATAGTATTCAACGACACCAAACAATATTACTTTTGAAGAACTACAGAGCCCATACACTTGAAAAAACATTATGTAATACATCGTCCAGAGCTAAAAGGGGTTTTGTCAAAAAATGCAATTTTTTTTTTATTGTCTTGAATTTTTTTTTAAACTGAGACGCATCGAACGGTGGAAGAAATAATTTTGTCAGACCACTCTTTGTGCTAGAAGTTGGAAGTCATATCAGCGCATACGGAGGAAGAAAGCGTTTTGTCACTGACAACACTCCTTTTAGCACCGCATGTCTTCGCCGTAGTGTGGCAGACCTAACTTGCATTATTGTCTCACCCTTGCAACTTTGTGTGCTTTATTATATCAATGACAGTGCTTGTTCTGTAAGTGTAAAAGGCTGGTGTTGTTTATATTTTGTGACAAATTTTGTGAGATATGTCTCCAAAAAGGAAGCGAAATGAAACACTTCATAAAAAAAAGTTATTAAAAACGCTATTGTCAAAGGTCTGGAATATGTAAATCATGGGAGACGACATAATAGTGAAAAGAAAGAAGGAGATATTACAGGTTAGTATAACTAACAGATATAGCATTCTAGTTTTATATATAGTCATTTTTATTTGGTCTTAAGTAACTTGTGCTATTCTCATTTTGTTAATAGGCATGGGTACTACTGAATGGGAGTACTGATTTTCATATTTTAATTTGTAGGCGTAAATGAAGATGAAAGAAACACAAAGTTTCTTGATCTACCAAATAAAAATGTACAAGATATTTATTTACGTGGTTTCATAGAAGCTGTTCCTGTAAAAAAAGCGCAGGTCCAGGAAATCAGACGGAAAGGAACGAACACAGCATAGTTCAAGTTTTAATTACTTCATAATTTGCAAATCTCCAAAGAAGCGTGTTTGTCTGAAAGCCTTTCTTAGCATGCATGCTGTTGGTAAAAAGAAGTGTACAATATAAGTCGCACCCTAGTTCAGGGAGAAATGCCCAAGGATAGACGTGGTATGACTACTGCTGTAACTAAAGTTTATGGCGTAATTCAGAAATCCATAGACAATCATATTAAGTCCTTCCCTCTTAAGTCTTCTCAGTATGCTGGCAAAAAAGTATATTATTTAGATGCTCGCCTTACTGTAAAATCAATGTATGATCTCTACAGTACCATGTATCCTGATTCTACAGTAAAATATGATTATTACAGGGAATATTTCCACCAAAATCAGAACTATTGATTTGGAAGGCCACAGATAGACACTTATTCATTGTGTGAAGAACTAAATGCCAAACTGAAAAGTCCCCAAAATGCTTTCCTCATTAATTCTCCAGCAAAGCACACTTTCAATCTTGGAAAGTCTGAGTTGACACTTCTTTGCGAGATGTCCCAAGAGAAAGCATACTGCTAGAGAAAAGTTCCTATCAATGCTAAAAAGATCCAGGATATTCGAAAGTTAGTGAAATATGTAGAACCTGAGGCTCTGTGTTTTTATGATGAAATTTTGAAATGGCCTACTCGTGACACTGTGTCGGACAGCTATGGGCAGTGAATGTAACATACTGTATTTAATTTTCTTTTCAATTTGTCTTACTACGCTGTTGTTTATTCATTGCTTACACATGTAAAATTAGTATTACTGTTTTTCTAGGTATGTTTATTAAATACCAGTCCTAACAAATGATTTATAACCAAATTCGGAGGAAAAAGGGGTTTTGTCAATTTTATAAAATATTAATTTATTAACAACTAATCAAGTTTAAATATTTTCCAATCATATAATATATAGTATCTGTCAGTACTCGATGGAAAATAATGTGTCTCAAATTTGTACAACAATCTTACTTAAATTTATAATGTTTTTTGTTTCTCCTGAAAAGTTGTAAAAACTGACAAAACCCCTTTTAGCTCTGGACGATTCATATATGGGCCTACATATAATTTATTTTCGTGCAACAAATATAGTGCATACTATTTATACATATAAACACGTATATATTGGCTTTTATATAGAGTTAGAGCAGTGGAATAACGGAAAATACGAAAGTTAAATTTTTCTGCAAAATCTTGAAATTTACACATAGTTAAAAGTGCTCTAACTTTTCAACGGTTAGAGATAAACAGTAATCTAACATATATTCTTCCTTTTCCAAGTCTTTTTCATAGGACAAAGGGCCGAAGAGTTAGGTCAAATATGTTTAAAAAAAAAAGTGTTTTTTTTTTTTTCAGAATTAGGGAACTTTGAGTGCGGATATCTCGGAAACTATGGGAGATAAGTCAATCTTATGGATCATTTTGTCAGCTATAATTTTGTATACAATGATCTAGGACTGATAGTTTCCGAGACATAAGCGAAAACCCGAAAAAAGAGGACCTTCTAGGAGTGGAGACTTGTATGTTTACCTTTTAACTAAAAAAAATCCCTTTAGGCAGGCCTACAGGCTGAGGTAGACTTTGAAGTGCTTTTGATTTAATTTATTCTCGCTGCATAGCACTCTTCTTCTTTAGCCTTGGCATGACAAACCCGCAATAATAACTGCAAAAAAGAGGAAAGAGCACTTTTTCAAACATTCAAATATCGCCTTATATGAGAACCATTGAGAAACTAGTTACTCATCAAGAGCTTTTCAACAATACCCCACAAGACATGGTTTCAAAAAATTCGAATTTCCATCCCCCCACCCCCACTCGTACCCCCAAAACCCCCGAATCGTTGGTGTCACTGTGAACTCCATAGGGAGTACTCTAATTTATTCAAACAAAGTTTCCCTCTATATTTCATAGGGGCCGAGAAATAAATTTTTCAAAATTTCAACCCTATCCTCCTTCTTCTTCTTCTTCTTCTTCTTCTTCTTCTGGCATACAGCTCTTATAGTCTAGCTAGTGCCTCCTTAATGATGATAGCCCATTCTTCTCTGTTTTCGGCCTTTCTCCTCCATCTTCTAATCCCCATACTATGTAAGTCCTTCTCCACACAATCCAACCATCTTAATCTTGGTCTACCCCTATCTCTTCTCCCTCCAGGTTTGCCTTCAAAAATCTTTTTAACAGACCTGCCTTCATCCATGCGCACCACATGTCCGGCCCATTCAATCCTTTTAGCTCTAACAAGTGTTACTATGTTAGGTTTTTTATATAGCGATTTTAATTCCATATTTGAACGTATTCTCCACCCCTCTTTGTCTTTAATCGGTCCATATATTTTCCTTAATATTTTTCTTTCCCATCTTTCCAACTGAGCCATTATGCTTTCCGACATCACCCAAGTTTCACATCCATACATCACAACAGGTTTTATTATTGTGTTATAAATCTGTAGTTTAGTTTGCTTAGACAGGTATCTTGTCCTCATAGTTCTGGCCAAGGCAAAGAAGCACCTATTACCTGCCGATATTCTCTCTTTGATTTCTTCGCTACAGTCGTTATCAAAGGTGACCAATGAACCCAAATATTTGAATTTATCAACTTCTTTATATTTTATCTCATTTATTACTATTTCATTATTGTCATTTCTTGGTTTTACTTTAGATGTATTCATATATACAGTTTTCTCCACGTTGATTTCTAAACCTAATTCTTTTGTTACTTTCGTTGTTTGTTCATTGGCCTCCTTAAGTGCTGATAAAGCTCTAGCTATCATTACCAGATCATCAGCGTAAGCTAAGTATTGTATAGATCTATTCATAATGGTTCCACCTGGGTTAATCTCTATACTTCTGACTATCTTTTCCAAGGCCAAATTAAACAACAATGTCGACAATGCATCCCCTTGTCTCAAGCCACTCTTAGTTTCAAAGTTTTCTGATCTTCTTCCATTAATTTGTATTTGGTTAGTGGTTTTCTGCAATGTTATCTTGATTAAATTTATTAGCTTTGTTGGTATGCCAAATTCTCTCATTACGTTAAACAATTGTTGCCGGTTTATGCTATCATATGCTTGCTTAAAGTCAATGAATAATTGATGCAGCACTACATTATATTCATATGTTTTCTCCAGTATCTGTCTCAGTTGGAATAAGTGGTCGGTCGTGGAGCGAGACTTTCTAAAACCGCACTGGTAATCACCCAATGTGTCTTCTGTATATTCCTCTAAATACTTAGTTATCACATTTGTAAAAACTTTGTATGTCACATTTAGAAGGGAGATTCCTCTATAGTTCTCACAAGACAGTCTATCTCCTTTCTTGTGGATAGGACAAATAATTGCTGTTTGCCACTCATCTGGGATTTTTTCCTTTTCCCACACCATTAAAATCAATCTGTATATTCTATCCCATAATGCTCTACCACCATATTTTAGCAGTTCGCCAGCTATTCCATCTGTCCCAGGGGCTCTGTTCATCTTAAGCCTTTTAATAATTTCATAAACCATACTTCTTGTGGGTCTCGGTAATTCATTTTCTGGTCCATAAAATTCTACATTATTGTCATTCTCCACATTTGGGCTCGTTCTATTTAAAAGATTCTTAAAATATTGTACCCATCTTTCCATCGCCTTTCCTTCATCCCCTATTATCTCCCCATCATTATCTCTACACATGGATGTCCTTGGTTTAAAACCTTCTTTATATCTTCGTACTCCCTGATAAAATTTCCTGCTCTCACTTCTTATTCTGCTTGTCTGCATTCTCTGCAGTTCTTCCTCCTCATACTCCTTCTTTTTCTTTCTCAGAATACTATTAGTTTGTCTTCGTGCATTCTTATATTCTTCTTCTGCAGATCTTGTTTTTCTACTAAACATTTTTTGTCTTGCTTCATTTCGTTTGTCTATCATTTCTTTACATTCCTCATCAAACCATTCTTTCTTCTTATATCCCTCTCTATACCCAATCACTTTTCCTGCTACAGCTTGTATTCCTTCCTTAATTTGTTCCCATTCTGTCTCTACGTCATTCTCATCAGCAGGTCTTTCTTCTAAAAGATTTCTCATTTCCTCCCGGAAGCTTTGGGCCACCCCTAATTTACTAAACTTAGTTAAATCGAACTTCTGAATTACTTGCCTTTTTCCCCTTCTTATGCTAGCTATTCTTGGTTTAAACTTTACTCTTACTAGAAAGTGATCGCTATTAAAATCAGCCCCTCTACATGTTTTCACGTCGATAATATCTTTTGTATGTCTTGAATCTATCAGGACATGATCAATTTGGTTATTTGTTTCTTTATCTGGGGATTGCCATGTTATTTTGTGTATATTCTTATGGGGGAATAGTGTACTACTTACTGTTAAGTTGTTTGCTATTGCAAAATCTGCCAGTCTATTGCCATTATCGTTATCTTCATTATGTATGCTATAACGTCCTATATTTGGACTATATTGGCCGTTATTTCCTAATTTTGCATTGAAGTCCCCCATGACAATCTTCCTGTCATATTTATTTAATTTCTGGAGCACTCTATTTAACTCGTCATAGTACTGGTCCTTAATCTGCTCTTCTTTTTCTTCTGTTGGTGCATGTGTACATATTATTGATGTGTTACAAAACGTTCCTTTCATTCGTAATGTGCATAACCTTTCATTCACTGGGTCAAATTGTAAAATTGAGGGTTTCAGGCTTTTATGAATTAGGAAACCAACTCCAAACAGATTTCTCTTACTACTGCCGCTATTACACATTACATACTCTCCCATGTCACTTATTCCCCCTTCTTTCCACCTGATCTCCTGAATCGCAGCGATTTTTACTTTATAGTTATCTAGAACCTGTGTTAATTGCCTTATTGCTCCTGGTTGATACAAGCTAAGCACATTCCATGTAGCCAAGAAAGAGAAGTCCTTATTTCGAAGCCTAGGTCGTCTTAAAACATCAGTCCGGCTATCTTCATTTGGTTTCTGAATCATTTAAATTCAGAGATGGGGGTGATTAGCCCACAGCCTCCTAGATTTGATTTTGGGGTTTTCTCCCCTAGAGGGGTTGGTTTCACCACACCTATAAGAGCCCCCTCTACCCTTGATTTTCTGTTGGGGTTAACTCCCTTAGCCTTTGAAGTTACAGCTTCCCCGCAAGGCAGCGGTTTCTCCATTCAACAGCCCAGTGGAGAAAGGGACGCCACTTCCGCTGGCTCGGCCGTACCGAAGGAATCCTTCTCCGCCCAATCCACCGTTGTGGTCTTCACCTTGACCCTGGCAAGGGGCTGGTTTTGGTTCGCTCCGGGTATTTCATTCCCCCGATACCACCTATATCTAGGAGGCTTTCCCCTATCCACCACCTGGGGAAGCGCCCGATGGGAGACCAGCAACTCCACACGGGACCCTATCCTCCCCTTGGGTCAATTTTGCTTGTTAATGAACTTGTCCGAACTATTGGGCCTAGAAAGAACATAATAAAATTTGGTTCAAATATCTTCAAAATTACGGCCTCTAGCATGTAAAGATATATACAGTGCGTTTTTCGAGCGGCTGGACCGTCGGACAAATTTTTTTTGAATGGGCGGTGGTTTCGTACTTAGGGAGGCATGTAACGTAAAGATATGAAAGAATTTTTTCAAAAGCCATGACATGGTATCGATTGCAATGGGTAGATTTTTCTTCGAAATCTACCTAAAAATTGTATACCTTCCATTTCCCTTTACAAACTTTTCGTTGACTGGACTAATCGTGTTTTAATTTCATTAGTGTGTCTTATAAAATTTTATTTTATTACATATTATTGGAGTTTTTTTATTTTACAATGGAACCAAAGAGGAAAAATGGAGGAAAATACAAATTCATTATACAAATGAATAAACTGTTTTCACAAATCTATTTTATATAAAAAACATAGTTTTTTAAATTGTCAAATTACAATAACCACCATTGCCTGTATTAATAATGTAATTTTGCAAGTGTTTTGCTTTTACCTTTGCAAAGGAAAAAACCTTAAAAATCCCATTATAACAAATATTCCTAATTTTATTATAAAAATTATTGTAATAAATGTGGAACAGGTATTTGAATAACCTAACAGAGTAATGATACAAAATATTTTTATGAAGTTAATCAATTAAGTAAGTTGTATTAATAAAAAACTGTCCATACTTTTTTCTGAGGATCTGAAAGTGTTGAGAGAGAAGATTTGAAGCAACTCATAGACTATAATAACCAGGACCCGGATTCTAATGACATGTCATCTTTTTATTGATGCTGCATAGACATTCCCAACTTGTAGATAAATCCTAATCATGACCTCTAGATTATAGAACTGCTTTTTATTAGGCCATTTTTTGTCATTTTCTGCAATTTTATATTTTTAGGGCATTTATTTCAATTTTAGGTCATTATTTTGTCATTTTCGTGTCGATTTGCTTCCTTATTTAGTCATTTTCATGTATTTACATTGAGTGTGTTTTTTTTTTTTTTTTTTATTTCGTCGCCAGCGGTGCTGTCTTTGAAGTGTTGTTTGTTTAATGCAAGAAGGTAAAATTCGGCGTTAAAGTATTGACATGTCTCGGCCAGAAGTGGGAATAAAAGAAATGCCAAAAGTTTGTAATATATTACTATTGTTATTAGATTGACTTGGCACCAGAGTCTGCCACCTGCTTGGATTTGAGAGTGCAAACTACTGTTTACCCTCAATAAACAATATAATCCAGCAGACCACAAAAGGATGTGCCGAAATTTGACTCACCAGTGCCTCAGTGCCAGTATAAATTTCCACAAGAAAAGAACATTCACAGCATTACATATATTTAAAGTTTTTACAATTATGTACAAACTAGTCTATAACTTTGTGTGTACAATAATAATTTTGTATAAATAAAATATCAGTTTTTAGGTCATTTTTTATAATTATTAAGTCATTATCTTTAAAATTTGGGGTCATTTTATAGGGCATTTAACAAACAATTTTAGGTCATCAGAATCCGGGCCCTGATAATAACTAATTTAACAAACAATTTTAGGTCATCAGAATCCGGGCCCTGATAATAACTATTAGTTTATCACAACCCTTTTAACCTTTTTTGTACCCTTTATAACTATAGTTTTCACAAAGTACATGTGTACACCTCTGTTTTACACAGCGGAACGCCACATGTTTTCTGGCATTTTGATCAATGTTTAAATAGTCAGTTCCATAATATGTTTTAATACGCAACAGACAATATACATGGCCCTTGTTTGGCCCTGCTGCCACCTGTTGGGAGTTGCTGACAAAAAGGTTCTCATTTAACTCTTCAGTTCATTTAGATATTGGTTGAGATCTGACCTAATCCCAGTTTGTTTTCCTAGGATTCCTATAGTCTATGGTCTGCTTTTCTCCCATTACTGTCTCAAACCTAATATACATGTGATCGTGGGGCCCACAGGTATTTTGTCAAGGTGGGGGAGGCAAATGAACAAATTACTGCCACCTTATGTTACTATTACTAAAGTCACTTTACTATTATTTTAATTATTAATTGTTACAATTATGTTATAATTACTCGTACAATCTACATCTTTGATTTACTGTAGTTGGATAGGCCTAAACATAAAGTAGTAGGAAGTCCTTTTTCCATTGTATGTATACTACAAGCAAAACAAAATTATATTTTATTTTTACAATGGATATATTTTATTTTATTTTATGGATAGGCCTACAAAGAAAAAGTCTGATGTATACTCACATGACTTTTCCTACCCTCTTACAATTTCCCAAGTACTATTAATACAAATTGTGATACTTCCATTGACTTACCTTCAGTACAATAAAATGTTTGACTAATGATTTCAAGTGTAGTGGAAGCAATTATTTCTACATGCTCATATCTGAGATAGTCAGCTGTTGTAACTCATTTTTGTTCAAACAACGCTAACTACAGTATGTGGATACTAACTCATTAGTTGCTTATAGTTACCGGTATTTAGTTTAGAAATTTATGTGTAAACAAAGTTTTCAGGAGGAAGCAGCCCCCTTCTAGACGCCCATACATGTGATCAGAAAGGGAAGGTTCCTTTGACACACATGCCATTGTTTTATATGGTCTCTCGTGATTCAAACCATATCTGCATAACTGTAAGCAAGTAGTCAAAAATCACACACATAGATAAAGATAAAAATATAATAAACAATAAATTGTCTAGTTTTATAAAGCTAACCCTATTTGCTGACAATATTAGCATCTTTGTGATAGGAGAAAAGATCACCACCACAGAACTAAACATAAAAGAGGCAATAGATTAATTACGTGGTTTGATACAAACAGACTGTTAACAAATAAATAAAAAAAACTGTAGCTATCCCCTTTAAGCTAGTTCGTAACAAAAATGTGGATTTTCCCAGAACCTCATACCAGGAAAGTTGAAATAATTAAGTGAAACCAAATTTCTAGGTGTTTAGGTAGATCAATATCTAAACTGGCATAAACATATACGGTAGGCCTATTATAATAAAAAAAATAAAAATAATAATAAACAAAAGCAAAAATGGTTTGCCCTCCAGTCAACTGAAAGAATATCAAACCAAAGCTATGCTCATACTATATACCATTTTCATTCCCATTCTGCAGATATCCATGGAAAACTACTTTCCATCAACCACTGAAGAATAACATTTTTCCTAATTTTCAATGCGGCTCTTTGTTTAATTGCACTGAGTGGTAAAGTGAGTTGTCCATTACAATTACTGAGTTAGGACTTATGTTTGGGAGAAGAGTGCATAAAAACCAGGATATGAACGTGTTCCTACAGAATTCTTTGTGATAATCATGAGTACTCTTAGATCTTCAAATGAGTATTGCTTGTGGAACAAATTCATTTACACCACCAGCATGAAGCAGAATCAGTCTACTGCCCCTAACAATGAGCACTTTCACTGTCCGAGCTGCAGTATCTTTTGTCCTTCTCTGCATACCCTTGTTGTGTCCTGCATTTACTCATGCTTTATCTAGCCCAGGGCTGTCCAACTGCAAGTGACTCAAGGGCCGCTTTAAAAAAAATGTGGTTCGGAGGGCCGCATTATAAAATACTTCATGCATTTACTCATGCTTTATCTAGCCCAGGGCTGTCCAACTGCAAGTGACCCAAGGGCCGCTTAAAAAAATGTGGTTCGAAGGGCCGCATTATAAAATACTTCGTATGCAACTTTATCAGTGAGTTTTAACAGTTACTGATATTAGGGGAAATATGTTTTATGATTTTTTCTGCGCTAATAACTTAACTATTCTTAATGATGGCATAACTCCAACGTACAGACGTGGGAACTCCCACAGTTTTATTGATATTAGTGCTTGTAGCTCTCCTTTGTTGCCATACATTAGCAGCTGGAAAGTTAATGAAGCCCCTACGCTATCCGACCACAGTCTAATAATTCTTACATTACAGAGTAATGTAGGTAATCATAATTTATCTGCAGAACATTACTTAACAAGAAAATATAAAACTAAAAATATTAAATGGTCTCACTTCAATAGAGCAGTTGCAAGAGATATGGAACAATATACTGATCTCTCCGATGTCCAAAACGGGAATGGGTTAAATGAAATAACTAATCAGATCATGAATACAATTGCTAATATCTGTGAGAAACATCTCCCAAAAATATCTCAGAAACCAGTTAAAAACTATTGGTGGAATATCGAGTTAGATATTCTAAGGAAAAGAGTCCTCGCTTCATACAGAAGATTCAGCAGATGCAAGAATGAAATTCTTCTTGTCAGATATGAATCTGTATATAAAAGTGTCCTAAAAGAATATAAAACTAAAATTAAGGAGGCTAAATTCCAATGTTGGAAAGATTTATGCTCTGTTCAGACATGCCAAAATCCATGGGGAAAAGTGTATAGGATATGTTGTAAGCCCAAGAACTACAACCAAACACTTACCACCATTAAAACTGAACAAGGTTTCTCGAGAACAACATTAGAAACAGCCAACATCTTGGTACACAGTTTCTTTCCCAATGACACTCAAGACAATGAATATCAACAAGAAATTCGGGAAGAATCTATTCTTCCTCCCAGTACCGAAGATGATGTCCCATTCACCATCAAGGAAATTGAAAATGTTATTAGAAACCAAAACGACAGCAAGGCTCCTGGTTTGGATGGAATTTCAGCTAATATAATCAAGAACATCTTTCATATTTCTCCATTGCTACTTGTGAACCTTTTTAACAAATGTTTGGAACTGGGAACATTTCCTGAAGTGTGGAAAAAGGCAGGAGTGAAAATTATACCTAAACTTAACTCAAAGGATAAATTTAATATCAAATCCTTTAGGCCCATCTCTCTGTTACCTGTAATGGGTAAAATTTTGGAGAAGCTTTTGAACGATAGGTTAAGATACCACTTATACAGTAAAAAATTTCTCAGTGACAATCAATTTGGTTTTACACCGAATAAATCCACGGAAGATGCTGTGCTATCTGTTAGGCAGTGCTTAAAAGGAAAGAAATCGGAATATTAATATCATTGGACATTACAGGTGCTTTTGATCATGCTTGGTGGCCAAAAATTCTGGTGCAGTTAAAACGGAAGAAATGTCCAAGAAATCTATGGGTCATTCCATGTCAAGTGAACCAATTTTTTGTCAATTTTGAACATGACCATCTCCGATTTTAGTCATACTTGGTTGTCATGAAGTACCACCTGAGATATGTTAAAGTGCAAAATATCAGATTTTTATGTGTTGTAGTTTTCCAGTTATACCCTTCTGAAATATGGAAAAAAACCAAATTTTCTGCATAAGTGCAATCACAAAATGACGCATAAATCAAGCTGGAATTGACATAGATGAGTGGGAAAAGTACCAAAATGTAGCTTATATTATGAGCTTTAATTTGATATGTCACACGAGTACTTTCGAAAAAAAATATTTTCAAGGTTACCCAAAAAAAATTTGAAAACTGAATTTTTCAAAAACCTATATTTTGAAAATTTTGAAAAAAATCTCACAGAAACATACATATTTCAGCATCATGTCCTACAAGTTTTGTTATGGGATCGAAATGGGATCATATTTTTTTACATTTATAACAAATACTATGCACGCTGGGTAAGAATATATGACACAGGAATATTGCACTTAATTCTAAAATTTCATTACAATCAAAAAGAAAAACTTACAGAAAACATGTTACCTTCCCTTCTTCAATGACAAAAACGTGAATTTATTGTCTACAGTAATTTTCTAGAGCCATGGTTGCCGCATCCATCTCTTCCTTCGAGAGGTAATAACTACGGCCAGTGGGACATGTAGGTTGCACAAGGGTGAGGATCTGAGAGAGAGGCACAGTCAGTTTATTTGGACAGTCACTTTTGAAAGTAAATGATGGAGAAGGACCTGCAGGGTGCAGAAACATCAGTTCCACTATCTGTGCTGTCTCATTTTTGTCCACAACTACACCAAGCCACCAATGATTGTTGTTCTCACATGTAACATATCCTTTTACTTCTGCTAGCTTCAGCCTCTGTTGCACGCGTGGTCCTAACACTGAAAAAGTGGATGAATGTTCACTTCTTGAAAATACCTTTGTCAACAACACTTTATCTGACAATGGGATGAAACTGTGGAACTTCTGTGTGCCTGGTATTGCTTTTGTAGACAGAAATCTGTCTGCAAGTATTTTTTCCTCTTTGTTGTATTGTGCTTCATTGAAGAAGAAGAACTGCATGGAGTCGATGTTTTCCTCACTCCATGTAAACAGCTGTGCTGGTGTCATGATTTGATGCTCGTATGGCCGCTGTAGGCTTGCCTTTCCTGCAAGTCTTTTCACAGTACCACCCAGACCGTCACATACTCCTTTCCCATGGGCTGTTGCATAGAAATGCCACTCTGCCTCAATTCCAAAATCATGAACATGGTGGCATAAGTTTGAAAAGTTTTTTCTGTTTTTAAATTGCGCAGCTGCACCATCTGAGAAGTAGTAAATTTTTTTCAAATCTCTAATTACTTCCAACTTCAAATGAGAGATAAGCCTTTTCTGGAATAAATGAACAGCAGTGGTGTCATGCTGTAGACATTCAGAGATACATACAATACTTTTGTAGTGTATATTATGATCATTGTAGTAGACTGCTATAGGAAAAATAGTTGCTTGATCATTGTTCCAATGAAAAGACTGGGCTTCATCCTGTAGTACAAACGAATAATTTTCTGCAAAGTCCATACATACCACAGCTTCATTTACTCCAATATTCTGCTTCAAGTGATTATAATATTCTGCCTGTCTTCTTGCAATAAAAGAATGTCTCTTCAAAATCAACAACTGTTCACACAAAGTTTCTATAAACTCATCTGCAGTTTTGATGAAGGTTACTAAATTACATCTGTCAACAGAAACCCACTGCTTGTATGTAATGTTGTCCACCAGTTCATTATCTAGCAGCAACTGTAACTCATCTTTCAAATTATCTACACCTGGACATGAAGGACATTCATTAAGGTGGCATGCTGTGCCTGGCTCTTCACACATTAACTTCGCTAAACAGGAATTATAATTACTTATATCTGTGCCATCATTCAGTGTAATTTGTTTGGATTTCAACACTTGTAGCATTAATTTAACATTCTGATGCACTGTACAAACGCATACTGTGTGGGTACCACTTCCTCCAGCCAAGACGCAATGTTTAGGTCGTAAATCAGCAAATTTCGAAAATCCAATCTTATCAGTAGGATTTTTGTTTTTGAACAGCTCGTACACTTCCTTCAAGTTGCCCATCACTAGCCTCTTCTGTACATGAATTCTACTACTGTCACCCGTTTTCACAGAAACAAAGTCTTTTTTTCCAGGCATAAGACGGCTGACATCATCACTGTTGTAGAACCCTATTACCTTCTCAATCACAGATTCATTTAAAACCTTTCCTGGTTTAGGATTTGGTGTTGCCAGAATACCCTTCGCTTTCACCAATGCTTTAGCTTTTCTTGCCATTCTGTTGCTAACCTGAAATTCATTTTGTATTTCACTGCATGACCAGCTTTTAGGTAGTACTGTTAAAATTTGCAATTTTTCACTAACACTTATATTTTCTTCTTGAAACTTTTCTTTTAGCTGACAAATGACTTCACATGATTCTGATTTATGGTCAACAGTTTTCTCTGTATTTGTACTTGCTGCTGTTAGTACCTTTTCTGTCAAACATTTTTTTATTTTACTGTATTTTTTATCACAGTATGATTTCATTTGCAACTTCCTCTTAGCAACAGGTGACTCCTCTAGAGAGCTTAGAGACTTATTAAGGTACTCTAAGGTAACATCTAAAGCTACAAATGATTCATCAACATTAGTAGGCCTAGTGGTATTGGCTACTGGTACTAAACAGTCATCTGTTGTATCTGTAACCTGTTTCTGCTTTGATAGTTCTTTCCTACAACTGTCACAAATTTTCATACCTACCACAATGGTGTCAAACATGTCACACATCCAGTCAGTAACAGGCCTCACACTTCTTTTCACACCCTGATGTCTGTCTTTCTTGAAAGGGTTGCAGCAGAAAATCTTTGCTGTTTCACTTACTTTTTCAGCCATACTGGGGAAATACACAATGCCTATTTTAATCACTGAACCCACTACTTTACATGCAGCAATACAGTCTTTGTACAGCCTTTGAAGAAAGGAAGCACACTGCATGAGAGTCAAGGCACAACTGAAGCCAGGTCCAACAGGTTACAACTTGCATTCCCTGGCTGACTCACATGCTTGCAGACTGTGTTTACTCATACCCATTTGACCACTTGCACAAGTTGGTATATGCATGTTGGTAAACAACTCCCTGGACAAAGGAATGGATTTTAGAATTAAGTGCAATATTCCTGTGTCATATATTCTTACCCAGCGTGCATAGTATTTGTTATAAATGTAAAAAAATATGATCCCATTTCGATCCCATAACAAAACTTGTAGGACATGATGCTGAAATATGTATGTTTCTGTGAGATTTTTTTCAAAATTTTCAAAATATAGGTTTTTGAAAAATTCAGTTTTCAAATTTTTTTTGGGTAACCTTGAAAATATTTTTTTTCGAAAGTACTCGTGTGACATATCAAATTAAAGCTCATAATATAAGCTACATTTTGGTACTTTTCCCACTCATCTATGTCAATTCCAGCTTGATTTATGCGTCATTTTGTGATTGCACTTATGCAGAAAATTTGGTTTTTTTCCATATTTCAGAAGGGTATAACTGGAAAACTACAACACATAAAAATCTGATATTTTGTACTTCAACATATCTCAGGTGGTACTTCATGACAACCAAGTATGACTAAAATCGGAGGTGGTCACGTTTTTCCATTGGTTCACTTGACATGGAATGACCCCTATACATCTTAATTCAGAGTTATTTTCAAAACCGCAGTGTTCAGTTACAAATTGGGAGCAATTCCATTACAAAGGTCATTGACAAAGGTTGTCCTCAAGGTTCGTCCTGTAGTCCAACTTTTTGGAATATTTTGTATGACAACATGATAGAAATATCTCTTCCTGAAGGATGTCAATTATATGCTTATGCAGACGATGCTCTATTGATGTGTAAAGCTAAAAATGTGCCTAATTTGACTTACAAGGTCAACACAATATTAGAAGAATCATGTCAGTGGGGATCTGATAACAAACTCCATTTTAATCCGCTGAAAACAACAGCTCTGATTATTACTAGAAAAAGAAGAATTCAAAAGCCAATAATTAAAATGAATCAGGAACACATTCGAATTGTAGATCAGATGTCCTACTTAGGAGTAATCTTGGATCAACAAATGACATTTAGACCTCACTTTGACAATGTTGCTAGCAAATCCAACACTCTACTCAATAAACTGGCTTTTGCTTCTCGACCAACGTGGGGTCTCAATGCAGAAGTTCTGAAAATTATCTATAGAGCAGCAGTTGAACCTTTAGTGTTGTATTGTGCTTCGGTGTTTAGGAAATGTTTTGATATGAGCTGGGGTCGGCATAAATTAGCACAAATACAACGAGGCTTTATTCTGAGGATTATTAAAGCATATAGAACTGTTTCTACAGATGCCGCTTTAGTAATTGCGGGCATTGAGCCTTTATATTTGTCTGGTATTGCAAAAGCAGAAACTACGCTGCTCCGAAAAGGCTTCACATATGAAGACGCAATCTTGCGTTTGGAAATCGAAAGACCAGCACACTTTACTACTGCCGGACATCCTGCTTACTTCAATAATTTCGTTAATAACAATGGATGTACCAGGAATCACAATCTGGAGATTTTTACAGACGGTTCAAAATTCTGCAGAGAAGGAATGGTGGATAAAATCGGTTGTGCTTTCGTGGTGTTCTGTTGTGGTAGGGAAATGTATTCACAAATGGCCAGACTCTCTACAGAGTGCTCAATTGTACAAGCAGAGCTCTTTGCTATAAAGGAGGCTGTCTTATGGTCTAAATCTCAAAATTCTGACTGTTGCATTTTCAGTGACTCACAAACTGCACTTACTGCTATAAACAACAAGTTCAATTTAAATGCCTTGGCAGCAGAAATTAGAACTAAGATAATATCATACGAGAAACACGTTTGTTTATCCTGGGTACGAGGCCATATGGGCACATTAGGGAACGAAAGAGCTGATGAATTGGCAAAAAATGCTGCGACCTCGAATTTAAATTTTAGCTACAAATTGTGTCCCCTATCTTATGCTAAGAATAAACTTAGAGATTATATTAGGACTGCTTGGAATGAGCATTGGGTGTCCAGCTCCAAAGGGACCACTACGAGAGAAATCTTCTTTCCAACAGTTGAGTGTCGCCTACGCTGTACAAGTGTAAAACCGGACTTCATATTCACTCAGTTTCTGTCTGGGCATGGCAAATTTGGTTTTTACTTTCAACGTTTCATGATCCAAAGACAGAACGGTTATCAATGTATATGTACTGAACAACAAACTGTTGAACATTTAATTTTTCATTGCCCAGTCCTAGAGCATAAAAGAAGAATATTGGACACACACTTAGATTATTGTAAAAAGAAATTAGATAAACCACTCTTTGATATTTTTAGGAAAAAATGCTGTTATAGAGAATTCCAAAAGTTTTTGTGTTCTATTTTTAAGATGTTATAGTTTTCTTTTATAATATAATATATTAGTTATCTTGTTTTCTTAGAGTAGTAAGGCCTGCATCCAGCCTATGGATAAGAAGTAGTAATATTGCAAATATATTGTCTTGTAACTATAACCCTAATATACCTCCAGGTGGAATAGGGTTTAAGTAATTGTATATTCAATAAATAAATAAATAAATAAATAACAGTTATGGTATTAAAAAAAAAAAAGTGTTTGTATCGTTATTTTAATTTATTCAAAAATTATCAAATCACAAAAAAATTAATCGGAAATTTGAGTTAGGAAATTTCACTAACTAATGCACCAATATTAACTTTAATATTTGTTGTTGATAAACGAAGCAACTGAGTAAGTGACTTATCAGAGAGGGAACATCTATATTTTGACTTTATAAATTTTGTATTTGAGGGTAATTTATACATTTAGAAGTCCGCTCTGCAGGCTAAAAAAAAAGTGAGGTCGCGGGCCATGTGGCCCGCGGGCCTCATGTTGGACAGCCCTGATCTAGCCAAACCATACATTTTAATCTTTAGTATCTCTCTCAAATCTTACCTTGCCATGCAACAATCTCATTTCTTTCCATTACTGCTCCTGAAACTTTCTTAAATCTAAAACCAAGTTCTTTTAGAAACTGGCTTATGCTGGTTTTTCCACTGTCGAATAAGTCAGTTTGTTTCAAAGTAATGACAAGTTTCTCAAGAGTGGGAAATTCCCTCATATATAGGATTGCCATAAGTTCTGACAAAGCAGGATTTTCCTGAATTTTAGCACATGGAAAAAGAGTCCTGTCCAATTTAAACAAATCATCAAATGTGCTGAATAATGGAGAGAGAATATAATAATAATTATAACTGCCCTGTCCAGGGTTATCACAAGATACAGCCCATCTAGAACAGTCTGTTAAAGACAATTTTACGAATACATTATCTAAGAGTTTTAAAACAAAAAATGCATATATTACGCATAACAATGAGACGGCAGAGAAAAATCACGTTAATTGGAAATTAGAATCATTAACAAACCTCTTGGACAGAGACAGCCATAACCATTATTAAAAGTTTATTGAAATTATAATATTGAGTACAGATTTGTAGAGAAATGTCCACTAGAATATCTGTGTGGAACCCAAAGCGCCTGAAGATACCCACTGAAAATTGTGTGGCAGCACCTCGAGCACCAAACAGTAGGCCAATGACTTCTCATTGATGAATGTTATATTTGTTGGCAAAATAACCACAAGGTTCATAGTGTTGTTGTTTTTCTCTATTCACCTCTGCAGCTTGCTTATCTCCTTTCTCAAATCTCACTGTTGGATCAATGACATATCCTTTGTTGTTTTGTCTATCGATGACTATAATGTCAGCTCTTTTTGTAGACCCAGTGCTGGAGATACAGTGAACCTCTTCAAAGACTTCATATCTGTGGGTTTCTCGAAAACAGTTAGCAATTGTATTTCTAACTTTATTCTGGTGATTGATCCTAAGAAGCTCCCCATGACGACAATAGTCAAGCACATGTGAAAGGGTGTCTATCTCATTGCAATGTCTGCAATGAACTGTTTGACTTCTGCCCGGGACGCTTCGAACAGAAAGCAGGTTGGAATTCATTTTAATGGCATTTGTCCACTGTGATGTTGAAAGTCCTTTCTTGGTTGAGATCCACAAATTGCATTTTTTCCAATCAGAGAAAATAGACACCCCTTGTCCTTTGTGTGGAAGGTTCTTCCATTTTTCATACTGTTCTTCTCGCAGTGTTTTCCTTAATTTTATTACATTTGTGGGATTTTCAGTGTCAAGTCCCAGACTTGGCAAGCTTTCATTGACTTCATGAGGAAAATTTCTGGCTAGTTCAAGATGATCATTATGTATGGCTTTTAGGCTGTTACATATGTTTATGTTTTGCAAATAAGCCTCCCATGAAGCTTTCATCACACCCAGTCCTCTAACTTTCCTTGATGAGTATAACATTGCATCTGGGGCATCCATTGGTAGTCCAATTATTTCTTTTACTGCACTTTTTATGATTTTGTCAATATCATTTAAAAAATCTTTCTTAAATTTCCTTAAAGGTGCACACTGCAATGGATACACTAATGTTGGCCAGATATATTGATTCAATATATTTAGTTTCTGCTCTGGTTTTAGTAGAGGAGAATGAACCAACTTAATGATATTTGTGTTCAGATCAGATATCAGTTTATGCTTGTCTAGTACATCAGTGAACAAAACCCCAAGATATCGAATTTTTTCATCTGGGCTTATAGAAGCAATAGTAAGTCCATCATTGGTGCGAATACTTGTATCTTCTAGTTTTCCATGATTAATAATGATTGCCTTACACTTTTCAGCATTCAGCTGAAGGCCAATGCGGGTTAAACACTGATTGCTAAGTTCAATTATGTCTGCAGCAGATTTCTTATTTCGTGACAACAAAGCAATATCATCTGCAAAGCCTAGAACAGACAAATTAGCTAAATTCTCATGCAAATTGTATCCAAACGACGAAGCTAATTCATTATCACTAAGTTCCATGAAAAGGAAGTCAATTGCCAAATTAAAAAGAAGAGGTGATAAAGGTGAACCTTCAGGTACTCCCTTGGATAGCTTAATTTCCTTCGTTCGGGTCACAGAATTTAATTCAATCTGTACAGAATTATCTTTGATTAAGTTCAATATTAAACATGTTAAATTCTGAGGTATGGCCATTGATTTCAAAGTATTTTCAATGTGTTGGTGACCAATACTGTTGAACGCCTTGGAAACATCCAGAAAAGTTACAGAGCAGTTTTTCTTCTTTGATTTGGCATCTGTTAGTCTTGCATGTCAGTCGCAATGCTAGCACCGTGCTGTAGACAACTTGCTGCACCGTTACTGTAATTATTGAGGATGTGAATTAATTTGATTTTTAAAGAGAGAAATTACCAAAATGTTCTGCCTCTTAATATCAAAGACATTTTACACAAATAACCCAGCCATTGTTAAGACTTTTGAACAAGAAAAATTGCTATATCACTTATCTAAATATTTTACAAAAGTGGCTGTATTCTTTCATTGATCTGATATGTTTCTATTGGTTGCTCTTGTTATCAACTTAGAGTGGCCATATAGAAGGCACTGATAAATACTTATTAAAGCATGATTAAAAAGTTGATGACTCATTAGCATTCAACTAATATAGTTTAATAAACTTTGTAAAAGAAAAACTGAATGAGCATGACTCTGACAATAATTTCATACAATAACTAGCTACTGATAAATGAATAGAGATTTTGAGATCTTGTAAAGAGTAGTGAGCAATATTCAGAAGGTATTAAAAATTGCCCAGTTCTATTTTTGTTTGCCTGCCCATAATGTATCTGTGGAAATAATTTTCTCCATGATGAATGCACAATGGATAGATGGCAAGAACAGATTAAAAATGCAATCCATTGGAGCAATCCTGATTTAATAACTAAGTAATAAATTACAATAGGTTGATGTAGAGTCCTGAATTCTTGTCTGGCCCTTATGGCAACCTTACTCATATAATACTGTTAAATATGCTTTCTAATCACATCCTTCTAAAGTGCATCTATGTTTGTAGGACTGGATCATTAAGAAGTAGCAGCTCCAGTTACAGAAATCATCATTAACAGCTATGGGTAGGCCTATTGGCATGCTGACCACATGCCCAACAATCCTGCCATCAGCCTATAGTAGATGATGTAGTGGTGGGATGTTAGGCCTAGTCTCTTCAGGGATGCAGCACCACATGATGCAATTACCTCTTCAATTAGCAAAGAATCTGTAGGAAGTGTAGAATGGATAATATGAACATACAAACTAATATCATTGTATTTTTGTATAAATTGTTTATTTCTATAAGGTACCAACAACAATGATTATATCAACATCAATAACAATGCATAATGCATACAAAACTATGTTGACAAAATTACAAGGAGAAAAATTTACCATTACAGAGTTACCAAATAATACAAGATAATACAACATAAACCACACAGGATTATGTAATTACATATAACTTCATTTAAAAGTTATACATTCTTAAAAATCTTGAAAAGAGGTTCTTCGACTACTTTAATACATTACATATTTATAAATATTATAAAGAGTTTGGAACTTAACACAGTGAAGTGAATCAATATTTTATTCATATGAGTTGATTAACACACTTGAACTTCACTTACCAATCATTTGGTAGGATGCGTTTCACAGGCTATTCGCCTGTATCTTCAACTTCATGTCACCTGTGACATGTAGTTGAAGATACAGGCGAATGGCCTGTGTAACATGTCCTACCAAATGATTGGTAAATGAAGTTCAAGTGTGTTAATTAACTCATATTAATAAAACATTACATAGTCTTTTTTAAATTACACTGAAATACAGTATTCTAACTTTTAAATTCTTACTCTTTAAAATCCATTCCTGGTGTTGTATTTGGCATACCTTAAATTCATCTATTATGTTACCTACGAGGAATATAAATAATGTCATCTGGGTTCCAGTGTTTCAGTGACCCAAAATAACGTAACCAAATCAAACCTAAACTGAATATAGTGCTGATTCCATTGTCAGCCTGTTTTATAAAAATTTCACAGCATTACTGGATGATATGCATATAAAAAAGAGTAGGCCTATATGCTTCCTACTCAAAGATTTCAAGTTTCTACTTGTTGGCTTTTAGAACAATAAGCATAAAGAGCATGTGGATTCCCCAATCACTGCATCCACATGACAGGAAGCTTGTAGGATCTCAGCCACATAGTGCAGACTTCTATTTTGTATGCATAAAGATCAAGCATTGGTAGCACGTACAAGGAAATTTGTGAGTTACTGATCATGACAGTTACTACATACTATAAATGATAGGTATATTCAGTCCTCTACCTGGAAAATAGTTAATGCTAATATGAAACATAATATCCCTTTAGAAAACATAACCTTGAAACAAAAGGAAAAACCTGATAACAGACCCAAATAAAATAGCAAAAATGTTTAATAATAATTTTCTCAGTATGTTGAATAGCCCACACATTTCAAGTACCCAGTTGTAGTAACCTAGGTACAATTACTTTGACCATGTTCTTAAAGCGAACATACCAAAATGAAATTTTAAATATAATAAGCACAATTAAAATACTTCTTTGGTAAGACATTATCTTTAAAAAGGCTCTTGCTGACTTATGTAATAAATCTTTTGAACACACAGAATTTTCTCGAGCGCTGAAAATCCAAAAGTAAAACCTCTTTACGAAAAGGGTGAAAAAACAAAAGTAGAAAACTCTTTATTTTCTGGTTTTAGTGAAGTGCTTGAAAAAGTATTTATAGAAGGTCACTTAGCTTTATTGAGCAAAATTGCATACTATCAGACATGCAGCACGGATTCAGGAAGGGTAAAGCGATGGAAACAGCCCTTTTTACATTTATAAATAATGTAGGGGAACATCACTTAAATTGAACCACCTCTGTAAAATTTACAAGCATGCGTTCTCCTACATCTATCAGCACATGTGGAACCAACTCTACAGCAATGCCACACAGCAAGAAACTTTTAGTTCTGAGCTGGCTTTGTGTGGTGTTACATGTGTTTGTTTCGCTTGTGTTAGCCGTTATTTATGAGTTATCTGCGGAGTGTATTACCAAGACCCCTGTTACACTAAGAGGTAAGTGTTTATTAAGTAAGTTTAGAACACATTAGTGGAATAATCATCATACTTGAGAATTACATATGACGTGATCATTTTTCTCATTATAACCTATTGAAGTCAACATGGCGTGTTTGCTTAAAATGGACCGAAGCTCTTTTCTAAATTGAACTGACTCAAAAGTTGCTGAAGATTACCATGGTATTCAAAATAAATAAAAACGTAATTAAAATAGATTGGTTACTAGACGCATAAGATGTTCAATTAAAATTATGAAGAAAGTTTAATTTCATTCTCGAATGTACCCTACATTTTTTTTCGGGTTTCAGATAATGCTAAATGGGGAAATTATGGAGCTTGGAAAGATGAGGATATGGAACGAGCTGTCACGGCATTTTGGAATGGAGATATGGGTTTGAATGCTGCTGCAAGAACATACAGTGTACCAAAAGCTACTCTTAAGAGAAAACTTCAATTAATGCTGTGGACAACATTCAGGCTTTGGTAGAGGGATAGATCTTCCAAAAGAAAAGGAGGATGATTTGGCAGAACATGTGTTGTGTTTAGAGAAGAGATTTTTTGGAATAACAAGAAATAATTTGTGGTGTTTGGCATTTGAGGTGGCAGAGCCCAACAATGTCCCTCATTGATTTAACAAAGAAAAAAGAATGGCAAGCTACCACTTGTCGCCTGAAGCTACATCTATGGCAAGGGCTCAATAGGGAGCGAGTATCTAGCTTTTTTACCATACTTTCTGAGAATGAAATTGTCCCTTGCAATACAATATCTATATAACATGGATGAAACTGCGTTATCTGCTGTCCAGAAACCACAGAAGATTTTGGCCCAACGAGGAAAACAACAGGTTGGTGCCATTACCAGTGGAGAGAGAAGAGCAGTAATACTACGTACGTTCTGTTGCATGAGTGCATAAACAACCTTTGTACCTCCAAAGCTGATCTTCAAAAGGCTTTGCTTTAAGGTCAAATTATCAGAAGGTGCTTCTCCAAGTACCCAATTTGCATGCACTGAGAGTGGCAGGATTACTTCTGAAGTGTTTGTTTAATGACAAACACTTAATACAAACAGCAAAGCCCACCAAGGAAAAGAAAACCCTTCTGATTTTTTATGGACACTCGACTCACACCAAAAACCTAGAAGCAATTAAGTTGGCTAGGGAAAATGGGATACCAATGTTGTCAATTCCAGCCCACACAACCCTCAGGCTTCAACCACTGGATGTTGGTTTCTTCAACATTTTTCAACCAAGCCTGTGACAAGTGGATGTGCGTCCATCCAGGCCAAACAATTTCACAGTTCCAAATATCGCAAATGCTTGGTGAAGCCTATGGGAAAGGTGAAAGTATGGGAATCACCATGAATTCCTTCACGAGAAGTGGAATTTGGTCACTTAATGAGGATGTTTTCTCAGAAAGCGACTTTGCTCCTTCTTGTGTACAAGAATCTGCTTCTTCCATTGAACCTTTTGATCCTGTGCCTTCAACAAGTTCTGAAAACAACAGAGCTGTGGAGAAGGAACGGCCAAAGAAGAACGGTGATAATGAAAGTGGCATTTCATCACCAAAATATAAGTGTTGCACAGCTGTCACCGATTCAGAGGGCAAATGTACCAGGAAAAATAAGGAAAGCCACCATCTTGTGACAGTTCTGACAAGCTCTCCTTATAAAGAGTCGCTCGAAATTGAGCCAGTATGAAAAATTGTATTCGTCATCTTATTATTGAATTCGCATTTCTACAGACAAATGAAGTCTTGCACATGCGAGTTTCATCCTTCCGGTTTCTTCAGAACCGGTTGGGATGGCGTTGTGTATAGATGTTCGTTTTGGTGCTCTGTTCTATTTTGGCTTTTAATTGAATTTAAGAAGTATTTAATGTTATATTAGTGAAAGTGTGTTCTCACGGGTGTATGGAAGCACAGTAAGTAATTTGTCTGGTCGGATGGTAAGATATTTTTGAGATAATGAATGTTTAAGAAGCCTAGGTCTTGCCGTTGCCGCCATATTGATTATTTTGGAATTTAATATTTGAATAGGTAATTGAAATTTAATATAAGCTTCCCCGTCCTTGTTATGTAATTTTATTGTGTTAAAATGAAAGCACTTTCAGTTTAGATTTATTTGGAGCAGCACGGGTTATATTTAAACGTAGTAGTAATTTCGCGTCTCAACCGGATTCTCCTCACGGCTTGGGAATTTAGTAACGAAGGCTTCCCAAGCGTGAGTATGGTGTGTTAGGCCTTCAATAATTTAGGTGATCACCGTGTGCTGATGGATGGATGGAAGACAAAATTAGGGTGAGTGCTTATTTATTATTATATTAGAATGTCTAGAGTATTTTTGTGTAAGGCAGAGAGCTGGTGTGTTATTTGATGCTTTATTTTGGCCCAGCATATTATATGTGTTTGAAACAAAATATATTGTTATAGCAAACTAAAAAGGTAGCGGAGTATTAATTATTGTAGTTTGCGTATTTTGTGATTGTTCCCTCCTTTAGGACACATGTTCCCTCTGGGTTGGCAGCTTCCACGAGTGTCCAGAGAAGAAAGAGAAGAGGAGAGGTGATGATAAAGAAGTTGGTTTCAAAAGGGGGGGGGTACAATATGCAGAAGCAGAAAGCTAAGCCTAGTGGCCCTAAAATTAACAGAAACCTAAACATATGTTCAGAATCATGGTACTGTGCTCTATGCAAAACATGTGAACAGAAAGACATGATACAATGCATGCACTGTGAAAAATGGTTTCTCGTGGACTGGGTGTTAAAACCCACAATAAAGCGTTTCCACTGCAAAGACTACAAGAAAGTACAATTATTGGAAGTAATACAGTGACAATAATGTGCTTTACACAATGTTTTGTGAATTCTTAATGTTTCCGAGGTATTTTTTTTTTTGTAGTTCAATTTAGCATACCGCCAGTTCAAGTTAAGAATATGTATTGCAAAAATAGACCATTGACCGTTTATTTTTTTAAAATAAATAAAATTTTTAAAAAATAAAAACTGCTTCAACCATATTGTGTAATCAAAGGAAATATTTTCTTGTTATTTGAGAGGGATGCCAGTAAGTATATAGAGTGTTATTTTCTAAATAAATATAACTTTTTCCTAGCTAAAACTAGTAAGTGTTGTTCAATATAGGTGGTCTTACCCTACTCAAGAGTCTGAATGAGAAAAAACATATAGGGTATGTGGTATATTTCTTGACCTCTCTAAAGCTTTTGATGTTTTAAATCATAATGCGTTGTTCACCAAACTAGAGAAAGTTGGAATTCAGAGACATAGTCTTAGGTGGATACAATCATATCTTCAGGATAGGAAACAGTTAGTGGAAATTATGAATACAAATGGAAAATATATACACCAGTATTATTCGAAAGAACAGATTATAAATAGTGCAGTACCCCAAGGATCTATCCTAGGACCGAACCTGCTCTTACTTTTTGTTAACAACTTATGGGAAATTATTTCTTTGAACAGCATAACTCAGTGTGCTGATGATAAAAATACACTATGAGAAAATAATTATTTTGATAACCTGAAAGCATTAGTTGAAGAATAATTTTATAATATTTCAAATTGGTTTAAAAGCAATAAATTAATGGTTAATGTAGAAAAACTGTAGCAATGCAATTTCGTCTTTATTCTTCAAAAATAGACAATACTCATAACTTTAATATAACATTTTCTGACAGAGCTCTTCAATAGAAACCACCTCAAAGTTTTTACAAAAAAACCTCAAGTGGGACAAGCATGCTGAAAGTCTTGTAAGTAAATTAGGCTCACTCTGTTATAATTTTAGGCATTTGGTGCAATCAGTGTCAATGAAGTCACTTTAAAATGTATATTTGGCATGTGAACATTTGTATTTTAACTCGGATGTTCCACGAAGATTCAGAGAACATGTATAAGCAATTGCATATGGAAAACGTTCAGCTTATGCTGAACAAAAGACCCAACATGGTTTGAAACCATAGATAAAGAAATGCACATTTTACACTTTAAAAACAAAAGTCAAACTCTGAATACACTTGAGAATTTAGACACTTTTCTAGACCAATTCATAACAAAGAGGGAAATTTAAATGAACTACTTGTCGATAAAGATAATGTTCTATTTCATATGTTGGCTAACATTCTGTAGTATTAAATATTTTTGTGTCTACGCTGTGCTCATCTAGTGAAGCTTTAGTTCAGAGCTGGCCAACACAGCCAAACCGCACACAATGTAAGTAACATAAGCCTAGACCTACATCATAGTATGATCTTCTGTAGACAGAACTGTTTAACTATATCTGAACTATTATGTTCAGTGTACCCAGAGGAAGACCACAACATGAGGGCTGAAACGTTAGTTTTAGACATGATGACACGGTGCCACTCAGACAGTCAAGATTATTAATACTGCATCAACTTCGAACTTGACAGTTCCATCAACCTCTGATGTTAGTGAACAAATAGGCGTAAGTACTACTGCCTCCTTTACACAGTTAGGACTTTTAGCTAAAGCCGTAAAAAGTGAACTTATAATTATTAAGACTAAACTGACAACACAAGCTGTGAAAGTGTTCAAGTGAACTTAGATGTTAGCTGTGATACATTACAGTGTAATGAGATTAACTATACTGATCCAGAACTTGGCCGTCTACATTCAACGACCATATTAGACTGGAAATAGTCCATTACGACTACCAATTTAAAGATTTTGCAAACTTACTGAATCTTTTCCAAATGATGTTTCTGGGGAAAACTTCCAACAATATTTGTTATCCTCTAAATCAAATAACAACAGAGAGAAAATACCTCACAATTGGCTAGTGTGGAGTAGCAAAGGAAACTCTTCACTGTTTACCTTGTCTTCTGTTTTCTGAAAGTAGCTCTGTTGTTGTCCATTAAATTACCTAAAGATACTCAATGGAAAAAAACTGTATGATAGACTTCCCGTACATGAACGAAACGCAAACCACAGGGAAATGTATTGTAAATGGAAATCTTTACAAGAATTTTTAAAAGGTAAGGGCATTGATCAAGAAATGCAAAATCAAATGTTATAATAATAACAGGGTGTCCATCAAGTAATGCTGCAGAAATTCCCTGATTTTCATTGATCATTTCAGAAATTCCAGACCAAAATATGAAGGACTCTCTAATAACTGTGTAAGAAAACATACTTTACATAAGAAAAACTTTTAGTAACAAAAGTAATTGCAAACAATAATTACTTAGGCTATAACAGATACAAAAATTAGGAATAATAAAATTAATTAAATATACTTTCATATAGGGTTACTATTGTCTAGAAGTCTTTTTGATTCCACTTTGCAATTTTTCGAATTTTCCCGGATATTTTAACAAATTCATTGACTTTTCCCGGATATTCCCGACCATACGAAATTCCCGGCCTTTTCCCGGATTTTCCCGACCAGTGGACACTCTGAATAATAATAAGAAAATGCGCACAGGTTGTGCAAAATGGATAGTACTATGGTTCACTTCACTATTTCGCTGAACATAGATCTGTTATTGATTGTCATCGTTCGTTACATTCTAAAATATGGTATCTTCCACACTGTTGTTCACAGAGTTCACAGATGCATGCTGGCGTTGGCGAATGGTAAGTCTTGTTTTTACATAGCTTGTGGTGGTAATCACTCGCTTTCGGAAGCAACAAGGAGGACGTCTCGACAAATTATTACTATGGAACGTAGAGGGCTTAAATGGTCTGTTACATCTGACACCAATCACAGACCTACAAGAACACGATATCATGATCTTCACCGAAACTTTCTTACTAAAAACATTAGAAATACCGGGATTTTACTCAGCTCACGCTTATGCTACACAGAACCAATTAGGGCGCCCGTCAGGGGGTGTATCATGTTTCTTCAAGCCAACGACAGGAAAAACCGCAGTTACCCACACAGGCGAGAACACAGTAATAATAAAAGCAGGCAAGCTCAGCATTATTGGCATGTACTGCCCACCACTGACTCCTATAGAAGGGGTAGTGGATACCATTATGCAAGCTGTCAGTAAGACAGACGACAAGGAAGCCCTGATTGTGGCGGGGGACTTCAATTGCCGAATAGACACAATCAATAGAAGAGGAGCCGCCATCAAGGAAGCAATGGAAGAAGAAGGATTCCAGCTCCTAAACAATGCAGAAGATAAGACCTACTATGCGCCAAATGGGTCAAGCACCATAGACCTGATATTCTTCAGGGGCACGAATATAAATATGAAGATGCTTAAATTAAGAGAGAGGAGCAGCACACCTATCAGGAAGCACCTCCCTGTATGCTCCGAGATAAACCTTTCACCAACTAGAAAAACTCCGTCAACAGTAGCAGTGAAGCTGACATGGAAACTGGACACAGAAGCTCTCAGGAAAGATCTGGACACTCAAATAGTAAAGGTAAATCAACTTATAGGAGAACAAGATCTGGATGCAGCCCACCAGGAAATTCACTCTATCATCAGTGGGGCAGCTATCCCACAATCTTAGCGGACAGCCCAAAGATGGTTTGATCATGTATGCTACGAGAAAAGGAAAATGGTTCTCCGATCCCTTCACCAAGCGAGAAAGACAAACAACCAACAGGACAGCGAGAATTACCACACCCTCAGAAAGGAATACAAAGATATGCTTCAAAAGAAAAGAAAAGAATACATCGAGCTAGAGGCCTCCAAAATGATAGAGGACTCCAAAAAGAATCCGTACGTAGCGCTAAAACCGAGGAAGATCGCAACCTGTGGGAAAATAGACATGGAAGAATATTTCACTCATATATTGAACGTAGGAAGCAGAATCATGCCATTTGAGCACAAAGATACAAGCTCTAGCAACGAACCCCCTGTGCTATTCTCGACGGAAGAAGTGCGCAAAGCCATATTGGCATCGAAGAACAACAAAGCTGAAGGGCCAGATGGGGTCTTCAACGAGCACATCAAAATAGCTACGAATTGTCTTATCACTGCCCTCACCGCCTTGATGAACCTGTGCTTACAGACAGGAAACATACCTGCAGCCTGGAGACACTCCACAATAAAGGTTCTGCACAAAGGGAAAGGTGGCCCACAAGACCCGAATTCATACAGGGGCATAGCATTGGAAAATAATCTAATGAAAATCCTAACCAAGCTCCTCACAGCAAGACTCACACATGAAGTGGAGAACAGAATACCGGAAGAACAGTTCGGTTTTAGAGCTGGAAGAAACACGCTCCAGGCTGTCAACAACCTAATGGAGGACATAGACAACGCACTAAGACACCCAGGTGGAAAACTATATGCCGTCTTTGTGGACTTTGCCAAAGCCTTTGACAACCTAGACAGAAGCATACTGGACAAGAAACTCAAAGCACTGATAGGCACTAACAACCCATTGGGCACTCTGATTCACAATATTTTGGCATTCAACACAGTGCACATAAACGACGTCGATGTCTCCAGGGGAATAACTCAAACCAAAGGCGTTTTACAAGGAGATCCAATCAGCCCCCTACTATTTAACATAGCCACACACGACGTAGTATTTTTTGTTTACTCCTTGTAGTAGACTCCTTAAAACATGAGACAAGAGACATATCAGTTTACATTTACGCAGACGACATGGTTGTAGCATCACGTGACAAGAGTGAACTACAAAATCAAATGTTATGTGAAACTGAAAGTTATTTTGTAAAGGATTTTACATTGGCTTCAAGAGATTTGCCTTTTAGGCCCATGTTACATGGACTAATGCACGTTACACGAGCAGAATGTTGACTGAAAAAACGCAAGCTGGAATTCTTTCGAGGGCATTAGGCATTACAAAATGGATGAGTTAGAAGTAGGTTGTGCTGTTGCAGTGCATTTATTTAGTTGCCTTGAAGTGATATATCCTGAAAGGGAGAAAAAACATTGGGGGATCCACCAATTGTTATCAAATCGTTTGACAACTGGACAGTGCCACATCATGTTCTGTGACCACAGGAAATGCCCTGACAAGTTTTTCCAGTATTACCGAATGTCAGTTGGTTCTTTTGACGAACTGTTGACTTTAGTTCCTTGCAAAATAACAAAGCAGGATACGAATATGAGAAGAAGCACAGAAGGTGTTGAAAGACTTGTCATTACCTTGAAGTAAGTCTCTCATTAATCATTCACCACTGTTACTGTTTTAATCATTAACAACAACAATACCTCTCTCTGCCTCTCTGTTCTTTGCACTTTCCTGGTTACAAAAATGCATCACGGTTGGAAGTTTAATAATGGGAACACATCTATAAAATCCTCAGTTTTTCGGTTGCTGACAATCAGCCATGTTTTTTCGTTCCGTGTATCATGGGCTTTAGGGAAAAAATGTCACTATTGGAGATGTTACTAATGGTAATTTCCTCGGAGTTCTTGAAGTTTGAAGCAGCGCATATATATTTGTAAATATATGCTTGCTTCCCTAATTGCTATATTGAAAGAAATTTACTTCGATGTTTCGCCACCAGAGATGATATTTCACTGTTGTAGTATGTTACACTCTCTGCTAGTCTCATGGAAAAATCGAGGCTGCCGAATGGATGTTCGGTTATGTTCGTAATTGTGGTGGGGAGAGAGAGAGCAATTTATGTTAAGAGTATGGAGGAGTGATCACTTGGGATTTTGACTAGGACTCCGTGACAGCTCTTCGTAGAGTCAGCATCTAGGCCGTTCGGGTCTGCTCTTCTTGGTATAGACATGTAGTCGCTCGGATTCGTCATAATGTAATTATGTAAGTGGACCACATTTTTCCTATTTCTTTCTTCTTGTCTTTTCGTTTTGGGTTGTGTTAAGGGTTTCTTTTGTTACGCGTTTTCTTTCCTATCTTCTGTACTATCGTCGAGGTCCTAGCATTTCTGCGGTTAAATAATTTTCTATATAAAAAAAAAATAATAAAGGAATTCAGCAGTACCTAACATTCTCATCATGTAGCTTTCTGTAAGTTCTGACGAGCGGTCAGATTTGTTATTAGGCCTACACTATTGCAAGCATTATTTTTAAATTATTAAGAGCACCCGTTGTTATAGTAATTGTGTTGTAACTAAGAATATGGATAGTCTGCATATTTAAATAAATAAATTTCTAACAAGCTGTGAACTGAGTGCTTCTTTAAGCCGCCATTTTAAAATGTAAATCTATTTAAAGTTAATCTGAAACCGCACTGGATTTTGCTCCGTGAGTAAATTCTATTTCTTTAATATCTGATTTGATCAGCATTCCAGTTTATTTCAATTAGTAATTTTATTTACTGTAGTTCAGTTTTTTCATTTGGTCTTGAAAGCCTGCTTCTCGTAATACTGTTTTGAAGGATTCGTATAGCTTTTCCTTTTGTTTCATATATTCTCATCTCATATTTACAGTTACATTAAGGTAAATAATTAAATTTATTATCTGCTTTTGCTTTTGTTTGTTTTCTATTTCCATTTCATAAACCGTTGTTACGTAAGTCATAGTAATTTGTCGAGTCATGTTTTCTGTTAGAGTTCAATGTCTCTTATGCTATTTCATAGTCATGCTGTGTTTTGTTTACTAAGCTTCTTTATCCTCGTAAATCCAGTACGACTTTCGGTATAGCTTTAAATATGCGGCTTAAGAGTGATTATGGTAATATTCATAAATAAGTGTTGTATCACTTTAATATTTTTAATGATTATGGCAATATTCATAAATAAGTGTTGGATCACTTATATATTTTTTTAAATGATAAATATTTTACAGTAATTGAATTCATACCAAAGCTATTTAGCATATGTAACAAAAGTAATATTTTATCATTATAAATTTGTAAATAATGTCATTATAATATAAATATGAATCTGTATATATTTGCATCAGTTTTCTGGTTAAAGACGAGTATACGAGCAAATAAAGAACAGTATAAAAGATCTACTCCTTTTCTTAATTGGGTTATGTATGTTCAGTCCTTCCTTGATTTTCATTTTTATGTGCGCTGTTTGTGTTTTCGGCTCTCTGAATTGCTATCATTCCCTGGTAGTGTTTCAGATAACCTCTTTTATTTAAAAGGAACACAAATAGACGTGACAAGTTATTGCAAAGTATGACGAGGTAATTAGGGAACACTTGGCAAAAATCAAGTCCCTTCAGCTAAAGGGAAGTCAATGCAAGGCTAGGCTCACTACTTATCGTGGAAAAGCCAGAATGAATTTATATCCCTGAGGTGATCATGTCCCAACCAACATCATTCAAGAGAGAGAAGAAGCAATCTACTTTTGGTTGATCGTAGACGCAATGCCAGATGTGTCACATCAACAACAAAACTTTTAGTTTTGAGATATGTTCACCAAGACAAAGAAACTAACATTTTTTAAGTGTACAAGAGATTTGTAAAATTTCTGAACATCAACAAAAAAAACTGGTGAAGACATAACAGAAAATTTGTCACAGTTTAATGGAGAACAATAACCTCTTGATAACTACAGAGCCCAAGGTTATAACAGTAGATCGAATATGTGCGGTAAAATATGTCAAGAATTTGGAAAGGAACAAGTTGGCTTTTTTCACACTATGTGCTGCACACTCTTTAAACAGAGCTGATGTCAATGCAGCTAAAATAAGTCATGAAGCTGTAACTTTTTTTGGTAAATTAGAAAGTTTATACGTATTCTTCTCTCACAGCAAGATGGGAGGTTCTGCAAGAAGTTCCCTTGTCATTAAAAAGATTATCGGAAACACGTGGTCAGGGAGAGTAGAAGCAATTCGTCCAGTGGCAAACATTCTTTAGTTCCAAAAGCATTAGACCATATCTTGCAGGAAATGTCCATGACTTTACCTGTCAACCACCTACCTACTAATTAAAGATGGAATACACAAACACTTTCCAATTTTAAGAAAACCCATTTGCTACATGTGTCTAAAATTACGGACACACTTTTCTCTGCCACTAGCATGCTAGTCAACTAGGGCAGCACTGTAAAAATATTTGTGATCATCTACTCTCCTTCAGCATTTATTTCTTGTCATGTAGCAATTTTATTGAATTCTCATGAAATCCCTACATTCAATTGAGTTGTCCAGTTCCAAAAAGAGTCTTCTCCATCAAAAATCGATATTGAGATAAGTACATCATCAGATTCAGAATTTGTAGCTCTTTTTGGTGGTATGAAGCAAATTTTCCAAAAAAATTCTTGTCCTCATAAATGATAAAGTCATAGAATTTCACCGCTATGTTACAAGGTTTCGGGAAGAGCAACAGTTCCTGTTGTCGCAAATTGGCAACACTGACCAGATGCCACTTTTCTTTGACATGCCATCAAACACCACGATCAACACAGCTGGTGCATCAAGTGTAATAGTAAAAACTACGGGAAACAAAAAATTACGAGGCACTGAGATGCTAGCAGTGACTGCAGATGGTAGAAAGCTTCTGCCATACTGCATTTTCAAACGGAAAACGCTGCCAAAAGAAGATTTCCCCAGAGGCATACATGTCCGGGTACAGGAAAAGGGTTGGATGGAGGCAGAATTGATGAAGGACTGGTTAAAGACAGTGTGGGAACATCGACCAGGAGCCCTTCTAAATAAGAAGTCCATGCTAGTACTGGAGAGCTTCCGCGGGCACTTAGTGGATGCTGTGAAGAAACAGATGAGTGTGACGCAGACCTGTTCAGTCATCATCCCAGGAGGCCTTACTTCAAGATATAATTTCAGGAAATGTAAGAGAGTTCAGTATAAAGGTGAAGACAATGAAGAAAGTACTAATAGTGACAGTGATGCAAGTGATTCAGAACCTGATAACATGTGCACGATCATACCAGGTTCGGAAGGCTACAAGAGAGCTATAATGAAAGCCTCTGTCATGCTTTCCATACCAAAAGACATCGAAATGATTCTAAGCAAAATTTTAATTAGGGAGCCAGATGCAGTATGTCCTGCTCATATGATTGAATCATCCCTAACACATACTCTCTCACAAGAAGAGAGAGGGCTTTTGGCTGAAAGAGGAGTGGATGAACTTATAAAGGAGAACTGGAACAGATTTTCTCGGCCCATTGAAATCAGTTAAGAAGAGAAAAGCTTAGAATGAGGAATATGAAAAGGAAAGGAGAAAGAGATCATGCTCCAAAATATGATTTCAGGAAAAGTAAGAGAGTTCCGTATAAAGTTGAAGACACTGAAAAAAGTACTGATAGTGACAGTAATGCAAGTGATTCAGAACCTGATGACATGTGCAAGATCATACCAGGTTCGGAAGGCTACAAGAGAGCTATAACAAAAGCCTCTGTAATGCGTTCCATACCAAAAGACGTCGAAATGATTCTAAGCAAAATTCGTATTAGGGAGCCAGGTGCAAGAGAAAAGCTCATATGATTAAATCATCCCTAACACATACTCTCTCACAAGAGGAAAGAGGGCTTTTGGCTGAAAGAGGAGTGGATCTCTCTCATTCAAAATATTCTCGTGAGGAGGATGAACTTATAAAGGGGAACTGGAACAGATTTTCTCTGCCCATTGAAATCAGTTAAGAAGAGAAAAGCTTAGAATGAGAAATATGAAAAGGAAAGGAGAAAGAGATCATGCTCCAAGATATGATTTCACTAAATGTAAGAGAGTTCAGTATAAAGGTGAAGACAATGAAGAAAGTACTGATAGTGACAGTGATGCAAGTGATTCAGAACCTGATGACATGTGCACGATCATACCACGTTCGGAAGGCTACAAGAGAGCTATAATGAAAGCCTCTGTAATGCTTTCCATACCAAAAGACATCGAAATGATTCTAAGCAAAATTCGTATTAGGCAGCCAGATGCAAGAGAAAAGCTCATATGATTAAATCATCACTAACACATACTCTCTCACAAGAAGAGAGAGGGCTTTTGGCTGAAAGAGGGGTGGATTTCTCTCATGCAAAATATTCTCGTGAGGAGGATGAACTTATAAAGGAGAACTGGAACAGATTTTCTCTGCCCATTGAAATCAGTTAAGAAGAGAAAAGCTTAGAATGAGGAATATGAAAAGGAAAGGAGAAAGAGATCATGCTCCAACATATGATTTCAGGAAATGTAAGAGAGTTCAGTATAAAGTTGAAGACACTGAAGAAAGTACTGATAGTGACAGTGATGCAAGTGATTCAGAACCTGATGACATGTGCAAGATCATACCAGGTTCGGAAGGCTACAAGAGAGCTATAATGAAAGCCTCTGTAATGCGTTCCATACCAAAAGACATCGAAATGATTCTAAGCAAAATTCGTATTAGGCAGCCAGATGCAAGAGAAAAGCTCATATGATTAAATCATCACAAACACATACTCTCTCACAAGAAGAGAGAGGGCTTTTGGCTGAAAGAGGAGTGGATTTCTCTCAAGCAAAATATTCTCGTGAGGAGGATGAACTTATAAAGGGGAACTGGAACAGATTTTCTCTGCCCATTGAAATCAGTTAAGAAGAGAAAAGCTTAGAATGAGGAATATGAAAAGGAAAGGAGAAAGAGATCATGCTCCAAGATATGATTTCACTAAATGTAAGAGAGTTCAGCATAAAGGTGAAGACAATGAAGAAAGTACTGATAGTGACAGTGATGCAAGTGATTCAGAACCTGATGACGTGCACGATCATACCACGTTCGGAAGGCTACAAGAGAGCTATAATGAAAGCCTCTGTAATGCTTTGAATACCAAAAGACATCGAAATGATTCTAAGCAAAATTCGTATTAGGCAGCCAGATGCAAGAGAAAAGCTCATATGATTAAATCATCACTAACACATACTCTCTCACAAGAAGAGAGAGGGCTTTTGGCTGAAAGAGGAGTGGATTTCTCTCATGCAAAATATTCTCGTGAGGAGGATGAACTTATAAAGGAGAACTGGAACAGATATTCTCTGCCCATTGAAATCAGTTAAGAAGAGAAAAGCTTAGAATGAGGAATATGAAAAGGAAAGGAGAAAGAGATCATGCTCCAACATATGATTTCAGGAAATGTAAGAGAGTTCAGTATAAAGTTGAAGACACTGAAGAAAGTACTGATAGTGACAGTGATGCAAGTGATTCAGAACCTGATGACATGTGCAAGATCATACCAGGTTCGGAAGGCTACAAGAGAGCTATAATGAAAGCCTCTGTAATGCGTTCCATACCAAAAGACATCGAAATGATTCTAAGCAAAATTCGTATTAGGGAGCCAGATGCAAGAGAAAGGCTCATATGATTAAATCATCCCTAACACATACTCTCTCACAAGAAGAAAGAGGGCTTTTGGCTGAAAGAGGAGTGGATTTCTCTCATGCAAAATATACTCGTGAGAAGGATGAACTTATAAAGGAGAACTGGAACAGATTTTCTCTGCCCATTGAAATCAGTTAAGAAGAGAAAAGCTTAGAATGAGGAATATGAAAAGGAAAGGAGAAAGAGATCATGCTCCAAAATATGATTTCAGGAAATGTAAGAGAGTTCAGTATAAAGTTGAAGACACTGAAAAATGTACTGATAGTGACAGTGATGCAAGTGATTCAGAACCTGATGACATGTGCAAGATCATACCACGTTCGGAAGGCTACAAGAGAGCTATAATGAAAGCCTCTGTAATGCGTTCCATACCAAAAGACGTCGAAATGATTCTAAGCAAAATTCGTATTAGGCAGCCAGATGCAAGAGAAAGGCTCATATGATTAAATCATCCCTAACACATACTCTCTCACAAGAAGAAAGAGGGCTTTTGGCTGAAAGAGGAGTGGATTTCTCTCATGCAAAATATACTCGTGAGAAGGATGAACTTATAAAGGAGAACTGGAACAGATTTTCTCTGCCCATTGAAATCAGTTAAGAAGAGAAAAGCTTAGAATGAGGAATATGAAAAGGAAAGGAGAAAGAGATCATGCTCCAAAATATGATTTCAGGAAATGTAAGAGAGTTCAGTATAAAGTTGAAGACACTGAAAAATGTACTGACAGTGACAGTGATGCAAGTGATTCAGAACCTGATGACATGTGCAAGATCATACCAGGTTCGGAAGGCTACAAGAGAGCTATAATGAAAGCCTCTGTAATGCGTTCCATACCAAAAGACATCGAAATGATTCTAAGCAAAATTCGTATTAGGGAGCCAGATGCAAGAGAAAGGCTCATATGATTAAATCATCCCTAACACATACTCTCTCACAAGAAGAAAGAGGGCTTTTGGCTGAAAGAGGAGTGGATTTCTCTCATGCAAAATATACTCGTGAGAAGGATGAACTTATAAAGGAGAACTGGAACAGATTTTCTCTGCCCATTGAAATCAGTTAAGAAGAGAAAAGCTTAGAATGAGGAATATGAAAAGGAAAGGAGAAAGAGATCATGCTCCAAAATATGATTTCAGGAAATGTAAGAGAGTTCAGTATAAAGTTGAAGACACTGAAAAATGTACTGATAGTGACAGTGATGCAAGTGATTCAGAACCTGATGACATGTGCAAGATCATACCACGTTCGGAAGGCTACAAGAGAGCTATAATGAAAGCCTCTGTAATGCGTTCCATACCAAAAGACGTCGAAATGATTCTAAGCAAAATTCGTATTAGGCAGCCAGATGCAAGAGAAAAGCTCATATGATTAAATCATCACTAACACATACTCTCTCACAAGAAGAGAGAGAGGGCTTTTGGCTGAAAGAGGAGTGGATTTCTCTCATGCAAAATATTCTCGTGAGGAGGATGAACTTATAAAGGGGAACTGGAACAGATTTTCTCTGCCCATTGAAATCAGTTAAGAAGAGAAAAGCTTAGAATGAGGAATATGAAAAGGAAAGGAGAAAGAGATCATGCTCCAAGATATGATTTCACTAAATGTAAGAGAGTTCAGTATAAAGGTGAAGACAATGAAGAAAGTACTGATAGTGACAGTGATGCAAGTGATTCAGAACCTGATGACATGTGCACGATCATACCACGTTCGGAAGGCTACAAGAGAGCTATAATGAAAGCCTCTGTAATGCTTTCCATACCAAAAGACATCGAAATGATTCTAAGCAAAATTCGTATTAGGCAGCCAGATGCAAGAGAAAAGCTCATATGATTAAATCATCACTAACACATACTCTCTCACAAGAAGAGAGAGGGCTTTTGGCTGAAAGAGGAGTGGATTTCTCTCATGCAAAATATACTCGTGAAGAGGATGAACTTATAAAGGGGAACTGGAACAGATTTTCTCTGCCCATTGAAATCAGTTAAGAAGAGAAAAGCTTAGAATGAGGAATATGAAAAGGAAAGGAGAAAGAGATCATGCTCCAACATATGATTTCAGGAAATGTAAGAGAGTTCAGTATAAAGTTGAAGACACTGAAGAAAGTACTGATAGTGACAGTGATGCAAGTGATTCAGAACCTGATGACATGTGCAAGATCATACCACGTTCGGAAGGCTACAAGAGAGCTATAATGAAAGCCTCTGTAATGCGTTCCATACCAAAAGACATCGAAATGATTCTAAGCAAAATTCGTATTAGGGAGCCAGATGCAAGAGAAAAGCTCATATGATTAAATCATCCCTAACACATACTCTCTCACAAGAAGAGAGAGGGCTTTTGGCTGAAAGACAGGGTTGCCAGTTATCTGAAATCAAAATAAGGGACAGATGCGTGGTCGACGAAATCGATGGCTCGTATGTCAGAAGTTGTAAACTTTATTTAATAACGATAGTTTTGTTGTGATATTGGCATCACAGTGCAGCTAATTAGTAAACAGTAAACGATTTTCTGTTGATACTTGTATTTGGGTCATTCTCCAAAAAGGCAGATTTCAATGTTAGAATTTTTCAAAAAATTATTTTTTATTTTGGACCATGTAATTTTTTTATGTAATATTTCTTTCTGCAGAGTACTAATGAGGTACTAGTCCTACTTACCGAGTGGTATTTTGCATTAAATTAACAAGGTTAGAAAATGGCGCATTCATGGAGGTGAGAAAATAGTAAGAAATAGTAATTATATAAGAGAACTTATGTCAGAATTAGATTAAATTGACTGTATTAAATGTTATGAAAAAGAACAATATTTATTACCATATAAATGGTTTAACACACAACTTTTTTACTTATTTTTTATCTATGTTAAAATAGATTATCACCTTCAAATCAAAACATGATATTGTCATAAACTATTAGGCTATGCCAGTATCTTCTTTAAACAAAAATAACAAATGCAGACAGTTAAATATGTCATACTACTCAGAGTAGAGAACCAGAGATTATAAGGCAAGGTCATTATTCCTTGCAATAACTCCAGAGAAAAAGAACCAAACAGATCTTTTTGAAAGAAATATGCCGTTGGTATTTACCAAATTACCTTTTACAAATTCCAAAAAGTTTCAATCCTGGCGTATTTTTTGGGGAGGTTTCAAAATTCTCCGAAATACAAGACAATTGCCGTCCCGGTTAGGAACTCCCCGGGACGCGGGACAATTAACAAAAATACGGTACTGTCCCGTAAAATCCGGGACGTCTGGCAACCCTGAATCTAATTGAAAAGTATCATGAGATTTCTCAAGAGGACATGGTAAAAGAAATCCTACGTTTGAGAAGGTTTCTTCAGGCAGCCAACGTTCCTAAAGAAGAGTCTCTGGATTGGAGTTCTTTAAAACTGTTGGAGTTTACAGTGAAACATGAACTTTCAGACTCTCTCCCAAATCTCACTTTAGCATTAAGGTTTTTTTATGTTACGTGTATCAGTAGCGTCTTGTGAAAGGAGTTTTTCGAAACTCAAACTGATAAAAAAAAAACTACCCGAGAACAATAATGACCCAAGCACGTCTATCTAACTTAGCTATTTTATCCATTGAAAACAGTATCGCTCAAAAAATAGATTTTGATGAGGCTATTTCCAAATTTGCTGAAACCAAAGTTAGAAAAAAGAAGTTTTCAGTTGAACAAAGACAAAGTGAAAGTGACTAGGTTGGTAGTACTGCAACTATTAAAAACTACACTATTAAATATAAAATAAGAATCAAAATGTTTACACGCAAATTAATTTGTTTGCAGTATATTAAACCTATAAATAAAAATTATGTTCCTTTTTTTTATCCACTTATCTTGTTCAAACAGCAGTGGTGCGGTAGAACTGAATAGCCAGTTAAATAGACACTTTATTTATGAATTATAACACCTTAACACTCTAACACCGTGTCTTAACAGTGACAAGTCCTTAATTTGGACTATATTTTCACTGGAAAATATACTAAAAATTCATTTCTGAGGGGGTGACAAGATAATATCTCGCTCCGGGTGCCACAAGATCTTGGTACGCCACTGTAGGCCAATGCACAAAAATCAATCAGACTTGAAGACTTTTACCAAGAAAGTGAGCTCAATGGCTTCTGGGATGTTTCTTATTTCTTCTTGAAGAATCCGAATGATTTCCTAGGCGGTATTTAACTGCTCATTCTTCTTGTTTATTAGTTTGTTCAATATGTCACACGAATTGCACATATTTCAGCTTGCCTTGCCACCCCAACCAGTACTCACACGATGGGGGAACTTGGATTAATGCAGCCTTATTTTATGCTGGCAACTTTGACATCGTTAAAACTGGAAGTGAATTAAAATTTTCTTTATTTGAAACTGAAGATGGAAAGTTCAAACATAGTGATATATTTTTTGTGATTTTTATACTTTTTTGCAGGTCATTGATAGTTTTGACTCTCAGTCAAGTAATTGTGTAATACTGGCACAGGAGGCATTTCACAGTAAAACCTTGAAAGGAGACCTGGCATATATACTGGCACATTTTGCCACCATACCTACTGTGCTGGGGAAGTTGGAAGCAAAGAAGTTGCCGTTGACAACATTAGTCAAGTACGTAGAAGGTCTGAAAGAAGAATTGGATCAAGTTCCAGGAGCACCTGGAAAAGAATCCATCTTACAATACCGATACTCTCCTCAAAATTAGTAAGGTGCTTGAAGGTAAGAGCAGTGAAATACCAGCAAACATTAAGCTGCCAAATGCAGCACAAAACAAGTATGCTCCCATTACATCATGTGATGTGGAGCAATCTTTCTCATCATACAAAACAATTCTAATCGACAGTAGATGCAACCTTTGCCCAGGAAACATTGAAAAGCTGCTTGTGTCTTATTGTAATAATTGATGTGATGTGATATGAAAAAATGTAGGTGAAAGAATATTGTGAATAATTAATGTATTACAGTAGAGTCCCGAAAACTCGGCACTCGATAACCCGGCAGTCTGGATAACTCTGCCACACCCTGGCAGGGCGAAAAATACCCATGCACGGAATTCACTGCAAAAAACAACAGGATATTACGCATTTCTTTAATAAAAATGTAGCCAGTCTTTGCACGAGTGGAGTGATCCTATCAAACTGTGAATCTAAACTCCGTGCATACACATGGATAGGTCTTAACCTCTGCGTCATCAAAGACAGAGGGCAAACAAATACCCCTTGTTGGTTGGTTGTGTAGCTACAGCTAAAGCATTTTGTGCATTGCTGTTACATATCTTTACTTTTATATGCAATGGACTCATGCACGTCATCTTGGGCCTTCAGAAAAGTACAAAGACAAGCAGCAAGACTGATTACAAGTGCCATGTTTCTAAACTTCGATTTGGAAATACCCAATGTAACAACACCACAATTAGCTAAGAGGCTAACGAAACAACCTTTAAACCTGGAATTTAAAAACTTTTATAGGAAATATAAGAATGTATTGTCAATGATAAATAAAAATCCGAAAATCACATACTATTCAAAAACATTTAGAATAAATTCAAGTGACCCAAAATGATTCTGGCATACTATAAAAGAAGCTACAAATGATAGCTTTAAGGGGTTTAATAGAATAAGTGGCATAATTTCGAATGATGGCACATATATGAACGAGAGGGGAAAAAAATTGCTACAGAGTTCAATAAGTATTTTGCAAAAGTAGGGAAAGATATTGCTTCCTCGATTAATAATAATAATTTAGACCATGAAGTAAATACAAGTAAGGTGTCTTCTATGTTCCTCTCTTCAGTTACTGAAACTGAATTAATCGCTAATAACTTAAAAAATCACACTTCTCTAGGTGTCGATGGAATTACACCTAAAGCATTAAAATCATACACTCTATCACAAAACCTCTTTCTTACAACTTCAATTTGTGTTTAACAAAAGGCATTTTTCCCAAAAAACTAAAACACACTATTATAGTTCCTGTATTTAAAAATGGAGACCAGAAAAATCTAAATAATTATAAACCAATATCTCTTCTTCCCATTCTGTCAAAATTATTAGGAAAATGCATTAAAAAAAGATTACTTATTTAGAAAAAGAAAAAAAAACTATATCTTTGAATCAGTTCGGTTTTCGTAACAATCTCTGTACTGATGATGCTATACTCAATGTTACATCAAGAATTATGAAAGATTTAGATGCTGGAAAGAAATGTATTGGAGCATTCTTAGACTTGAGGAAAGCATTTGACACGGTTAATCATGATAAATTATTACAAAAATTAAAAAGCATTGGGCTAAGAGGTAACGTCTATGAATTGTTTAGCTCATATTTAAGCAATAGAACACAAATATGCAAAATTGATGAAGAATTTAGTGAAATAGAAAACGTAAGTAAAGGTGTACCTCAGGACACAGTGCTTGGTTCCACCTTGTTTTTAATATATATTAATAGTTTATTAAGCATTGTTCTGTCACAATTTAATGGTAGTATGTATTCCTATGCAGATGATATTGTAGCAATTTTTAGCGGGACGAATTGGAACGAAACTTTTTTTAATGCTAACCATGGATTGCATTTAATAAAAACAATGGCTTGACTCAAATCTTCTCTCCTTAAACACTACTAATACAACGGTTCTTCCATTTTCTCTAACATCACAAAATATCAAAAGTATAGATTCCAATCTTAATGTAAAAATTCAAAAATTGAATTGTACATTTCTTCCAAACTGTGACTGGCCATCTTTAAGCAAATGCACACAAGTAAAATATTTAGGTATCCAAATTGACCAGTACCTTAAATGGGATAAACACATTGCATTTTTATGCAACAAATTATGCAAAATTGTATATGAATTTATTATCTTATATGCAAACCTACCTATCAATGTCCTACGTACAATTTATTTATCCCTACCTATCAATGTCCTACGTACAATTTATTATCTATGGTTCAGTCCATACTCAGTTATGGTATTATTGGTTGGGGCAGTGTTTAACAATCTACAAGAAAGCCAGTGGAATTACAAGAGAAAAGAATAATAAAAATTTGCTTAAAAAACCTATTGATTATCCTATTAAACTTATTTTTTTCTGAATTTAATGTTTTGAAGATAGAGAACATATACAAAGATACTTTATTAAGAAACACTACCTCCCTTATTTTCATTACTAGCCTGAACCCAGGTTTTGATGAGCCTCCTCATCTTTTTCAACAGTTTACTCCATCTCAATTATTATTGTTTCATAGTAAAAACTTCCCTGTATAAACTTTCTAAAACTTTCTGGAAAACTTTACTAACTTATTTTCACCACAAAAATGTAAAAGATTTCAATACCTATTGGCACAACCATAATACTAGAAGAAACGTGGTCTTTCATTTTACAGAATCAAAATGTTCAACAACTGCTACAATGAAACATAGCTCCAATTATGGCAAAAACTATATTACAACTCTCTCTCACAACATCCGGATCTAGAAAATAAACCTATGTCAAAATTTAAAATTAGAATTAAAGAAAGCTTTAGAATTAGTAACTCGCAACTTAATTATTAATAGCCTAAAATGTAGCTCATTTTTAACTATACTAATCTTAGCTTTACCATTGTTAGTGCTTTGATAATATTAAATTTACTATTTTAAACCTAGCTCATAATTTTTTATATTTTTTATGTTATCTATTTTCACACCCTTCTCCCAATTTTCACTGTATTTGACATCCTCCTCCGCTCACGAGCAATGCTCATTCGGAGGCAATAACTATAATAATTTAATAAATTATATTGTTTTTAATTGACTAATATTGATTCAGCTGGTACTTTTTCTTCATATTATTGATATGTTTTCTTATATGTATTCTTTTTGTTTTGTTTTTATAAAATGTATATTGTATATGTGGTAACATAAATAAATAAAAAAAAAACAGAATATGTGGAATCATATCTAGTGTGCACCGATATTGTGGTTGTTTATATGGTTACATAATGAAGGGGTTTTACTGCAACTTAGGCCTATGACTGTCACTGCTGTTCTGGAATTTTTTTCTGCAGGAGAAACATGCCTCTAATCTACATAAATGAATTGAATTAATATGGGGAGACGTAAAGCAATGGGTAGCTGCTAGAAACGTAACTTTTAAATTAAAAAATCTTGAAATCCTCTGCAGGCAAATATTTCAGGAAATTGGACAAACAGAAATGGGAAAAGTCTTGCCATCATGTCAAAAAAATTTAACAAGAATACTGGGATAAAGATGCTATAGTGGAAGAAAGGATTGAGAGAATTATTATTCAAGACAATGGGATGGAAAGCAGCGACAAGGATAATGAACATGACACCAATTCAGACGAGGGAGACATGTCAGGAATAGATGAAATACAACAAAATTAAGTGCAAACATTTTGGAGTGGGTAATACATGTGGCTGACAATTTGCTTTGTAGTTCCTGTACTACTTCAGCACAGAAACATGTAACATGCACAACATCTGACTCATCTCCTGCCTCTCTGCGCCAGACCTTCTGCAAAAGGTGAGTAAATGACTCTCATTTAATTATTTCACTTGTAAAGACTAGTCGAGTGACATGTACCTATTGAGATGTGCAGACCACTGAAAGGATAATCTCTGTGGTATGTTCACCCAGTCATCGATGTACATCATGATATAAACCTCGACTGCAATGCAAACCTCAATAGTGAGCAGTGATGCACCTTCATCATGTCTGTACCCTTTGATCCAACCATAACTGAAGAGTGTGCACAGTCCTGAACACACATTGAACATTGTGAATGACAAGGCCCATTTCCAACTGTGAGGATATGGAAACAAATGGAATTTCTGCTATTGGGCACCAAATAATCCCTGCGAGCTTCATGAAGGCCACTGCATAGTCAACATGTAACAGTGTGGTGTGGTAGAGTTTGGCATAATAGGCCCATATTTTTTTGAGAAGGCAGGCTGGTTTATGTTAATTCAGTTCGTTATGTACGAAAGCTGAATAACTTCTTATGGAGAGAGATGTGGAATTAATGGTTCAAACATTTGGTTCCAAAAAGATGGTGCTACTGTGCACATGGCAAAAATCTCAATGGGTGTGGTTCGGTAAATGTTTCCTGAATATGTTGTCAAAGAAGGCAACCTCCCCATGCCTACTCGCTCCCCGGATCTGATGATGTGTATTTATTTCCTCTGGGGCTATCTAAAGTCGAAAGTGTACGCTGCAAGACCTCATACACTGGATGACCTTAAAACAAAATAGCAGCAATTCAGAACAACATGCTCATGAGAGCGCCAGCAAACTTCAAGGCAAGGCCACAGTAACGTGTACAAAATGGTGATCGTCATGAGGCAGGAGGCGCCATTAGACACTTAAATATCTTTTAAATTTGGTGGATAAACTTAAATGCACCCTAGTGGTAAACTCAAGAACTACTTGGCAAGCCATAGCTGGATTTGGAAATGGCTACCTCCAATTGTTGATGTGCTATAGTGATTGTTGTGTTTATCGGGTTCTAGAGTTAAATCAAGAAGCATTTTCAAGTATATTTTAGCTCCAATTTTTAAGAAAGAGGTAAGTTTTTAATATGACTTGTAACTTATTTGGTAACTTACACTGCTACTGATAAGGGAGGGGAAAATATGCATCAGGTTAGAAAAAATCTATAATATTTGGTCTCTTGGGACTCCATGAGACTAAACTTCTGGGCCACCTTGAGATGTGTCTCATGGTGGCCCATTAGCAAAAATTGATTTTTCTCTTTTAGGCATAATACGAGGGTGAATCAAAAAATAAGTTACACTAGCTCACCATGACAGCATGCTGTGTGTCGTGACCATGGCCAATGCGGAGCAAGCTACAGTAACTGCTGACATGTCCGATAGGAAGGTTGTGTGGTATCCCGTCGTGTTGTGTGTGCAGAGCAGGCTAGGCTCAATGGCGAGTCAAATGGGTGTTCACTCCAAATTGGTGCATGCAGTGATCAGATTTCTATGGGCTAAACGGCTCAATTCCACGGACATTAATTGTGAAATCACTGCTGTATATGGTGAGCGTGCAATTTCTCGCCCAGGTATTGTAAAGTGGTGTAAGCAATTTGACGCCGGACGCATGGATCTTACGGACTAATATCGCGAAGGTAGGCCCACAACATCCAGTACCGTTGCAAATGCTGACAGGGTGTATGGGATCATGAGATAATCGGCGCATACCACTGCAGGAAATTACCAGCATGTTCACATCTTACCAGTGTGTTCTCTACTGTTCATCAGCACCTTGGATTTCGTAAACTGTGTTAAAGAAGGGTCCCACATCTGCTCACCGATGTTCAAAAGGGACGTTTCCAATCGTCACTGCCATTTTTGCAACGGAGTCACAATTGTAACTATACCACCACACTGCAGCCATAAACTGCAGCCTCTAGATGTGTCTGTGCATTCTTCATTTAAGTTACACTACAAGCTGCAGTAGATTTTTGGTTGCTCCACAATCCTGGCATACCATTGACTACATGTCAGGTGGCGTCTTGTGTAGGCTAAGCACGTGAGTGGGCTATGACTCCTAATATTGTATCAGGAATCAGGAAAATGGGCATCTGTCCATTTGACAGACATGCATTTTCCGATGCAACTACATGACAAGTTCTGTGACTGACAGAGAATGTCCTGATATTCCACCAAAAACAGAGAAGTCAACCTACTTCCATCCCAGATAACTTACCAAGTGTAGAAACTCCATCATCCTCCAACATATCTCTAACTGTAACCATCCCTAAAGCTCCCATTTCCCATGAAACTGTTACATTTTTTTCTAAAGAGAATCAAACTCCATCAATGCTAGGTAAATTGCCAAGTTTGGAAATTCCATCACCATCCAAAGATATTACCCCAAATGCATCTTCTCTAAAAACTCCTCATTCGTTAGCTTCTGAGAATTCAAGATTTGATTCTAAACACGACAAGAAACTATCAGCCCACAGGAATTCAAAGGATATCCTAAAGCAGGTCAGAGAATAAAGAAGGGTAAGAGTTAAAGCAGACTCCCCTGACACCCCTGAAGAAACCAGAATTGAGACGAAGGCAAAAGAAAAGTTCCTTAGCAAACAACAGAAGCTGTCTGCCTCAAAGAAACTATTTGAAAAGAAAAGTTGTCCCTAGAGACAGTTTCATCTGAAAATGAAGATGAGGATGGCCCAGGTATTTTCTCAAGCAACAATTCTGATGTCGACATAGATTGGATGGCTGAAATTCAACCCACTGGATTTGAGGAATTTGATTGTGACCCAGAGACTGGAGATTTTTTCTGGTAAAATTTCCAGGAAGAGTGGACCTAATGTATTTTACATTGGCAAAACCATTTCAGCAAAAATATGCAGATGGAGATTTAGAAGTTAGTTTCTTAAGGAAATGTGTGAAGAACGAAAACAATTGTGTTTTTCCCAGTGTTCAATAATTGGCTTCTGTTCATATCAAGGATGTAAAAATGATTTTGACTGTGCCATCACTAACAGGAGCAACTAGAAAACCAATCATTTTACAAGTTTGATACTGACTTCAGTTTAATGAACATGCACTAGTGGCGAATGTTTAATTTTGAAGAACAGTTATAAGAACAGTACGGTAGTTATCTTGTACCATCAGTTAGTGTGCAAAGCACCTCAATTTTAACAATGTTATATTTAATTTGTCAAATAAACGCCCTGTGGTAACTATTGTACTTCTGAGGCAATTAATTCAGCAAAATTGGATTCTCATTGTAGCCCTTAGCTTGTCATTGTGGGCCCCTACTTTCTGAAATTTCATGTTTTACTTTAGTCAGTTTTCATATAGTGATATCAATAGTACGATACCATAGTAATAACCCTTAGCATTATGAAAACAATATTTTCACCCAGTTTGAGGTCAATTAAAAAAATATATAATTTCTTCCTCTCATGGAGGCCAACTCTCTCCTAACAATGAAACAATCTCATGCACCTGAGAGAAAAACACTACTACCTATTGAGATAATGTGCAGAACACTGAAAGGATAATCTCTCGGGTACGTTCATCCGGTCATCAATGTACTGACATAATGCAATGAACAGTGAAAGGATAATCTCTCTGGTATGATCATCCGGTAATCGATGTACTCAGATAATGTGCAGAACAATGAAAGGATAATCTCTCGGATATGATCATCCGTCATCGATGTACTCAGATAATATGCAGAACAATGAAAGGATAATCTCTCGGGTGTGCTCATCCGGTAATCAATGTACTGATATAATGTGCAGAGCAATGAAAGGATAATATCTCGGATATGTTCATCCGGTCATGTACTCAGCTAATAGGTAGAACAATGAAAGATAAACTCTCGGATATCTTCATCCGGTCATCGATGTACTCAGATATGTGCAGAACAATATTTATAGATTTAAAATAAAAGATAGCCCAGAGTGTACGTGTGGAGCTCCAGAACAGTCTGTAGTACATCTTCTGTTTGAATGTCCGAAACTTGAGAATGAACGAACACATTTCAAAAACTCTATGATAAGAGCGTATGGAAAATGGACATTTAACGAGGAAAAATTAATGAAGGACTACACAGATGAACTCATAAAGTACCGTAAACTGGGCCAACTTTGGCCCTTGGGGGCAACTTTGTCCCACACACAGAATAAAAGTTAATTATTTTTTTTGCAGAGGTTATATGAAAGGTAAGAGAATCAACTGTGGCATATTATCTTTGCTATTTTCCAGAGAATCTATGTGAAGTACTGGAATCTTTTTCAATGTTCTTTTCGTGGTGGTAGCACTGTCACAATCTGAATCAGCTGTTTTGTGGAGGGAAGAACGTGTAACAAATTTATAGGCTGTGGTCCTGGATTTGAACCAAAAAAATCCAGTAAGTATCAAATTATGTACTTTATATATTCCTAAAACACGTGACATTTTAATAGAGCTTGATTTTAAATATATTTTTTTCATATTAATTCTAATTCATACTATGTACCATTCTAAATGTTATTTGGGACAACTTTGTCCCGGGCCAAAGTTGCCATAGTGTTTTCATCAATATTGTTTTCTGCTTGTTTTTTAGGGATTTCCTCACAAAACACATTGTGTTGTTTATAGGCCTAATTATTTCTTATTTTTTCCATTACAGAACGGAAATGGGAAAAGAGAGGAAGGGAAGCAGGAGGAAGGTAGGAAGTCGAGAATATAAAAATTATTCTGACGATACTTTGCAAAAATGTTTGCAAAATATAAAGGAAGGTCGTCTGTCACAGAGGCAAGCAGCAATTCATTGGAACATCACCCGTAGCACAATAAAAAACAAACTGAAAGGTGTGCACACAAAAAAACCTGGTCGGCAGACTCTTCTAACAGAAGAAGAGGAAAGATCACTCCTTCAGCACATTAGTATTTTAAGTGATTTTGGTTTTCCCATCACAGAGTATGCTTTGAGATGTGTTGTTAAAGTGTACTTACAGAAAATAGGTAGAAATGTTCCAGAGTTCCATGACAACCTACCAGGTTACGATTGGGGAAGATATTTTCTCCAGCGTCATCCTGAACTATCTACTCGTATGTCATCAAACATTAAGCGAGATCGGGCAGGAGTTAATAAGGAAATTCTGCTTTCTTATTTCTCAAATTTAGAAAAGAGTATTGAAGATATTCCACCTGAAAATATGTGGAATTATGATGAGACTAACCTGTCTGACGATCCGGGAAGCAGAAAAGTTTTGTCAAGGCGAGGGATGAAACATGTAGAGCACGTAATGGATTCATCTAAAACATCAACATCAGTTATGTTTTGTGGCAATGCAGTGGGGGAATTACTACCAGTTTATGTGATATATAAGGCAGAGAAACTCTGGAACTCGTGGATGGAAGGTGGCCCTAGAGGCACACGATACAATCGTTGTCTAGGCTGTCCGGGTCGCGCCGCGTCGAGTGATGAGATGCCAACGTTTCTACAGCCATGTTGCTGTCTTCTTCAGGGCCAAAAAGTCACTGACTAAGCCGGGCATCGGGGTCTTATATATCCGTGTGGTGTTGCGGAGCAGTAGCGGGCGTCCGGCCAATCACAGAAGAGGCATCTGTTGGAGCTCTGGGATTGGTCGGTCGACAGCAGCGGTTGGTCGGAGCTCCATTATCCCTATCTGCTGCATCATGGTGGTGTCGAAGAAGGGGTTGCCAGGTTTTCGGCAAGTCCAGGCCTTTATCCCCGTTGATGTTCTGGGGTCTTCTCGCTATTTCAATCGCTTCTTTCACCCTTCTCGGCCACCATCTTTCTTCTCTACTTATGAGGCGGGTGCCATCAAAAACGATAGCGTGTCCAGTCTTTGCTGAGTGGAGGGCTATGGCCGACTTATCAAAGTTGTTATTCTTGTAGTGGCGTATGTGCTCTTGTAGGCGTTCTGCTACTGTGCGGCCAGTCTCACCAATGTAAGTCCGTCCGCAGCTGCAGGGGACCTCATATATTCCCGCCATCTGTAAGGGTTCTAATTTGTCCTTCACCCGGACCAGTCTGCGTCGGAGAGTATTGGGAGCACTGTAGGCAACCTTGATGTTCTGTCGTCGTAGCATTTTTCCGATTCGGTCGGTAATATCCCTCACGTAAGGCAGTAACGCTACCCCGCTGATAGGTTCTGGGGGTTTCTGATTGGTAGTGGAGCTGTTAAGAGTCAGTTATCAGCGGGGTAGCGTTACTGCCTTACGTGAGGGGTATTACCGACCGAATCGGAAAAATGCTACGACGACAGAACATCAAGGTTGCCTACAGTGCTCCCAATACTCTCCGACGCAGACTGGTCCGGGTGAAGGACAAATTAGAACCCTTACAGATGGCGGGAATATATGAGGTCCCCTGCAGCTGCGGACGGACTTACATTGGTGAGACTGGCCGCACAGTAGCAGAACGCCCACAAGAGCACATACGCCACTACAAGAATAACAACTTTGATAAGTCGGCCATAGCCCTCCACTCAGCAAAGACTGGACACGCTATCGTTTTTGATGGCACCCGCCTCATAAGTAGAGAAGAAAGATGGTGGCCGAGAAGGGTGAAAGAAGCGATTGAAATAGCGAGAAGACCCCAGAACATCAACGGGGATAAAGGCCTGGACTTGCCGAAAACCTGGCAACCCCTTCTTCGACACCACCATGATGCAGCAGATAGGGATAATGGAGCTCCGACCAACCGCTGCTGTCGACCGACCAATCCCAGAGCTCCAACAGATGCCTCTTCTGTGATTGGCCGGACGCCCGCTACTGCTCCGCAACACCACACGGATATATAAGACCCCGATGCCCGGCTTAGTCAGTGACTTTTTGGCCCTGAAGAAGACAGCAACATGGCTGTAGAAACGTTGGCATCTCATCACTCGACGCGGCGCGACCCGGACAGCCTAGACCAGTGTCCGGCAGATGCTGCAGTTGTGACGTAAGAGCCGATCATCTCGCAAGAGCTTGAGAGAGCGAGCAGTTGAATTGCATTCCTGTTAATACGCACTAGCGCAGTGGCGTTCAGTGCAGCAGTAGGGTTAAGGTGAGCCGTGATGGTACATTGAATTGCGTGCATTAACCATGGTAAGGGTGCAGAGGTCAGTTAATCAGTGAAATGTATGGTAAATTTAGTGCATTCAGATTAATACTAGACTTACGGAAACGTCAGATCACCCTCGGAGACACGCCACATTTTCCAAAGTTGTCTACAGTATGTCATTCAATTACAGACATTAATAATTATGTACAAATATTAGAAGAACTGGATCAGGATATTTTATTACAGATTTCAAGATTTTGCAAAACTCCAATCCGATATTTGCATATTTGCGACACCATTTTCTGTGGATGTTGACAGTGTTCCAACGTCATTGCAACTAGAAGTCATTGATTTGCAAAAGAATATTGAAATGAAAGACCGCTTTCAAAACAAAAAGGATCTATCTATATTTTATAGAAGATTTCCCCAGGCAACTACATAATATATTTGCTGCTAGAATGTTGAGTATATTTGTATCGACGTATGTATGTGAATAGTTCTTTTCTTATATGAAGATCTGCAAACCACAACATGGAAACCGCCTATCTGATCAGAACATGAAAAATGTTCTCGTTTGTGTGTTAGCCAGACTATGTCTCCTAATATTGCAAAATTAGTGCGCGAGAAAAGAGGGAAAAAATCTCGACAATGCCTTGAGCTTGGGCACGATAGTGACACAAAGTAAGGGTGTGTATCAAAAGTCTGAATAGGCCTATACTTGGCATAGTGCTCACAAAGGTGTATAGTTTAATTTGTATATTTTGTGTATTTTGTATATTTTGTATACTTTAACATTTTTCAGTTTCCGAGTAGACAAAGTTTTGCAGTACTCCTTAAAGTATTCTGTTTTATGTATTTGTATGTTTATAGTAGTTTCGGAGCCTCATTTAAATAACCTGACGCATCCGCACCTGGATGCATTTCAGATTAGTGTAAGTAGAGCCTATATTAAATTTCATTACAAACAAAACTGTTCTGTTACATTGATTTATCACAGTTGTACTATTTTGTTTTCGTACAAATGCATTGTAATTGTGCTATTCCCATACTATCTACGAAGATCGGAGCGCACTCTGTCAATGCATAGGCGTCGTTCCGCCACTGGCCAGTTGAACCCTTCCTCCACGCTCAGTACGGAGATATTGCCGAGCAAAGAGCGCGGCTGCTCTGTAGTATGACGTCACAGAGCACGGAACATGCCGGTCACTGGCCTAGACAATGATGACTCCGGCCGCGGAAGCCTACAGACTTACGATACAATCGGTCTAAGAGTGGATGGTTTGACTCTGCATCATTTGAAGACTGGTTTTTCATGCTCATGCTCCCAAGACTGAAGAAGCAGAATGGGAAAAAATTGCTCATAGGAGATAATTTACCATCGCACATCAGTAAAGAAGTTATTGCAGCATGTCATGAAAATGATATTGTTTTTGTTTGCCTCCCACCACACTCCACACATCTGACTCAGCCACTAGATGTGGCTTTCTTCCATCCTCTGAAGACAGCATTGGAGAGGAATCCTGCTAGACTGGCGTCAAACTCCAAGTGGAGAGCGATTCAAGACTTTGCCCAAGGATGTCTTTCCAAAACTGCTTAAGAAGCTTGTGGAAGAATCTCTTAAAGGCAAAGAAAGGAACTTAGTTTCAGGGTTCAAGAGCTGTGGCATCTATCCTTTTGATGCTAGTGCAGTTCTAAAAAGGTTGCCTGGCGCAGACGAATCTGTGAACATTGAAGCTGTTAGTGAGGCATTCCTTGAAACTGTAATTAGCAGGAGATCAGAAACTACACCTCCAATTCGAAGAAAGAGGAAGCTCGTTAATGTTGAGTCTGGAAAGGGAGTCACTCCTGCAGACTTAGATACTAGTTCTATTCCAGAGATTGACCCAGAACCAAAGAGAATGAGGGGAAGGCCAAGGAAACCAGTAGAGACAGACGACATCTCCTCTAGCGAGGAATCTCATTTCAGTGTTACTGACACTGAGGATTTAGAGTGTGAGAAAGAGGACTCGGATCATGAGCTCCCAACTCACGAAGATGATAATTTGTGGAAGGAGAAGCTTAAGGAAAGTGACTATGTTGCAGTCATGTACAATGGGGAACTCTATCCAGGCAGAATTGTTGGTTTTGCCACAGAAGAGGGAGAAAAAAAAATAAAAGTGAAGTGTATGGAAAAGACAATGAAGTTCTGGAGGTGGCCACAAGAAGGGAAAGAGGACATTCTGGCCTATGATTTGGCTGACATTAAAACGAGACTAGATGATCCAATACCTATTAGGAGAGGGTATTACTCTGTAGCTAAATTGAACAGCTTCATTTCTTTTTAATTTTGTAAGTTTTTAGTTTTTAATTGGTCTGTTTTTTAATATTCCTGTTAGTAGCATTTCTGTTAGTAGTGTATAGTTAATTTTTATCTTCCATTGCAGCCAAAGCATTATTTTTTACATTATCTTCTTAATAAAATGTCATCGCTTTTTTAATAAAATGTTGTATAAAACTTATTTTCCTATTTACTGTGTGATACTTTCACTTTTAAAATGTGGGTTAAATGGGTCACATTTTCACTTATGCACAACATTGGTCCAGTGATCAAAATGTAGTCTTCAAAGAAGAAAAACTGTAAGTGGGCCAAAGGTCCCATGTGATGGGGCAACATTGACCCGTTTAAAAAATATTCACAGAAAATACAGTAAACAAATGTAATCACCCAATGTGTATCAGAGTGTACTCAGAAAACCCTCACCTGTATTTAAGATATTTCAGGTATTCTTATAACAAAAAAATCTGATGTGAAAGTCACATAACTTCCTCTGCCCAAATAAAAGTTAGCAGTATTCACATATCCTTGTACAGAATCGCAAGACACAATTTTACGCTAATTATTCTATAAATACCTCTTCTTTCAATGATGCAACTAAAAGCGCAGTCTATATAACAAACTTTAAAAAAAAACAAATGACTGGAGACGTTTATTGAACTTTCTGCCGTAAAATATAATTTCCGAAATTTATCGAATATTTCCCTCAGATACATCTTTACTCTATGCATGGCCAACAATACATCTTTCTCACTTCACATTCTTATATAAAATAAGAGGCCGTGAAAGAGCGCGAATTCTGTTGTTCATCACGTAAGACAAACTTTCTACAAACAGTGGGTGAACAGTGGGTGGCTTGTAACTACCCTCAGAGAATTTTCTCGAAAAAATGTTTCAAATAAAAGTTTTAGCTCTTAGTATAAGCAACCTATGTACAAAATTTAAAGAAAATCGTTAGAGCCGTTTTCGAGAAAATCGCGAAAAACGAAAATTTCTTCATGTAAAGTCCCCTTAAAAATAAGAGAAAATAGTCGCCAATCTTATCCTCACATCTTCAGAAGGTACCTGACCCAAATACGAAATTTTGTTTTCATACGATTTTCCGTTTTGGAGCTAGCTTGTTCACAGATATTTTCCACACAGACACACAGACACACAGACACACAGACACACAGACATGTTTCCAAAAATAGTATTTTTGGATTCAGGGGGCCTTGAAACGTGTATATATGCTAAAAACTCAACTTCGAATTTTGGGGTCGAAAACAATACTTCCTCTACCTATAGTACCTATGGTACGGGCAGAGGAAGTAAAAATACAGGAGAAGAGAGGCTTCAATCTTGAGAAATAGAAAAAAGTGGGCCAAAGTTGGCCCAGTTTACGGTACATTAAGTCAATAAATTTAGACACAATTTAGAGACACATAGATATATAAAATGAAGTATATAAATTGATTGAAAATATAATTGTAATATAGTTCAGTAAACTCAGCCATAGATGTATAGTAGAAATAAGCCGAGTGTAGCAATCATAAATGTAAATAGGGTGTTCATAGGGCATGTAATATTACTAAGTAATGGTGCATGCTGTTATAATAATAATAAAAAAAATGTGCAGAACAATGAAAGGATAATCTCTCGGATATGATCATCCAGTCATCGATGTACTCAGATAATGTGCAGAATGAAAGGATAATATTTCGGGTATGTTCATCCGGTCATCGATGTTCTGAGATAATATGCAGATTAATGAAAGGATAATCTCTCGGGTATATTCATCCGGTCATCGATGTTCTGAAATAATATGTAGACCAATGAAAGGATAATCTCTCGGGTATGTTCATCCGGTCATCGATGTTCTGAGATATTATGCAGACCAATGAAAGGATAATCTCTCGGGTATCTCATCCGTTAATCGATGAACTCAGATAATGTGCAGGATAATCTCTCGGGTATGTTCATGCAGTCATGAATGTACTGATATAATGTACAGAACAATGAAAGGACAATCTCTCGGGTATGTCCATTCGGTCATCGATGTTCTGAGACAATATGCAGACCAGTGAAAGGATAATCTCTCGGGTATGTTCATCCGGTCATCGATGTTTTGAGATAATATGCTGACCAATGAAAGGATAATATCTCGGGTATGTACATCCGGTCATTGATGTTTTGAGATAATATGCAGACCAATCCGGTCATCGATGTACTGAGATAATGTGCAGAACAACGAAAGGATAATCTCTCGGGTATGTTCATGCAGTCATCGATGTACTGAGATAACGAGCAGAAAAGGAAAGGGTAATCTCTCATTAATGTACTGATATAATGTGCACAACAATTAAAGGATAATTTCTAGTATATGTTCATCCAGTCATCGATGTACTCAGAAAATGTGCAGAGCAATGAAAGGATAATCTCTCGGGCATGCTCATCCGGTCATCAATGTACTGATATAATGTGCAGAGCAATGAAACGATAATCTCTCGGATGTGTTCATCCGGTCACGTACTCAGATAATGGGTAGAACAATTAAAGGATAAACTCTCGGATATCTTCATCCGGTCATCGATGTACTCAGATAATGTGCAGAACAATGAAAGGATAATATTTCGGGAATGTTCATCCGGTCATCGATGTTCTGAGATAATATGCAGATTTATGAAAGGATAATTTCTCGGGTATATTCATCCGGTCATCGATGTTCTGAGATAATATGCAGACCAATGAAAGGATAACCTCTCGGGTATGTTCATCAGGTCATCGATGTTGTGCCGCTTATTTTCCGGCACTTTATACTATTATACTTACTGAGATAATTTACTTATTATTTTGCTGTTTTTACGTATTCTATTTGCTTCTCATGTTTGTTTACGTACATATTCTGCGTCTGTGCGCAAGCATTCCTTTCTTTGTTTCGGGTTCGTTTTTCTTTTTGCCATTCAGGTAGTGGTTACTCTTGTTCTCTCTGCTCGACAGTGCCCTGTTATTGTGTTTGTTGGTACTAACTTTTGGGGGCGTTGTCTCGCAGGGAGCTTTCTGTCCCGAGCGGGGACGAGTGAGTTGCCTTCCGATCGTAGAGCAAGACAGTTACGCTCCGACCTCTGGACTTCTGTCGTCGAGCTCCCGGCCATCACGGAGCTGCTGGACGTCTTTTCCGAGGTGTAATTTTCAACATGTAATTCTGCTCATCCTTCTAACTTTAGCAGGTATGTCTTGTTAGTTTTTTTGGCTGGTGTGCCTTTAGTTTATTTCATTTTCGTTTGATTTGTTTTACCCACCAGCTTTCATTTCGGTTTTCTCTTTTTTGCGTTATGCTTAGTTTTCTTGGAGGAATGCTTGCCCGACTGACCGTATCTCAATGTCAAGGGGCTCCGGAACACCAAAAATATGATTTTTTTCATTTTTCATTTCTTGATGTTTTATTATTCTCTGAAATCTCCTCTTTCCAATGACGTATTTGCCAGTGCATTATCTTGACTCTAAGTGTATTAAATAATGTTTTTTGTAACCTTTACGTGGGCGTGGCCCATCAAGAACTGTCTGTGTTACGTGTATAAGCATTTTATTTCAAATAATAACTAGTGCGAATTTTTTTATGTGTGAAGGGAAGTTTTAGCAGGATGTGGGAAGTTGTGGCCACTCTGAAAATGAACATAGTTCGAGATTCTGACAACAGATGTCAAACCTGCTCTGTTTCCTGTTTCAATGTTTACATTATTTTGTGGCCACGTTTTTGATGTAGGAAGTTTTTGGCGAAGTTAATCAAAGTATATTTTGTGTTCTGATAATTCACCTTAACATAAATATGGGTAGGAATCATCAAAGGGTCTTTAAGAAGAGGAAGAACGTTTGTAAAAACAAAAGAAGTGACAGCTCAGCAAATCCAAGCATTTCACATCAACCTAACCTCTCATCTCCTACTGCAACCTCTGCTAGCAGTTCTCAAAAGAAATTGTCAGGTTGTGATGAATCGTACAAACAGTTTGCTTCTAATGATATCAATGAAATTTTCGAAATGCACATTTTGTCTGATGTTTTTAAGAATTTTGTGAAGTGCATGGAGTGTGGTGAGAATGGCCTAGAGTTGAACATCAAAAGACACATAGGCCTAGCTTGTGAACTTGAACTCAAATGCAACAAGTGTGCATTTAAATATTCATTTCAAAACTGTTCTAAAGTGTCTATAAATAAAAGTGATCTGTATGTACATAATGTTAGACTAGTGTATGGTTTACGTGCTATTGGAAAGGGGGCTGCTGCGGGTAGTGTGTTATGTGGTTTACTGAATTTGCCACAACCACCAACCAAATTCGGCAATTACAATGAACTCATTGGGTCCTGTGTTGAAGATGTTGCTATTGAAGCAATGAAAGAAGCTATTGAGGAGGCTGTCACAGAAAACAATGATAGTCGAGATTTATCAGCAGCGTTTGATGGTACCTGGCAAAAACGAGGGCACACATCATTGAATGGAGTTGTTACTGCCACTAGTGTTGATACTGGCAAAGTACTAGATGTTGCCATCTTGTCAAAACATTGTAGATGTGTCAATAGAAATAAGAATCAGCATGAGGAAAAGTGCATAGCAAATTATCATGGTAACAGTGGCGGTATGGAGGTGGCTGGAGTTACAACAATATTTCAGCGTTCTTTACCGATCGATAAGGTTAGGTATGTGAACTATCTAGGAGACGGAGACTCTAAAGCCTTCAAGACAGTAAAAGACCTGAAACCCTATGGAGATGACATTTCTATACAGAAACTAGAGTGCATAGGCCATGTTCAAAAAAGAATGGGCACAAGATTACGTAGACTCAAAGCGAGTTATAAGAAACAAGTTTTGAGTGATGGTAAAGGATTAGATGGCAGAGGTAGATTGACTGATGAGGCTATTGATAGAATACAAAAAAACTATGGATATGCTATCAGACAAAACACTCACAGTCTTAATGATATGAAGAATGGTGTATGGGCTCTCTTTCTTCACACTGCGTCAACAGATGAGTTTCCGGAGCATTTTCTCTGCCCAAAAGGAGAGAAATCCTGTAGATACAATCAAGGAATTATCACAGGTAAGAAGTATTTTCATCACCACAGTCTACCCTCTGCTATCATGGATGTAATAAAGCCTATCTTCAGAGACCTGTCCGAACCGGAACTTTTAAAGAAATGCTTACACGGGCGAACTCAAAATCCCAACGAGAGTGTTAACAGTGTAATATGGTGTAGGCTACCCAAGACTGTGTTTGTTGAACTAAAATGTTTACATTTTGGTGTGTATGATGCTGTGGCCACCTTCAACAAAGGTAACATTATCAGGTGCAGTGTTTTACAAAGAATGGGTATCGATGTTGGACGGAATACCATACAGTCGATGATGGCAATGGACAAAGAGAGGATTAGGGCTGCAGATAGGGCTGCAAGGGCTGTAGAACTAGTGGCTAGACAAAGAAGAAGAAGAACCAAAAGAAGACTTGAGGATGAGATGGAAGATGACGCAGATAATCCTTCATATGGAGCTGGGATGCACTAAAAGGTAAACGTAAACTTTGTCGCTCGATTCCCGGAAACTAATTTTTTTCAGAAAGAGTGCACCTTTTCTCAGCATCCACTGCATGTATTTATTTCAAATTTTCAGTACTTGATTGTTGGGTATGTCCCTTCATTTTAAAGCAGGGGTTTGCTGAAATTCTTTTTAGGAAGCATCCTATGCCATAAAACGTACTAAATTTGTTTGTAAAAAATTGTGCATAGAGAAAATAATTTATATATTTAAAACTAACAACTTGTTTCAAAATTACCTGCTTTAAAATGATGTCACACATAATAGTAACATGCTGTAAAAATTTCAAGCTCTAACTATTAGTAGTTCCTGAGGAATGGTACACTTTGTAGGAGCTATTTTACCATTGTAGAGATAGGACGTTCCGGATCCCCTTAAGGTATACATATACGTTTGAAATGACAATTTTCTACCAAATTTTCATTTTTTGTTTTTTAGCGCCATAAGAAAGCCCTATGTCTCTAGTTTTTAAAAATGTATGGTTTATATCCGTACAGTGATTAGTTATGCCCTAAAAGTGGATTTAAAGGGACGAAGGCGCATGCAGCGAGTGGGCGTGGTACTGCAAAAGCAATGTAGACATCTCTTTGATTTGTGAGCAATTCTTTCATTCAAATTTGGCTCCATTTTGCTCAGGAAGAGGTTGGAGTACGTAGTATTAACTGCTGCCCATAGATGGCTCTTATATGCTATTCTTCTATTTATTTCTTTTTCTTTAGAACCACAACAATAATGGCTGCCTCCATGTGAAACGTGATTGTTTGTTTATGTTTGTTAGATTTGGTTGTTGTGAAGTCGGAGTTAATTATGGGTGCTAAAAGTAGAAATGGTAAGAAGAGAAAGCGTACTTTTTGTGGTAATCAATATGTGAAAGATGCTAATAAAACTATAAACACTGACTCTTTTCCGAGTGCCTCTCATTCGAAACTTTCAACAAGTGGTAATGTCTCCTGTGATGAGAAATCTTCTGAACATTTTAAAATTATTTTCTATGTAGACTGCCTTCAAAATTTAATTTATACATTATCATGCCCTAGTTGTTCTTCGGGTGGATCTATGAAAATTATTAATTACGAAAGTCAAAGGTTTGGCTGGGTTATGACACTGGGTTTGTTGTGTAACATATGTGCATATGAAACTGATAAATTTTGTACTTCTAAGAAACAACAGCAGTCTCCTGAAATAAACAGAAGACTTGTGTATGGGTTTAGATCAATTGGTTGTGGATATGGTGAGGCCAAAAAATGTTCATCTATTTTGAATCTAGCACCTCCTCCCTTGCCGCCAGCATACATTGATCATGTGAAAAACACATCTCTTGCTGCTACAAATTATGCAGAAGAATGCATGAAATCTGCTGCTTCAGAGGTAAGAGATAAAAAAGGAAATGAGTGTGGTGTTTCTGTGGATGGGACTTGGCAGAAACGTGGCCACTCATCTTTGTCAAGTGTTGTGGCTGCCATATCTGTTGATACAGGTAAGGTGCTCGACATAGAAATTATGTCTAAAAGTTGTATAGAGTGCAAAAAACACTCAAATGATGACAAAAAATCTGCATCATATACAGCTTGGGAGGCTGATCATGCTATAGTTTGCTCAAAAAATTATACAGGGTCAGCACCAAACATGGAGCCACATGGAGCAAAGAAGATTTTTGCTCGCTCCAGGGAAAGTCGAGGGCTTGATTATGTAGATTTTTATGGAGATGGAGACTCCAAAGCCTACAAAGCTGTTGTGGAATCTGATCCATATAATGGAAAAATTGTAAATAAACTAGAATGTGTAGGACACTACCAAAAACGTTTAGGAACAGCTCTCCGTAAATTGGCCCAGCAAAAGAAATTGGGTGGAAGGGGAAAACTTACTGGAGCGTTGATCGATAAATGTCAAAATTATTTTGGTATAGCACTACGATCTAACCCCAGTAGTGTAAGTGAAATGAGAAATGCCATATGGGCTACCTTTTACCATTTGACAGCCAACAAAAACAGACCAACACACCACAGGTGCCCTATCGGTAAAGAAAGTTGGTGCTCCTATCAGCGAGCTAAAGCTAATGATCAATTAGAATCCTACAAGTTTAAACCAGGGATTCCATTTGATGTTCTTCAAGCAGCAAAGCCTGTATATGAAAGACTGTGTGACCCCAATATGCTATCTAAGTGTCTCCATGGCCTGACACAGAACTGCAATGAATCATTCAATGGAATGATATGGAGACGATGTCGAAAAGAGACATATGTGGGACTAGCTACTTTGAAGCTGGTGTTATGGATGCTGTTCTGCACTTCAACTGTGGTAACAATGTTGAAATAGAACTTCTGAGAAGAATGAACATAGTTCCTGGAAAGTTTGCTGCAGCTGGAGCGTTGGAAGCAGATGCGGCACGCCTACGCCAGGGTTTGATCCAGAGCACTCCTGAACAAAAACAACGCAGAAGATTCTTGAGAGGGAGGAAGAAGTTACACCAAGACAAAAACCTTGAAAAAGAGGGTCCAACATATGGAGCAGGGGAGTTTTAACATCAACAGGTATGAGTAGTACATTAGAAACATGACCGTCAACTTTCATTGCCAGTTTTCTCAAAACTAAAAAATTACTACACTTTTATCCATTTAATCCGTAAAAATTTATAGCAAAAGTTGTGCTAGGAGCTTCAATCATATGTCAAATTAAAGAGCATAAAATAAGGAATGTTTTGAAGCAAAATGGTTAACATTAAGCTGAAAGTTGCTAAGTTAGAGACAATTGAAAAGAATAAAATAACAAAAAGTTTCAATTATTTTTCCAGATTACAGAAAAAAAAATTATCTCCTAGAAAAATTAATTTAAACAAACAATTTTGCTTCAGAACCTTATACACACAAACCTGATCATTTTAGTAAAAAAATTGTCCAGAATGGTTAATTTTTGTGGTTGCTAGGGTTTTTAAACAATATTTTTTAACACTATCATAAACTTCAGTTTTGGATTCCACTAACATAATTTGCCTAGTATAATGGTAACTGAGTAACCAAAAAAAAATTCAGAAAATTTGGTTGAAAACTGTGGATTTTTTTGTCTAAACGTATATGTATACCTTAAGCCATCAGCTCTAACTTACTTCGATATATGTATCGAAATTTCTGTACGCTCATGCTTTCCTGCCTCAAAGGATGTATTCTGGAGTTTTGTTTTGGCCAAGTTTCTATTTGAAGAGATGTGTCATCCATAGTATTTTTATCAATTATAAAATAAACTGGCATTTCTGGAACTTCACTTTAATTATTTTTGCTAAATCCTTCTATTTCCTGCATATGTTATATTGATTATTGGGAGTTATTTGCATTTTGTTACGGCCTGGGTCATAAGCCTGTGGGGCACGTAACATAGTGGTAGCAGGCGCACTCGATCGTCTTTTTTCTCCCTTTTTTGAGTTATTTTTGCAAATTAGGGTTTATTTTCAAAAAACATTTCTGCCTTTTCAAGGTTTTGTATCAGCATATTGCTTCTTACTATGGATGATTCCATCACACGTCTCCAGCGTCCATGATAGCGTGTGCCCTATGAAGATATACGATCGGCAGTTCAATAAAGGTAGTGTTTAAGTACTAAAGCTAATGTGATTGATCTCGTTGAACTATCTGCCGTGTGTTAATTATGTATGCATGTATTATCTGGAAAAGGACCTGCCAGAAACCGGAAGGTAGGTACGGCTCCTTTTCGAAAGTGTATAACTTAAGGGCCAGTGTAAAGTGTATTAGAACAAATAAATCATATCATATCATACTATGGATGACCGTACTATATCTCCAGATTCTCTGCGTAAGCAAGAACTTAAGGCAGAATTTCTAGCTCGCGGTTTTGTTGCAGACACAGATTCTGATTTGACCGTTTTACTTGCTAAATGTAAGGAAACCAAACTATTGGATAAGCCTATAGTCGCCGCGTATTGTAATGATGACGCGGATAGTGAGAATGGCAGGATAGAACTAGCCCTGCAGGAATTTAATGAGACAGTTTTGGAGTTCCAAGCTACCGGCTTGACAGACAGACAATGCCGTAGGTTACGCCATAGAATCAGTCATTAGAAAAATCGTAATTCAGCTATTTCTCAACTCACTGAATGCAATGAAATACTTCTAACCCAACAGGTTAGGGATAAGAAATTTACAGACTTAATTGAAAATCTGAAGTTTGTGAAAACCAGTCTATCTGAGATAAATTTACTAGCTCAGCTGGCCCCTCTAGCGAATTTTCTCAAACAAGTATACTAGATTTGCCCAATAACTTGACTTCGGAAGGACTTGGTACACAGCAGAACCAAGCGCCTATAGTATTGCAACCGGTCTCCGCTAATGGTGTTCAACAACCAATGGAAGCGGTTGGGGGTTTCAGGTTTCGCATGCTTGAGCTCTCCAACCCGGTTGAACTTCTGGTGCGGGATTTTCCATATTTTGAAATTCGCGATGCCGAGCAAGCTTTTCAGTTTCTTAAATATCTTATAACCTTTTGCAAACAGGTTAAGAATTTTCAGGTTAGTGATGTGCAGATTTTACAGTTAGTGTTTTCGCATACTAAAGGAAAGTTAGCCAGTCTAGTTACTGATGCCGTTCTTTCTCAATTAACTATTTCCTCTTTTCAAGAACTGATTATCAGAGAATTTATTCCCAGTAGGTTGTTTCACTCCTTACTTACTGAGCATTACTATAGAACTCAAACTTCTTCCGAGAGGTTTTTGCAATTCGCTGAAGACATTCAACTGGTTAAGGAAGCCCTGTTAGTACCCCAGTCAGAAGCTGAAGCTGTTCGCATGGTTGGCATTGGCGCACGCTTGCCAGAGGTGCGCAGCTTATTTTTGGGTTTGTTTCCCCAACTACATGGCGCCAGCTGCGTGACTTAGGCCCTAATTTAAATGATGCAGCTGCTGCCCACCAGCAAAATTCTAGTGGTACAGTGACTAATGCGGCTGGGAGTTCTAGAAACCCTATAAATAACCTGGGTTTCAATTGTACTGCGCCTAACCTGCCAAACCGTGGAGCTAGACCACCTGTTCAATGCTCTTGGTGTGGTAAGCCTGGGCACTCTGCTAATAGATGCTGGGCCAGATTACGTCGTAGGCCCTTTAATAATCGTAATGGTTCAGTTAGTCAGCCAGGGGAACCAAATAGGAACCCATGACTAGCTAGGAATTCTTTTAGCGATTATTCGGAAAAAGCAAGTTTCCCCATGGTTGCTAAATTAGGTAGTGAACTTCCCTTGCTTCAGATTTCCCTGAATTCTCACCATTGTCAGGCCATATTAGATTCTGGAAGCAGTTTTTGTCTAGTCAATTATGATTTTGCTTGTCTCAACCGTTTCGTTATTGATACTAGTACTCAGGTTTGTTGCAGTGTGGACCAAAACACTGTTGTCACCTATGGGAGGACCATTATTAGAGTCAAGATAACAAAATTTACGTGGGATTTTCCGTTTTTTTTTGTAAAAAATTTACCGGTTAGTGCCGTGCTAGGGGTAGATTTTTTAACCAAAACTCAGAGCATTCTTGACTTGGGCTAGAAGAATTTGCGCTTCAGATTTAGCCCGGAAACTGTAGCGCCTTTTCATCTTGGTCTTCGCAATGGCGACTACGAGGTTATCGGTGCCATGATCGACCCTCGGTGTGAAGGACTTCCTGAGGGTCTGGAATTGTCTCACCTTTCTTCGGAAAGTGTAGACGATATTTGTCGTCTGATCAGGAGTTTCCCGGACATCCTGACTGACGAACTTGGCCTCACTAACCTCATAGAATATGATATAGTGCTGAACGACGATAAACCAGTCAGGTTACCGCCGTACCCATTATCTCCTCCTCGGATGCAAGCTCTAAAGACTAAAATACAATCTCTATTAGACAAAGGCATAATAAGGTACTCTAAATCCGCCTATTCTAGCCCAATCTTTTTGGTTCCAAAGGGCAACAATGATTTTCGTCCGGTCGTTGATTAACGAGTTTTGAATGGTAAAATTGCTATAGAATCAGTTCCACTACCCGACGTGCATAATAATTTTCACTGGTTTAATAAGGCAAAGTACTTCACCAGCTTAGATCTTAACAGCACCTATCACCAAATCCCGCTTACTGTGCGCTCTATGCAATTAACCGCCTTTGCTACAGATTGGAACTTATTTGAATATACCCGCCTGCCTTTCGGGATAGCTGTGGGCGCTCAGGTGCTTACACGTCTATTGGATAGTAATTTTTCTGATGTCAAATTCCATTACGAATTCAACTATTTGGATGGCCTTTTGTTTACTCTGACTCTTATGAGGAGCATCTAGTCCTTCTTCAGGAGGTTTTCTCGAGGCTCCGCAAAGCTCACCTTACCGTCAACCCGGCAAAAGTGAAATTTCTGGCGAAACGGCTTTCGTTTCTTGGACATCTGATTAGCCCTACCGGCGTTACTATCGATCCTGACCGCACTCAAAAGATTAGAGATTTTCCAATCCCGCATAATGCGAAAGCAGTTGCTCGTTTTGTGGGCATGATCAATTATTTTCCTAAATTTATTCCTGGTTGTGCGGAAATTTATGCTCCGTTAAACGCCCTTCGGAAAAAGAATGTTAAATTTCACTGGCAGGAGCGGCATCAACAGGCCTTTGAAGAGCTTAAGGTAAAGGTTGCGAATCCTCCGGTTTTGGCTATGGCCGATTTCGCTCGCCCCTTTGTTCTGCAGACCGACGCTTGCGGTAAGGCCCTGGCGGCTGTTTTACTTCAGGAATTTCCTGAGGGCAGACGCCCTATTGCGTTTGCGTCTAGAGCTCTTACTGTCCATGAAAAAATCTATCTATGTATGAACTCGAGGCTCTCGCCGTTTTACTTGGCGTAGAGAAGTGTCGTATGTATCTGGAACATGTAGAGTTTACCTTGGAAACCGACAATCAAGCTTTAAGTTGGGTGCTTGGTAGACCCCGCAAGACTGGCAAAATAGCTCGCTGGGCTTTGCGCTTCTGGGCTTTCAAATTTAAAGTCACATACGTAGTGCTGAGAATGTTGTCGCGGATACTTTATCAAGAATGTTTGATGGGCATGTCGCGGAGCAAGTCCCCGTTCGGCTACTAGAAGATGAATGTGCCAGAGCTTGACTTCGATGGAGGCCCGACCTAAAAGGCGGTCTCGTGCTCCGACTGTATCCATGCCGTGTCGTAGCAAACCCGAAGCACCTTGCCTGCCTCTCTTTCCAAATATTTCCATCTTGATTTCCGTCCCTTAAAGCACTTCATTACCACCATTTTTCATTTTCACCCCCATTAATTATCATATCTAGAACTAGCACTTTCATCTCCATATTTTCATTTTCATCATACTTGTGTTTTTTTATAAAAAAACTAGTAATTTCCAAATTTTCAAATAGCCCCACTTTCAAAATAGCTTTGTAAATAATTATAACTTATTTAATTAACTTATTTATTATTGCTCATTTATTGTAATGTATACAGTAAATCTTCAAGTATGTTATTGTAAATATTTTTATCTTAATTTATTATTCTTGTTCTAAATGTCAGTCAAATTTTACTTCCGTGTTGGGAAGTTTTGTAACCTATTTGAATTATACTGCCTTTTGGGCGTTTTGCTGATATATTTTCAATCCAATCATGTTGTAAATTATTATCATTTTAATCTTATTCTCAGTGTCATGTTTCAATTGTGTGAACTCAAAAAAAAAACAGGAAAAAATTTGTTATAAATTAATATTTTCAATTATTATGTTTAAATTAAACTTTTGTTTTGGTTTTCCCCTTCAGGGAATTAGTTCTGAGATTTTGAATATGTACGTATCTGGTTCTTATATAGTTTTGTGTAATTTCAGATAGTTCTGTGCGTCGGTGAGCCGCCCTCCTCGCCGGCCCAATTAAAAATCTCTGCAGAGCTTTCTCACCATATATTATTGGGCCACCTCTTTCTTCGCTCCGGGTTGGCATGCTAGGGACGCCTGGCTGTCAATCTACTGACACCATAAACAAGATTCCGCCATTCACCATATGCTACTGCTGCTCTTCTCATCTTTAACTACAAATCTTCTGGTTAATCTCTACTTACCAACGTCTACATCAACTATCTCTACATGTTATCCAGCTCCAACAAACCTGGTTATTACTACTACATAAAACTACTAATTATTACTACATACTACATTTTCACGATGTAATAGACTACATTGTGTTTGTTCTGGTGAAGTGCCATTTACGATCTGGACTCTGGTTATTTATACTATTTCTTTGGTACTGTTTAATGAAATGGTGAACCCTATTTCGTATTTTGGTGTTGATTGTATGCTCGTAAATGGCAGATTTATTATCTCAAATGGACATGTTTTGCAAAAAAAAAATTGCAATTTTCTTTTTTTCTCCCTGGCCGGAAAGGATGTGCCGCTTATTTTCCGGCACTTTATACTATTATACTTACTGAGATAATTTACTTATTATTTTGCTGTTTTTACGTATTCTAGTTGCTTCTCATGTTTGTTTACGTACATATTCTGCGTCTGTGCGCAAGCATTCCTTTCTTTGTTTCGGGTTCATTTTTCTTTTTGCCCTTCAGGCTGTGGTTACTCTTGTTCTCTCTGCTCGACAGTGCCCTCTTTTTGTGTTTGTTGGTACTAACTTTTGGGGGCGTTGTCTCGCAGGGAGCTTTCTGTCCCGAGCGGGGACGAGTTGCCTTCCGATCGTAGAGCAAGACAGTTACGCTCCGACCTCTGGACTTCTGTCGTCGAGCTCCCGGCCATCACGGAGCTGCTGAACGACTTTTCCGAGGTTGTGTGTGCTACAGTACAGTTCTTAATTTTCAACATGTAATTCTGCTCATCCTTCTAACTTTAGCAGGTATGTCTTGTTAGTTTTTTTGACTGGTGGGCCTTTAGTTCATTTCATTTTCGTTTGATTTGTTTTACCCACCAGCTTTCATTTCGGTTTTCTCTTTTTTGCGTTATGCTTAGTTTTCTTGGAGGAATGCTTGCCCGACTGACCGTATCTCAATGTTAAGCCATCAGCTCTAACTTACTTCGATATATATATCGAAATTTCTGTACGCTCATGCTTTCCTGCCTCACAGGATGTATTCTCGAATTTTGTTTTGGTCAAGTTTCTATTTGAAGAGTTGTGTCATCCATAGTGTTTTTTTAATCAATTATAAAATAAACTGGCATTTCTGGAACTTCACTTTAATTATTTTTGCTAAATGCTTCTATTTCCTGCATAAGTTATATTGATTATTGGGAGTTATTTGCATTTTGTTACGGCCTGGGTCATAAGCCTGTGGGGCACGTAACAATGTTCTGAGATATTATGCAGACCAATGAAAGGATAATCTCTCGGGTATGTTCATCCGGTCATCGATATTCTGAGATGATATGCAGACCAATGATATCATAATCTCTCGGGTAAGTTGACCCGGTCATCGATGTACTGAGATAATGTGCAGAACAATGAAAGGATAATCTCTCGGGTATGTTAATCCAGTCATTGATGTACAAGGCGATATTAACCTCGACTGCAACGTAAACCTCAACAGAGCTGTGATGCATCTTAATCATGTCTGTACCCTTAGATCCAGCCATAACCGAAAAGAGTGTGCACAGTCCATTTTGAACATTGTGATTGATGGCACAATCATCCTGATGTCCGAAGAGGCCCACTTCTATATGTCTGGATATGTAAACAAACAGAATTTCTGCTACTGGGCACCAAATAATCTCTATGAGCTTCATGAAGGCCACTGCATAGTCAACGTGTAATAGTGTGGTGTGGTGTGGCAGAGTTTGGTGTAATAGGCCCATATTATTTTGAGAATGGGGCAGGCTGGTTTACGTTAATTCAGTTCTTTATATACAAACGCTGAGTAACTTCTTAGATATTGGGTAGATGTGGAATTAATGGTCTAAACCAGGCCTGTCCAACCCGCGGCCCTCGGGCCGCATGCGGCCCGCTCTCACAGTTTTGTGGCCCGCGGATAATTCTAATACGACAACCAATAAGGCACAACTTCACTGCAGTTTCCGGGAATTTTTTAATGAGCTGCAAGCCCAATATATGAGATCTATCACTCCACGCAAATGTACTCTCGCTGAGTGCAGGTAATGCACTGAGGAATGAGATTACAGTATTTTAAAAGGACAGTAGGCCTACCAAAGATAGTGAAAATCTTGTTCGACGGGTGGAAGATCCAGACTTTCTAAGGCAGTTTGCTTTCATGACTGACCTGACACAATACTTGAATGAGTTGAACCAGAGAGTTCAGGGCAAAAATCAAAGTGTTTCAGGGTTAGTGGTCATGTTAATGGTTTTAAAATTCTGTAATCAACTTTATCAAGAAATTATATAACACACTGTCCATGTTGTCAAAAGCTGCCAGGAGAAATACTGAAGATGGTAATTTTCTGAGTTTTGTGAAAATATTGAAGTTATTATTCAAGAATTCAATGAAAGATTTTCTGACTTTGAAAATATTAAAGGTAAACTGCTGCTTTTTAATGACCCTTTGAATATGGATATTGAGAACCAGCCATCCATGTATCAACTGGAGCTCCGCGATCTTCCGGCTGATCCTTTTCTTCAAACCAGGTCTGAAAGAGGGCTCAACTTTTTAAGCTACTTCCAGAGGGCAGGTTTCCTCAGCTTAGAGATTTTGGTTTGCAGCTTTCCTCAATGTTTGGAAACACTTATATATGTGAGAGTGCTTTCTCCAAGACGAAATTAATAAAAAATGAATATAGGAGCTGTCTCACTGATGATTCCTTGTTACACCTACTAAGACTGGCAGTTACTATCATAGAAGTGGACATCCATACTTTAGTGAAGCAATCTGAAAATCATCAGTGCTCACATTAACCCTCTATGGCCTAATGTTACTTTCAAGAAACAGTTTATTTTTCTCTCCTTTTCTCCCATATGTATTGGAAATTTACCCTTGTAGCCCATTGTATCTTCACAGTAACATCATGGAAGCACTAGGAAAGGAATATTTGTGTTTTTAGTTAAATACTTTGCCAACAGGAGGCATTGAAATCCTCACAGCTGAAGGCTTGGCTTGTATGAGGCTGCACATGGTTCATTTTACTCTTTTCAAGTAAGTATTTGTGAAGTGAAAGTGAAATGAATAATTTGTAAGCTCAGATAAAGAGTCAAATATTTAATTTAACATATTAAATATTAAAAAATGCACATAATAGTGCGATTTTGAAACTAAATATGTTATGTTACTTTTAGGTAACAGTGAACCACAATGGCATCTTCAAGTAAGACAAGAAGTGAGGTTATGGAAATACCTTGTAGTCGCTTTTATGGTAAGAAGAAAAAGGAAGATGTAATTATTGCTCGTCCAATTTATGGAATTGAATCAGATGATTCTGTTATAGCATCTGACAGTGAATTGGAAGATGAAATTGAAAGATGTAGGCTTACATCAAATATAATTGTGCCGGAAAGTGATGAAAGTGAAAATTCTTCTGATGAATTGGTCAATAATAATAGGCCTAATGATTTATCATCAATTTCACCTCCACCTACACAAGATTCTGAAGAAGAAGAGGATTATGAAGTAAATTATAATACTCTAACATGGAGAATTTCACGGAATCGAACTACCGAACCAATCCCTCAGTGGAAAGGAAATCTTGATTCAGATCCTGAGGCCCCTTACTCTCCGATAGATTACTTCAATAAATTGATTGATGAAGAGTGCATTAATTCAATTGTGTATCAGACCAATTTATATGCAGTTCAAACTGATCCATCGAATCACATAACTGTAACCAATGCCGACATAAGGCAATTCGTAGGATGCTGCTTCTTCATGTCAATATATGGTCTTCCTAGATCCAGAATGTACTGGAAAGCAGAAACACGTATACCTTCAGTAGCTGACACAATGAGTAGACAAAAGTGGGAGAACATAAAAAGAACACTGCATTTTAGCGACAACACGCAGGCCGATGGAACTGCGTTGTACAAAGTAAAGTCCTTTTTAGATAAACTGCAGGTAAAATTTAATTCCATCCCCATGTCTGAAAAACTCTGCGTTGATGAGCAGATGATACCTTTCAAAGGTCAACACAGACTGAAGAACTACATAAAGAATAAGCCAAAAAAGTGGGGTTATAAGGCATTTCTGCTTTGCGATTCTTCAGGAATAGTGTACAACTTTGAAATTTACACAGGAAAAGAACAGCATGATGCTAGCCTCCCAGATGTTGGTGTATCAGGAAATGTTGTGTTGCGGTTGAGCAACATAATTCCTAGGAATTTATTCCATAAATTGTACTTTGATAATTGGTTCACTGGGATAAAGCTTATTGTTGAGCTCAGTAAGAATGGCATACAGTGTCTTGGAACTGTAAGGATGAACAGGTTGAAAGGGTGCAAGTTCACATCAGACCAAGACATGAAAAAGAAGGGAAGAGGGTACTTTGAGGAATCCACTACTACTGTCAATGGAGTCAATGTACGTGCAGTGAAGTGGTACGATAACAAACCGGTTCATCTCGTCAGTACATTTGTTGGTGCACACCCTACTTCTAACGTTACACGTTGGAATAAGTCTCAAAAGAAGTATGTAGAAGTTGAATGCCCAAGTGTAGTACTCCAGTACAATAAGTTCATGGGTGGAGTAGATTTGATCGACTCTCTAGTAGCACTGTATCGCACAAGAATTAGATCAAAGAAATGGTATCACCGTATAGTGTTTCATTTTCTTGATATGTCTCTTGTGAATGCATGGCTTCTCTACAGAAGAGATTGTGAACTGAAAAAAGTCTGCAAGAAAGATGAACTTAGTCTGTTGGAGTTCAAGTCTTATGTTGCATCATGTCTCTGCAGGCAAGGAATATTGCAAGAAAAAAAAAGAGGAAGACCCAGTTCACTTGAGAAGCAGATCCAGAAGAAGCAGAAGAGATCAAATGCAACACCTCTTCCAAATGCTGACATCAGGAAAGATGGAATTGGGCACTGGCCCTGCTTTGAAGACAAAAGGGGTCGCTGTAAACGACCGGGTTGTGATGGAATACCAAAAGTGAAATGTTCAAAATGCAATATCAATCTGTGCTTTACTCCTTCATCAAACTGTTTCACTCAGTTTCACACAGAGTAACATGTAACTTCTTTTTTATCTTTCACTTACATGGAACAATAATCTAATATGTTATACAGTATATAGTTTCAATTTCATAACAAAGAACCACATTATTGAAGGGTAAGATGAGAAGCAAATATTGTAATTAATTTTCAGCATAAATAGGGTCTTATTTAATAATTAATACCTTTAGTGTCTAAAATTTACTGTCTTATTTATTGCTTATTCAAAGATCTGTGACAGCTCAATAAAAAGACATAAGCGAACCGTTAAGGCCCACTGTTACTTAAAAGTAACAACTCAAAATTTTTTAATAAAAGTTCAATTTTTTTAAAATCATACCTTTCAGGGTATTCTGATATTATTTTAAGACCAAAAAGTGGACCAATTATTTTTTTTACGTTCATCAAAGTAATTCAGGCCATAGAGGGTTAAGTTCTAATTTCGGCCTACTGGTAATGAATCCTATTTCAACAATTTGGTCTGCTGTACTTTACTGTTATATTTATGTGAGTGAAACTTTTAGTGTTTGGCCCTCAGCATCAATTGTCGAAATATTTTGGCCCCCAGTACTTATGAAGTTGGACAGGCCTGGTCTAAACATTTGGTTCCATCAAGAGGGTAATACTGCGCACGTGGAAAAAATCTCAATATGTGTGGTCCGGGAAATGTTTCTTGAATATGTGTGTCAAGGAAGGTACCCTCCCCTGGCCTGCTCGCTTCCCGGATCTGATGATGTGTGATCATTTCCTCTGGGGCTATCTAAAGTCAAAAGTGTACTCGTATGTTGGAATACCTCATATCTGGATGACCGTCAAACGAAATAGTGGCAATACGGAACAACATACTCATAAGAGCGACGGGAAACTTCAAGGCAAGGCTACAGAACGTGTACAAAATGATCATTTAACAGATACAACAATGAAATGATAAACAACCCTCCTTCATATTCTTTTTTCTTATTATATTCTTATTTTGAGCAGAATCTAGTATTTCATACAGCAATGGTAATTATGTCGCCAGATAGATGTTTATCAAACATTCCAGCATTGGTGAAAGTCTGGTACTTCCAAAGTTGAAAGAGATGTTTGTGAAAGTTGTTTATACACAAACGATTATGTTCCATCAAAACACCTCCAAGACGCCTTAAAATTACTTAACATGCAGGACAGGAATATTAAATTCACTATGGAGACAGGAATCAACAATTACCTAGCTTTCTTGGACCTAAAACTGATAAAAAACTCTTAAAAGGATTGAATTTGGCATACATAAAAAGCAACTCACACTGTGAACTTCATAAAGGGAAAAAGTTACAACCCGGCTCCTCACAAAATTGCAGTTTTTAATAAATTAGCTCACAGAATTGTAAAAGTACCCATGAACGGAACAGAATATGCTGCAGATTACAACTATACAGTTAACACAGCAAGAATGAATGGCTTCAACAAAGATCTTATAGACAAGAAAATAAAGAAATTTGAAAAAAATATATTAAGAAAACAGGATACAGGACAATAACTTACCATCCCTGGCAAACACTAGATTCCAGCCCCAAAAACAGATTCACTAACAACTAATTATTAAAGTAAGACCATAAAGATAAAGAGCCTCAGAGTAACAAACCAGGAATATACCAAATTAACTGTAAGGATTGCAATATGATATATATTGGTCAAACCAAGAGAAACCTGGGAATTAGAGTGAAAGAACATTTTCAAAATATAAAGTATCAACAAACAGAAAAGTCAGCCATAGCAATTCATTATTGGGAAGAGGGCCACAAAACAGTAATGAAGCTACACTTTTAAAACAGGTAGGGAAACAGAAAGATTTAATAGTTTGGGAAAAACTATTCATTAAAAAACAAGGAAATAGTTATGAATTTCCACATCACAGCAGAAGACAACCAGGTACACCTATCCTATACCAGAGGGCATCACAACTACCGGTAGTCGAGATCAGCTGACGATGGCCACAATTGTGGAAAAAACAAATTTGTCCTGTTAAAAAGGTAAAGCTTTAGGGTGGCGTGCACCATCCAGGAGTAAATCTTACTAAAGTAGTAAATTTAAGACGGAGACCTGGAGTATACAAGAACCAGTACATCTGTCTCACTCTTAAGTCATACTAATGTATGTGCTAGAGTGAGACAGACAAACCGGTTTTTGTTACGTAAGGTTCCCTTCCTAAATTTACTACTTTAGTGCTACTCTTTTAGTAACTTACTCTTTTAGTTGGTGTTGGAGAGCTCAATTGATAGTTACTTCTTTAGTTGTTACTAAAGTAGTAAGCGATTTTTACTAAAGAAGTAGTCGAATTCTGCGCAGAACAGAGCAGAAACGTTAGTGCAGCGCAGCAGAACACGTGCATTTCAATTGCCGGTATTATTCAAGTGCCAGATAATGAAAAGGAAAGGTTCGCTGAAACAATGAATATGAATTTGGGTTGTTCCAAATATTACTAATGACAATCTTCATGTTTTAAAATAGGTCTAATAGTAATGTTTTATTCATTACTAATTTTAATTCCTTCAATTGAGTATTTTCAGTTTAGTAGCCTACGTATGGGTACGTATTTTTGTGCAAACTATTTCTGTATTATAATGCAAACAATTGGAATTTCCAGTTGATTTTCATAATTGATTCACTGTCAATATTATAATTATTTCTCTCATAATAATAATAATAAAGTTCTAAAATATATTAAAATATTTATACTTCCTAAAGTTACATATTCTTCCCCAAAAACGATAAATCAATTATTCTATAGTTGTTTATCATAAATCTCGCTATAATGAATTATTAATACTTATTGACTGTTTAACAATATTAATAAGAAGTATTACACAAAATCATGAAAAAGGGGGGATAAAAAGGATAACAAAACTAATAAGGGGCATTATGTTTCTGTCCTTTTTCAAATGCACAGAACATTTACTTAAAAAATATTACCTTATAAAAATAATAATATTACAACTGAGAAATGTAATATTTAAACAAAAAATGGGGGTACAATATTTCGGAAGCTATGAACTCCAATAATAATTATGTTGATGGTTGTGTGTTTAAAAATAATTTCAGTGACTACTTCTCTAGATCCTGTGCAGCTTCAACCTCCGGGCCCCTCCTTAAAATTTTCTTTCGGCACTCATATTGGCATTTTTTTTCTATATAGTTTATAATGCTTCTCACTTTCCTGTCCACAGGGTTAATTAAATAGTTAGCAGCATACTACAGACCTGCAGCATCTGTTATAATTTATTCCCAAACATGAAAGTCTCGTCTCACTCCACCATTCGAGACTTGGGGAGTCTTTAAGGAATGGTTTTTCAATGTGTCCCCTTCTCAATGTACGCTAATCCCAGAGTCAGTCAAATTTTCTTCCGATGTGGCCTGTTTGGACATTTTTACACCTGGGTTAGAAAAAAGGACATATTATTCATTAACACTGCGGGTGCAACTATTGAACTTTTAGCTCTTATAATTATTATTATAATCTGGCATTCGCAATGTTGTGCTTTAAGTTAAGCTATAGAAGTGTAATGTAATAAAATTAATTTACAATAATTACATTAAATCGTTTAACAATGAGAATCACCTATTGTTCAGTAATTCTATGGTTATGTAGCAGGGGGAAGTGTTTTCTGGGTAGCTCCAAGAACGGAGGCTTTCATTTTTTGGAATGTACTATACCTCGCCGATATCTGTATCCATGTGATTAGCTTGAAATACATCGTCGTTTTCTGACCCAAAGTTAGGGAGAACTGCAACATCTAAAGGCCGATCCAGCTAGGAAGATATTTGAGAGCACATGCGCTGCTTGTACCGTGCAATGCAAACGTCCCTTCCACTCACTCTCCCCCTCACCTTTGGTGGACGTCTTCCTAGTTGGACCGATCTCCGCAATGATATTTCCACATTTAACTGGCTGAAATCACATGGATGTAGTGAGAATCTGACATCGTTTCTTCCACACGCCAAAATTTCATGTAAGGATTTATGAGCTTAATTATTTACGTTATTAAATGCCCTACTAGGTATGGTTTGCTTAATATTTATTAAATCACCTGCCACAACTCTCATTTTTGGTATACAACCTTCTTCATCTCAATAACTTATCCTCAGTTTGAACTATGTAATCCATTTAATGTGATATGTAACTCATAACTCACGCAAATGCCACAGAACACATTTACTCCACAACTTACTCCACCCCCTGAGTAGGAGTAAATATTGGCCTTATTTACTCCACAACTTACTACGTTAGTAACGTACTCCGTGTTGGTGCTCTCCACCACTTGTGGAGTAAGTTCATTTACTCTGGGAGTAAATAAAATTTTTACTTCTTTAGTACATTCCTCTATGTTGAAAGCCGCCGAGTTTAGTTTACTCCTGGTTGGTGCACGCCGTCCTTACTAAAAGAGTAGCTTACTAAAGTAGTTAGAACTAAAGAAGTAAGGCTTACTAAAAGAGTAAATGGCATGAGTTTGGTGCACGCCACCCTTAGTGAAGCATATATATCAATATAATTGGAATTAGTGTAAATTGATCATGTATTTCCTAGTAGAAGAATAGTCTAGAAAGTGAACCTCGTATACAAATAGTAAGGCTCTTTTCACACTGGGTCACTTGTGACAGTCACCGGTGACCCACCCAAACACAAGTGACGTGAAGCGTCTACTCCGAACACTTGTGATGGTCACCGGTGACCGAAGCATTGGTTTAAATGGGAGCATTTACACTGGGTCTCTTGTGCCAGTCACCGCATTCTCGGATTGCCAACACAGCAAAGTTGTATTCAGTTGTATAGTCGAGGAAGTTCCAGCCATGAGTCTAGATTTCATTCTTTTCGTTAACACAGAAGATTTTTAACCTGTCCTTTGGGATGTGAAAAGGGATGACTATAAATGAAATGACAATAAAGTTTTGAAAACCAATGCTTGGGAAGAAATTATACTTAAGTTTGTGCCTGACTTCAATGAAAAGAGTACGAATGAAAGAAACAAAATTGGTAAGTTGCATGTTTTCTTTTCCACTGTAAGAATTCTAAATTACATTTTTCATGTGAGGCTAAATAATGCTAAATAATGAAAGTTCCAATATGTTTTATAATAATTGTTATTGTTGTTATGTCAAATATGAAGAAAATATAAGAAAATAATACTACAGTATCTTAAAGTAAGAGCAAGTTTTTCATCTGATGGGATAGCTTTTCTTAGTATAGTGCCTATTCCTCTGATATCCTCTTTCACATTTTCAAATGATGTTTCTGACATTCGGAAATACTGAAAAAACTTGCCATACAGTGCCATACAGTGTGTAGAACAAGCCTTTCTCGAGCCGTTCACTTACCAGAGAATGTACGTGTAATGAACGTTTTGTCTTCCTCCTATTCAACAGCAGTACTCCTAAGAACAAAGCATCCTCTTCGGTGGAATCCATTTCATTACTGATCACAGATTGTTTTATCATGGTAGCTTCTGTTGGCAATACTAGTGATGACAGTCACAAGCGACCGGAGTGTGTTCACTGCAATCACAGGTGACCGTCCCAAGTGACCATGTGTGAAAGAGCCTAAGACTCTGGAAAGATCCAAAATGTGTCACGAGTTATTTTCACAATCATAGAAAAGTCTAGAAGCATGTTGTAATACCTCATGTCAGTATATAAGCCCATAGTTTTTGAGGTCATGTTATCAGTCTTCAAGTAATTCTTCATGAGTATACTACACACACTGGGCATATTGACCAGTACAGAAGATTGGTCGGTCCGATACTTCATAAATTTTTCATTCCTGCCCTCAATAATAATGAAGATGGAATGCAAAGGAAACCCGTTCCTTTGCTGGATCAGGTGTCAGTGGTGCAAGAAGCTGAAATGAAAATCAGTGCTACTAAGGAAGAAGTAGGGACAAAGTAAAGTGTAGGGGAACGGCCGGTAGCACCGGACAGGGGGTATCCCCGGACAGTAGCTAGTTCAAGGTTTCTACAATAGTGACACAAGTCGTACACCTGCGTTGACCCTGCACTCTACAGAAATATCTAACAGAGATTGACGCCTGTGTGAGTTCAGACTTTGTGTTGGTGAGCGGATGTAGTTCCACGTGCTGATTAAATGATACATTGTTAATTTTTCAACCGCCATTCAAGCTTATCACATAAATATAAATATACCGTTTTTATTGTATGTGAAGAATAAAGTGTTAATAAATAATTAAAGGTGGTTTCAAGTCCAGAAGTATTTGTATAAAATGGGAATAGCATGTTATTTACTTTGCTGCATAGATGGTAGCCCCGGACGCCTCATATGGTGGTATCCCTGGACAATGTTAAATTCGTTTATTTGTTTCAGGCTGTAACTACGAGGGCCAGCCAGAAAGTAAGGTTACAAGGGCTCCTGAGGCCGAGGAAATTTTTTGTTTCGAACTTAACGCGCCTGGCGCGTAGGGGGGAACCTAACGGTCAGTTTGTTTGGTCCCGCGTGTTTGTCGGTTATTTAGTTCAGTCACAATAAATTCTTCCGATGGAGAGGTCGTCGCGCGCTCCCGCCACCTCCCGTCCGTGCGAGATTCGCGCGGTCATCAGTTTTTTGACTTTGCAGAAGAATACCGCCGCGAATATCCATCGGAAACTCGTGGAAGTTTATGGTAATGATGTGATGAGTCGACAACATGTCACGAAGTGGGTTAGACACAAAGGAATCAAAGTAATCTGAAAAGTTATAATCTACTGTGCTTACCAACATTAGTGGCAATTCTTATAAAAATGGATAGGAACTTGCGAGTGAATCAGAGGCTTCCCAACACAGCTGGAAGATTCGTACTGACCACATCAGGAGAAAGACCTACCGAGCCAAGGATCCCGTTCATCCCTACTGATCTAGACGCATATGCAGTTTATACAATCAGTGACTTTGTTACAGATAAAGTTGGTCAAGGATCAGTTATGGCAAATGGGTATGGCCGCTTTTTCTACCCAACTTCAGATACACCCAACCAATATGAGATGGCAGCCGGTTTACTGACCCTAGTGAGCTCTGTATTACCCTACGAGCAAATGGATCTGAACGATACGCTCGTGGATTCCTGTGAGAGATCTGGGTTTTCTGTAGATAGAATATACATTCCTAACAATCAGGATGCAGTGGATGCAGTTGACGATTTTGGAACACAATTTATCCGCCAATTCCGCACAGACAAAGCACTCGATACCTATTTGGAGAATAGGGCACAACAGGTAGTGATGCTTGGGGTATTACTACTGACTATGGTAAAACATGTGAACCCCGAAAACTACGAGGGGTGGCTAAAGAATAGGATATCAGGCTTCAGCGGAACGGTTGGAATAGCCGATAATACATCCCTATGGTTAGACCAGAAACACTGGCCGAGCCAAGAAGCTTTGTCAAGCTTCAATAGTTTCTTTTCTTCTAGGTTTGCACTAAGGCGTCAAATTTTCCAGATCTGTGTAGCAGCCTCAAGGGATCACATCTATTTGTCCAACCTCTTCTCAGATGTTGTGAAAATGATGGAATATGCCGAGATGGGGCATATTATGATGGTAGATTACTACCTGTTCTACAGATATCCAGAACTCCTAAGAATAAGAACTGTAAAGGATAACTTATCCTTTTATGACAAGGCAATGGAGTTTTTGTCAAGTAAGCCTCTAGGAGTCAGACCATATGTTAAGATCTTATATAGCAAGGAAGAGACCCACTCACTCAATCGCAAAAACTTTAGTGTACTCTCCACTGCAGCATTCTTGGTAGCGAGAATGGAGACCTCATCATTCAAAAATTATGCTGGTACCAAGCGCGACAAGTTGGAAGAGAAACTCTCTAGTATAATAATTTCGTACTTCAAGTTCAGAGATGCCTATGCATCCTTCAACATGATTATCTCACCCTATGCAGAAGCGTCAGCCCCAGAAACAGAGGGGATGCTCCGGAGGGTTCAAATGGCTCCTATAGATGACTCCTTAGAAGAAGGTGACCCCAATCAAGAACAACGGGAACTACCCCCTGTGCCTCACTAACTACTTGAATGTGCCTCAAGCACTCTAGATGTCCACCCTCTTGAAGGCAATAAGCAAATAAAAGTGACACAAACCCAATCAGTAAGACCCCATTCCTTCATCAACCAAAAGAAGGATGAAGATGTCCATAAATAATGGGGGAGAGAAATCTGAAGAATTATCTATTGTATATAAGGACGTGTAAATGTAGGGTTATGAATTAGTTTTAAGTATTTCTGATGACAACCCGGCTATGTGTAAATATCGTAGTAATTTTCGGTGCCTATAAAGAGCAGCTGACTGATATGATCAAGATAAATAAGTACAAGTCTTTGATGGTTTGATTGTTTCTTTGGATAATTTATATAGTGTAAGTTGATAGTTAATTAATTTAATTTAGGTTGTTCAGAGAAGGCCGTACTGATACTCACGACGAGGCACGGAGTGGGAGACCATCAGTGATTTCTGACGAAATTTTGCAAAAAATTGAAGAACAAGTGCGAAATGACCGCCGTGTGACACTTGACGACCTTCACGAAAAATTTCCTGACATTTCACGAAGTCTCCTGGGTGATATTGTGTCAGAAAAACTTGGTTTTAAGAAGTTGTGTGCGAGATGGGTGCCTAGAATGCTCACACCGGAGCACCGTCAAAATCGCGTGACTGCCGCGCGTGAATTTTTGGATCGTTTTGCACAGGAGGGAGAAGCTTTTCTGGACTCGATCGTGACGGGGGATGAGACTTGGGTGTGTCACTATACCCCAGAATCCAAAAGACAATCACTTCAGTGGCGTCACTCATCTTCCCCAGCCACCAAAAAGTTCAAGAGGACCCATTCAGCCGGAAAAGTCATGGCGTCTGTTTTTTGGGACCGTAAGGGGGTCCTTTTGGTGGATTTTATGCCTAAAGGGACTACGATTAATGCACAGGCATACTGCAAAACCCTTAAAAAACTCAGAAGAGCCATTCAGAACCGCAGAAGGGGAATGCTGACCCAGGGAGTCAGCCTCCTGCATGACAACGCCAGGTCCCACACCGCGCGAGTTTCACAGGAGCTGCTGACATCGTTTGGATGGGATATTGTCACCCATCCCCCCTATTCACCCGACTTGGCGCCCTCGGACTATCACCTTTTCACTAAACTAAAGGAGTTTTTGGGTGGGAAATGTTTTTCCAACGATCAGGAGGTCCAGGAAGCTGTGAAGAAGTGGCTGAAGGAGCTGGCGGCGGAGGTCTATGACACTGGCATACAAAAGCTGGTGCCCCGACTACAGAAATGTCTCGATCTCGACGGCGATTATGTTGAAAAATAGTTTAATATATTTGTGAAACATCCTGTGAATTTAAATAAAATACAAGCAAGTTTCGATCCTTCATAAATGTTGTAACCTTACTTTCTGGATGACCCTCGTATATGCCGAAATTCAAGGAGAAAACTACTAACTGAGGTTCCTGGGATGAAAGTGACATGAAAATTGCCATTGTTAAAATAATATCAGGGGTAATCGGTGCTAGAGAAACAGCAACACGATATACTGTGTATTGACTTCTTCTCCTCCTGACAATAGCCTCAAAGAAAAAGAAAAGGAAAACAAATCGTAGGCTTAGCCTATAGGTCCTAATCTAGGAACTAATCCTATTAAGGGGAACGTAGATGTACAAAAGGAGCAATGAACAAAAATCCTGCAGCTAACAAATGTTCATGCACTTCACTGGCCTATGAAAAGCAATGTGAAGAAGAAACAACCACTTGTATTTTATACAGTGACCAGTTTCACGAAGACTGGATTCAATGTTGGTTTGGCGCATGAGGAGCATGCAAATGTTTAAGACCATCAGCTTTCATACCAGTGTGACCATTGTGCAGCTAAATATGACTGATTTCCATTGTTTGTTACAATGAAATATTGGGTCCGGTGCTACCCTTCGTTTTTCGCAATTTGTTAAAACGTAGGAATGAAACTTATTTGTATTTTCATAATAATTAGGCTCTGAATTCTTTAGAAACTGAAGCTTCATTGTCAGACTTGATCATATCGAGGATCATAGTAGTTAAACTCCCTGTAAATATTATTAAAGTAGGGGAGAGTGGGGTACATTTGGCAGTGGGGTAGATTCAGCAATAGGCTATAATATTAGGTACCGGTATATTTCCATTTTTTGTTAGTATAATGGTATGCATCGTTGCCAGTTCTTACAAACAGCACATGCATTCTACTTTTGTTCATATTTGGTCTTGTTTCTGGTGTATTACATGACTTCACCTTTTTTGAGTCATTGAGGTTAGTCAGTAGGGTAAGTTTTATATTCAAATAATTCTAACAAGGGACCTATAACTACACTCATATCGAAACATACCTAAAATGCTTTGCTAATATCTTGGAACATATAGGGAATATAACACGGTACAGTGGAGATGGGACTGCACAACCCTGAAGGGTGACAGTAGTTCGTCCACACATGCACAACAGATAAGAGGCTAGCACAGGCACTCTTTGTAATCTCTATCTGCCATGGATATATATTTTGATTTTAACCTAGCTTCTATTGTGTCTAGCTGTTTCGTCTTTCTTTAAAGAATCAGACAAGAATTTCTAGTTCGCATTGCGTCACTTTCAAGAAAGTGGGTTTTTTTGTGTGTAGGCCTAATAAGTTTGGAAAAATGGAAATTAGCCAACATGTTATTAATTTGTTGGAAACAAATCCTACAGGTGTTGATGTTATTTCGGAAACAACTCTAGATACAGTCACAGAAAATGACAGTAGTGACAGTTCGCCTTCATTCTCCGTGTGGAAAATTCACCCTCCAAGCTCAAGCACAAGCAGTAAAACAGAGTCAGGTTCTAGCCCCATGTTGGAATTTACTGACTCTAATAATAAAGACCAGTCTCCAACAAAGTCCACTAGTTCTAGTTATGTTTGCAGCCCACAGAGAAAAAAGGATGAGAATGTTAACAACAATTATGAGAGAAATGCTGTATCTTACTGGTTAAATGAAGGTGGGAAGAAGCGTCTTTCATTGTCTAATGCTCATGGAAACCATGCTCTTAAATCCCATATAAGTACGACAAATTATTGGCTCGCTTTGAAGAAGCAAGAAAAGCAAAGAAAATTTAACTGACAAAGATTTAAACCCCTGGCCCTTGGAAATTTCCAAACACTATTATATGAGTTACTGGTATAATATGTCAAAGCTCACCTAAATGAATTTCAAACAAATGGAACAAATCATAAGCACAACACAAGATTCAAAAATAACCCCTCTATTCCTACTCTTAACACAGCACAATTTCAGAAAGGAGCTAAATACAGTGGAATAAATTTGTTCAACAAACTACCACAACACTTAAAAAATATAAAATCCCCAATCAAATTCAAAAGCGCCCTAAAGAAATTCCTAACTCAATCATGCTTCTACAGTATTGAGGAATACTATAACTCAATCTCTTGCTAATTCAAAGGAAAAGGAAATAAGTAGTATATACCAAGTAACCTATTTTTGAGATGCTATATAACATATGCACCAATTCACTATATGTATTATCATTATGTACTGCTGCTTTACACACATATGTTGTTATACACATATTGATATTCTTTATAGAATGTCCATCATCCTATATCAATGTAATTTATGTTCAAAAAATGTAAAATTTGACTGTCCCTGTTAACAAGCGTGAGCTCATTGGGACCTTTGTAAAATAAAAAATAAAAATAAAATAAAATAAAATTTCTCCACAGGATGTAAATAAATTGAAATTTGGAAGAGTAGATTTTAGTGCATCCTCTGCTTGGGTCTCTCGTTTCAAAAAGCTGCATAAAATTAAAAGCAGGAAGATAACAGAATTTGTTTCATGGGAATTTGTTTCATGGGAATTCGTAAAGGAAGAAGAAAAAGACAGTGGCAGTTAGTTTTTTCGGAAACAGCTAGAGAGCGACTTTAAAATTATCCCCTTTTGTGCATTTATAACAGCGATTAGAGTGGCTTCGAGCACGAATTAAGAGCAAAAAGGACTTGATCTTTTGTTGGGGGAGAAACGTGTACAAACTGTTGCACAATCTGTCAGTGCACTCAAATATTCATACACTATTATGCCCACTATTAATATGGAAGGATCTATTTTCCCTAAATTATTTGTTGTGCAATTTCGTGTCAAAAGTTTCAAGTCAGATATTCAAGGCTGATAATTTAATTGTGAAAGCAACTAAACTGGGACAAATGGGAAAAAAAGAGTTAAGATCCTGGTTTAATGAGGCCTTTTTCCCCCGCTCTGAAAATAACGGTGCTTCACTCATTGATTCATGGACGAGTTATAATGACACTACATGTCTTCAGGATATTCCTCCCTGAAAAACCAATGAGCTTCTGCAGATTCCTCCTGGAACCACGGGAAAACTTCAACCTCTGGATAAATTTTTCATCTGGCAGTGGAAGTCTTTTTACAGTCATCTAATGGAAATGTGACAGATAATGGGAACATTCATTTCGAGGTTTTTCAATGGGGCAGTATTTTGAAAATGCAGTCATTTAATCATTAGAGCTGATGCCAAATAATTCTGCCGCGATATGCGAGGGACCACTAGGAGGCGGAGCTGTGCAACGAAATGTAATGGAGTTTGTCGATGATTTCAGTGTACTTGATTCATCCTAAGGGCGAGCTGACAACAACAACAATTTTATTATTCTTTAAAGAAACTTCCATTGCGTACTTTTTGGTCTTCACGTAAATTGGTTTGTCCATCGCGGCAAAATTATATGGCGACAGCTCTACCAAATTACTCCCCCGTGGCTCCAGGAGGTGGTTGGCAACCAAATATGCAACACAGCGACCCCCCGAGTTCATTGTACTTGTCAAATTATGTCTACAGACAAATGTGAAAATATGTGAAGAAGAATGTGATAATTACGCGATTATTTGTCGTGCACGTTGCTAAAAGAACTTGTGTTTTAATTACTGCATCAACACCAGTCACTCCCCTGTTTTGCTTTCGTCTCTGCAAGACACTAACAGGGACGGTCAATCGTCTCCACGCATCAGGAATACCACGCTGCAGGTAAGGGTTGTTCACCAACTCCCACTGCACTGCTTCGACCCAACATTTTCCAGGTTCGATTTTGGGTGCTTGCAGTTGAAAACAGCAGCTAATTTTTGGAGCATAGACTTCTTTCAGCAACTAGATGACCCAGGAAAAATATTTGAGGTATGTTTTGATATGAGTGTAGTGATAGGTACGTTGTAAGACTAATAGTATGATATGATAATTATTTTTCTTTAGACATTTATACTTCTCATATTGATTGTTGAAATTGATAATGGTATTAGGTTAGGGATGACAACATTTCTGTTACTCTTTGCTGAATGGGGTACTTTCAGCATGACCCTGGTGGTGGGGATTGTGATTCTCTTTCCTCGTGCATAATCAATAGGGCATTTGCATGTTTTTTCTTAGGGGTTAAAAACGTATGCTTATACATTATGTGTACAAATTATGTAATTTTCAATCATTTAAACATGATTTTATGATGCATATAACTGCATATTTTCATGATATTTTATAAAAGCATTATATTTCAACATTTTAGTGCTTATGTGGCATATTTTTAACTAGTTTTAAGGTATTTTTAATTTTTTTAAATTTCAATCTTATTGTCAGTAAGGTTGCGCGTGATTATGCAATCTGAGTCGTCACATGGAGAGGAGTAATGCGATGTGATGATGTAATGCAGTGAATCCCCTGTTACATCATCCTTCCATGCATTGTAGCTAAGCTTGGGCTGGCCACCCCCAGTTGTATTGTAACAGTAGTGTGATCTGGTTGAGTGCTAATTGTATTAAGTTACGCGTATAAAGAGAGTGTTAAAAGCCCTTTAAATGCCGAAAATAAGACCAACTTCGAGTGGTAGATTAACTAATTTGCAAAAGGAGTTTTCAGGTGACTTAATATCTACCGATAATAGGGTGCTGTTTTGTGGAGCGTGTAAGAAAAATGTAGGGAGTGAGAAAAGATTTCAAGTAGTTCAACACATAAACACAGCAAAACATAAAGAGAATTTAACCAGGAAAATAGCAAATAAACAGCCTGTTCAAAAGCAACTAGTAGGGTGTTTAGGAAGTAGGCTTACAGAATTTTCTTATGACTTGTGCAAAGCATTTGTAGCTGCTGTTATTCCATTGTGGAAAATTAATAATCCCACATTAAAACATTTTCTTGTCAAATACACCCAACAACAAGTGCCTGAAGAAAGTGCATTGCGTAAGACATATGTAGGACGTTGTTACAATAACGTAATCTCAAATCTACAGAATGAACTAGCGGATCAATTCGTGTGGTTGTCTATTGATGAAACCACTGATTCTGAGGGCCGTTTTATTGCTAATGTAATTGTCGGTGCCTTAAATAAGGAACAAAAGACAATACCTTATCTTCTTAATGTGTGTGAATTGCCGGCCACTAACAATGTAACTGTGACTCAGTGCGTAATGGATTCCTTAAAATTACTATGGCCATCTGGTATCAAATATGACAGACTACTTTTATTCGTTACAGATGCAGGCACTTACATGGTAAAATCAGGTCAAACACTCAAAGGTATCTTTCCCACTTAATTCATGTAACTTGTTTAGCACATGCTCTTCATCGCATTGCTGAAACAATACGCAATTCTTTCCCATTGGTAGATCGATTTGTGGCCTCTACGAAGAAAATTTTTGTTAAATCTCCTTCTAGAGTCCAGTTATTTAGATCAACAGCACCCAATATACCACTTCCTCCTGCGCCAGTGTTAACTCGGGGAACGTGGCTGGATGCAGCCTTGTATTATGCTCAGCATCAGGGCTAGGATTTATATGTAATTACATATTTCTTAATTTCACATATAGACACTTTTTTTCACTTATCTCCATCTATTATGTTGTCCTCTATTCAAATTAAACAAATTTATTTTACATATTTTTCCATATTTCTGACATTAGTACATATTTATATGTAAAATAAATATTTGTCCATATTTAGTGATTTGAATGCAATATTCGTACATATTTCATTCTTAAGAGTAAAACTATATACAATTGTCGTTTTCAGTGACAGAAAATATGGCAGCACGGGATAAGTTTACAGTTATGTACAGAAATGAATGTGTAAAAAATGATTTGTGTTTCATTGAATCAATTTTTTGTAATATAAAAAAAATAATTTAGACACTACAAAATAATAATCTGACATTACCTGGAAATATTGACATTGTGAAAAACATGATTCATGAACTCAAATGTATACGTGGACATTTAGCCGATATTATCAAATGTAAAGTGGACAATGTGTTTTCAAGAAATCCAGGCTTTGAAGAAATGTGTAAAATCAGTGCAGTCTTAAGTAGCTCGTCAAATGTAAAACTAGAATCAGTGAATTTTAAACACGCGCCAATCACTTCATGTGCAGTAGAACGAAGATTCAGCTAATACAAATCACTTTTGAAAATGTAAAACAACATTTTGTGGCATACTGTTATGGTAGCAAAAATAATCAATCAATGAATACAAATAAAGTAAGTGATCTGAAAAAAAAGGAATAATTTAATTTATGAATCCAGTACTTGTAATGCATTTTTATAGGTTCTAAAAGTAGCAAAATGTAGTGTCTTGTGGTTAAATTTGTTTTGATGTCCATATTTTACAAAATATATTTGCATATATATATGTATGTATTTTGACATTTTTAGTACATACATATGTACATATTTTGACATTTTTAAGTACATATATATGTACATATTTTGACATTTTTTAGTACATATAAATCCTAGCCCTGCTCAGCATATAGAAATAGTCAAAGATGTTGTTAATTCATTGGACTCGAATGATGCTGCATCAATAGAAACAGTTCAAAATATTCTGTCAGGCACTGGATTAGAAGAAAATCTTGTTTTCATATCTGCCCATTTTTCTTTCTTACCAACAGCTATAACGTCATTGGAAGCTGTAGGATCTCCCTTAAATGAATCACTTACCGTTTTTGGAAAAACAATAAGCAATTTAAGTTCTGTACCTGGTAGTATAGGACAAAAAGTGAAAGAGAAAGTGAATTACGTGATTTCAAAAAATCCTGGTTATAAACAAATCTGCGGTATTCGAGACATTCTCGAAGGAGAACAGACTGTCACGTTAAGAGACTCTCCTCTCTCTGTGGAGCAATTAAAATCGCTTAAATATGCTCCAATAACCTCCTGTGACGTGGAGAGAAGTTTTTCACGTTACAAAAGTGTTTTGCGAGACAACAGACGAAGTTTCTCAGTTGAAAATTTATGCAAAGTGATGGTGGTGAATTGCAATTCATCAGTCAACATTGACAACACTTCTGCTTCATCCTCTAAGGAATAATGTAAGTCTATAATTTAATGCTAACTCGTCTTTTCTACTGCCTAGGGACAATAATTCGTTCAATTTAAGAGAGCATATTTATTGGCATATTTCCAGGTTTTTAAGAGCATAAGTGCATGCATATTTCCTGTTTTTTTAGGACATGAACTTCCAGGCCCTAATCATCAACATTCCATTGTCATCCCACAACTGCACAGTCAAACTGAATTGATTTTAAAACAAAAATATTTTCAAATTCCACAAACTGTGACCAATATTGCACAGGAGTTTAAAGAGAAGTGGAATTTTCCTCATTGTTTGGGTGTACTGAATGGGAAAAAGTTGGGGTATTCTCACAATTGCTAAAGACATAAGCTAAGTCCCTTTTTATGCTTTTTTCAAAAATTTATTTTTCAGTCTTGCTTGCATAAGTTCTTGGCATCTAAAATAAAGATATTTAGGTCTGGTTACATTTAAAATGAACCATTATTATAATCATGGGGTTTCATCATGCTGATATTTACCAATATGCACAATATTATAACCATCGTGACCAACCATAGTCCTGACTTCAAATCAGTTTGATGGTGGACCAAAGAAGAGCTCATAGATGTAACTGAAGTAGAAGAATTCTCCAAAGTTATCATTGTTCAAGAACAGAGCAATTTTGACATTCAGAGAGTAATATCAAAAGTATTAAAAATGCTGTAGAAACATATGGAACTAAGCGGCAAACTCTCAAAGCAGGTTTAAAACCATTTGAAAAAATGTCAAAAGAGGAATTTCTTAGGAAATACCACAACAATGATTCGGGGCATGACAGCGATGATAGTAATGAAGAACTAGCTACTAGTAGTAAATATGCTGCAAGACAAGTTCTCAACCAAGGAAGAACAACTGCTAGCAACCTTCATCAAGAACTGCGCTGATCTACAATATGGCTTAAGTTAGCCTATAAGCATGTTTGGCAAACAAACCGTATTAATGCTATTATGCTTAAAGTCATTCTCCTACTGTAGTATTGAGACTTCAACGGCTAGTGGTGGATAACTGAACTAATGTTATTTGGGTTGGCAACTGGCTTTTGAATATGGTTCCAAGCTGAACAAAAAGTAGCCAAAGAACTGGATTTCAGATAAAATGGCAGGACTAGATTGGAAAAGGGGATCCCTGTTTTGTTTGTGACTCAGTTGGGTTCAGTAGGGTGTATATCTATGAAGTCTCTTGACCGGTTCAGAGTTTACTGACAGATCTTTCCAATGTAGAAATTGTTTTCGATTTGGTCATTCTTCTAAATTCTGTAGGAATAGACAAGTATGTTGTAAATCTAGTGAAGATCATGTATTTTCTCAGTGTCAGTCTGTCCTCAAGAAATGTATAAAATGCAAGCAAAACTACCAATCACATTCAAAAATTGCCCCTTCTATATACTAGGAACTCAACTTTTGGAGAAGATTCGAAAACTAAGGATAACAAGACATGTAGCTATAGAATTAATCCAAACTAAATCATATTCGGACAAGTTTGCTCAAGGCATCTCCCATAACAAAGCATCTAACTTGCAAATTCTGTGTAATACAGCTTCATCAGAATTTCAAAATCTATGGAATAATGAAGTTGAAAACCTACGAACAGTAAGTATATTAAAAACACCAAACTACAATTAGAATAGCTACTGCTAAATTTGAATTAGAATACTGTTGAATTTGTAATCTAAAGTATTTAACAATTCTTACATTTAACTGTCCAAACAAAGGTAGAAAAGCTGCCCCTTAAGTTAATATAATCACAAATAGCCAAGAAGACAATTCCTCAATTGGAAATACTCCAAATTATCACTCTACAGGCAGGTGAGTGAGATCAGATTCAGAATTCAACAGTAAATGAGACATTATTTCATTCAAAAATGTGCCTCTTGTAGTGATAAAGGTAGTAGATCGAGGTTATTTGGGTTGTCAGCTATAGAGATAAGTAGCTTGAATTTGATTAAATTGACCTGAGAAGCCATAATAAATCATTAATCATTGCCTTGAATACTTCAAGTCTTATAACTATTATAATGTTCATTATTTCAGTGAACAAATGCAAAATTCGGTAGAAAAGCCTAAGAGATATGTTTCACAAGAAAAAGAAGCAAATGAAACTAGGAACAGACTCTTCAAGCGGTATGGTAGTTGCTTGGCCATATTTAGAGCAGATGAACTTCCTGGATTTCAAATAATGTGATTCCAGATGTTAGCAATGTGTCTACTGAAGATGAATACACTGACTACGAATACTTGTAATGGACCCAGAAACTATTACTCAAAGTACCATTTCAAGTACCAGTAGCACAGAAAATAAACCTGAAGGGCAGAAAAGGAAGAAAATAATGTGTTCTGGGAAAAAAATGGAGGAGAGGGGGCAAAAGGGTGAAGTTAAGAGAAAAGTTAAAATTGCTAGAGGAGGAACATCCCATCAAAACATTTTTTTTCAGCATGGCACAAACTGTAATTAACTCCCCTCCAGATTTGGCATGTGAGGCGAAAGTACGCATCTGCCAGATCATGTCAGAACTTGAACTATGGACAGAAATGCCAAAACGAATTAAAACTGATTGTTTTGTATTCTATGAAGGAGCCTATTAGGCTATAATTTTTGTAAATACAGTACTTACAGGGAGAGTTCTTTAACTCAGCGCATGCATCGAGAGCGTTCCTAAACAAAGCGCTGGAATCCATCGGCTCGTTCTCCTTTCCAGCGCATGATTCATTGCACTTCAAACGCTTCCATCGGTCTTTGGTACGGATGGAAATGCGATTTACTACCACTGTCGTCTGCTTTTGTGTATAGGGAAGTCAGTTAACCTCACTTCTACACAATGGAGGAAGCCGCAATGCTTATTATTGCAAACAAATTGATGGAAGAATCTTCAGATTCAGAAAGTGAATCTAGTGATAGTAGTGATAGCAGTGATAGTGATGGTTTATTTTCACATGTGGTTTGTGAAAAGCATCCCAAGATTGTGAATTATTTAGGTGTTGTAAATCAGTACAGCGATGCGGACTTCAAGTCTCACTTCAGGCTATCAAGAAGTTCAGTAGAGGTTTGTAATGAATAAAAATTAATTCATCCCTTAAATATAAGATAATTAAAAGTATACATTTGTATTTATAACAATTGCAAGTAGTTCATAGGCCGGGAGTTAAAATACGCTACTAATTCATTCTTGTGTCCGACTTAGCGTTGTAATAAATAGTTTAAGAAAAACACTTTCTTTAACTCAGAAGTTTACTAAGGTAAATAAAGTGCGTTAAAGAAAGTGTTTTTAATCAACGCTACTAATACTTACTGTTCAAGAGTTCATTCTTCATTTATATCACTGTAAGAATATAAACTTTGAGTGATTTTTACTGTATTATTGATATTGTTTAGTATTTTGACCTACTGATATCGTATGCTTTTATGTAGAGTTAAAAGGTGAATATGCTTTTGTACCAATGTTACAATTTATGTTTTTATTTACAGGCTTTGATTCAGGATGTTGGGCAGTCAACAATAAAAACAGACCGGACACCAATTCCTGTAAAAGATTCTATTTTGCTATCCATATGGATAATCTCCAATCAGGAATCTTTTCGGTCCGTAGCAGACAGATTTGGATTGAGCAAGGGAAATGCTCATGGTGTGTTTGTTCAAATCTGTAAGAAAATATCTGGCAAAGTTGATAAATACATCTCATGGCCTACAGAACAGAATGCTATTGATAATCTCAATGGATTTAACAATCTTAGAGGACCCAGGAGCTTTCCAGGTGTATTTGGATGTGTTGATGGCTCACACATTCCAATTCCAGGTCCTGCCCATGACAATTCTTATTACAACAGGAAAGGCTTTCACTCCATCCAGTTGCAAGGCATCTGTAATTTTAAACAAGAATTTATGGATGTCTCTTGTGGATGGCCTGGCTCTGCCCATGATGCTAGGGTATGGGTAAATTCACCCATTTATGAGAAATTGAACAGTAACCGAGAATTACTTCTGCCAGGTAATTCTTACCTCTTGGGTGATTCAGCATACCCACTGAATCTGTTTATAATGGTGCCATTCAGGGATAATGGGCATTTGAGTATAAATCAAAGGAGGTTCAATCGCAGGCTCAGTAGTAGCAGAGTTGTTATTGAGCAAGCATTTGGACGATTGAAGGGCCTGTTTCGAAGACTCAAATACTTGAATGTTGTCAAACTGGCAAATGCTAAATTCATAATACTGACCAGCTGTGTACTGCACAACATATTGTTAAGGGATGGAGTTGTGTTCGACGACGAATGTTGTTCTGATGACAGCTTACCAAACACACAGGCTGTTGAACTTGGTTGTGAAGAATTGATGTCTGCAGTGCAATTAAGGAATTCGATCATGAATGCACTCAACTAACTGCAGATGGTGAGGTTTTGAAGCACTGCCACAAATAGGCCTAAGCCACACCACCCTAAACGGCTCTTTTAAGAGCCAACAGGGACCTAAGGGGAAGTGATGTGACGTTAGCAAATTACATATTTTGCTAACTAATATAACCTCTCCTTCCCAAATCAACCTCTACCATCACGTGGCGGGTCCTGAGTAACGCTATGTAGTTTTCAAAATGTATGGTTTATGTACAGGTAGGGAAAAAAAAAGCGGACCGGTTCTTGTAGATGATGGGAGAAGGATTTCCCCAAATATGAGGATATTTACAGATAATTGTGATGCTATAGCTCAAGTTACGACCTTTTTACATTACCTCTAATGGGTTTCGAAATGGACTAAGTCAACAGTTGACACTAGAACAAATTACAATACATTCCCTGCTATCCTGTGAATGCCGCTAGTAACTGGTATCTTAGATATTTTAGTCGGTCTGCTGTTTTTTCCTTACCTGTACATAACATTCACATCTAAAAATATTTATTACCTACAGGTGTTCAGCTGATACACCCTTCTGCTTGTTATACATCTTTTCCCATACAAAATAATCTACATTTTGAGTTCTTGCTCACTTTGATATACGGTGGCTGGGAGCTTTTTCGACCTATTATACACACTGTTAATCAAGAGGATCGACTAAGTAAAGTAAAGTAACTTAATGATAGCACCTGTTAGTGCTTCTGTAGATTAAAACTATGAAATTAAATTAGAATTATTAAATGTACTTTATATTACTATCATAAGAAACGTTCATAATAATCATAAACTAGTGACGTGTAAGATTGACAAAATCAGAATACTGGTTTCATACTACAGCCATTACAATATTTAATAAACTACCATATGGGTTATGGTGTAGGTCTACTTTAGTCTACAGCATCATTCACAATGCTCATGACGTAGCATAAAGCATTTGCATGCATGGCCGTATGGAAGGGGGGCAGCGTAGGGCTACCGCCCCCCTCTGAAAATTTTGTTTACACATAAATCTGTAAATTAAATTACAATATGGAACTAATATGACGTGAGACTTAGGTTTCCTCTTACTAGGAGTTTTCACAAAAATGAGAAAAACAAGCTATGAGCATGTAGGAATAATTAATTCCACTGAAAATGAAGTCACTCCAGCGAAACAATTTATTATAATGAAGGTAAAGCAATGGAAGTAGTTTATCCCATGTTATATGAATAGTAGGCCTATCTGAGAAACTGTAAGGGGTAGAAAAAGTAATGAGTGGTACTTCATTCAACTTTTACTGTGTATCCATAGTCATGGGTCGAACTACAGTAAATCAAGGATATGTATTTTGACAATGATAATTTTAGTAATAATAATAATACAGTGGTTATAGTAATAACAACATAGTGATGGTGGTGGCAGTAATTTGTTCATTTGCTCCCCCCGCCAAAATTTCTGAGGATATCCATGTTTACATATCATGTTTGCAAGCTTGTTTTCATAATTAAAATTGTTGCATTTCTTCAAGCATGAACTAAACAGCTAAAAAGTGTGATTTAAAAAACAATGTAACTACCGGTAATCTGAATTCGCACCCTGTAAATAGGCCTACTTTTTTTTACAGTAACATTTTATGTAACTGGTTATGAAATGTTAGGTTCCTGGACATGTGGGAATCAGAGGTAATGAACTAGCTGATAAGCTAGCAAGGGAGGGCTAAGCCAATGTCTTTATTGGACCGGAACCTGTCCTTGGTATCACTTCAAGAATTGCAGGATTCTGCTAACCCTTAACCGGGTAAACTTAGAGGTGTAGTCTGCCTGTTGACAGGACACAACACCCTAAAGAAACACCTATATGTGATGCTCAGTGCGGATCCCACATTTAGGAAGTGTGGTAGAGATGAGTCTTCTCTACACATATTGTGAGTGTGAAGAACTTGCTACAATACATGAAAGCAATGGGACTCTAATGTGTTCTCCAGTAAGAGGGGCAGAGTGGACCTAATTATATGTCCTATGGGCACGAGACTGAAAAGGGCCCAACCCATTCATTTTCATTTCATTCAACTGGTTATGAAGAAATTGTAAAGAAGCCCTTTCTTTTCTCAGAATTATTCTGGTTGAAAATCATGTTGTGGATATGAAGAAATTGTAAATAAGCCTACTGTAGACTGTAAATCATGATGTGCTTATGAAGTAGCTGTAAATCCTATTTGCTTTCCAATATTTTTATCTGACTGTACACAGCAACATACTCGGATCACAAGAAACTGTTAAATTCTGTATGCTTTTCAACAATGCTGTAAACTGGGGCTGTAAAATCATGATAGGCTTACATAGTGTCTGCACATTCTGTAAGGTAAATTTTTTATACTGAATCTTCCAGAGTGACCATAAATGACCTACCCAAAGTAGGCCTAGTTAAACATTCAGTTGTGAAACTGTTTGCGGATGACACTGTTGTCGGTTAGTTCCAAAACTCAACATGTCCACGATAATGAAAGTCAAGAAAATGGGAAAAAAACTATTAACGACATTAATACTGGAATAAAAATTATGAAAAAAATAGGCTAATTAAGTAAGTGATATAAGCTGATCTACAATAGAAGTAATAATCCAGAGTTACACTGCCAACATTGTGGAACTTGCATTATCTCATTTTTTTTAAATTTGTGGACATGTTGAGTTTTGGAACTAACCGACTCAAAGACGCCCAACAACAATAATGGAGTTCAGAAACTAAATGAAGATTTGGAAGAAATTGCTAAATGGGTTCAAAGTAACAAATTGTGCCTTAATGTAAACAAATCTAAAGCAATGATAATTAATATGATTAATGATGTGTCTAAAAGCTTTTGTTGTAATACAGTTGTCTATGCTGATGATACAACTTTCCTCAATATTCATAAAGATAATAAAATACTTTCAGATTTAGTTCAAAACACCCTAAAAAAAGCACAGCAATGGTTTCAAATAAATGGATTTTTTATGAATGAAAATAAAACACAAAATATATTTTTTAGTCTAAAAAATCAGGACGATGTGTTGTCAAACTCAACTGGAAATGTCAAACTCCTAGGAATAACTCTAGACAGACATCTTACCTGGAATTCACATATAGATCTAATATGTAGCAAACTATCTAACATGATGTATCTACTGGCAAATTTAAAAAAAAAATCATACCAAAAGAATATGTACATATGGCTTATTACTCATTCTTCCAGAGCGTAATGAGGTATGGATTGATACTATGGGGAAGTAGTTCCAGAATTGATAAAGTTTTGATAATCCAAAAGAAAGCGGTTAGAATATTGACTGGTGCGAAAGTAAGGGAACATTGTAAACCATTATTTGTAGAAATGGAGATTCTAACTGTCATTAATTTATATATATATATATATATGATGTTTTATGTTTAATAAGAGAAAATTTACATATGTACCAAATGAGACAGCAAATTCATAATCATACAAGAAGTTCTAACAAAATAGACAATAATCTGTGGTTCATGAAAGCTTATATATCAACCACTGCTATTTATTATAATGACTGCAGACATTGGGACAAAATTGAATGGGGCCATGCTAATAACGTATGCAGATAACATGTCCATAGGTACTTGTGGATAGATACAGGAAAAGACAACCGTGCACGCATGCGCTTTAGTGAGTGGTGAAGCAGACGACAGCGACATGCACATGTTTTATGTTTGCGAGTGAAGAGGAACGTGTTTGTTAAAATGTTTGTTTGCCAAGAGTAAGTGTAAGGAAAGCTTCTTTAATTGCAAAAAGTGACATAAATAATAAATTCAGTGGAAGAAATAAATGTTCTAGCCAAACAGATAGCCCTCATACCGCACTATTGAAGGCAGTGGAGCAAACTAAGGACTCTGTGGCAAAATTAACACCAAAGGACATTTCGGCACCATCAGAAATAAAAATACTACCTCAAAGACTATTTTCTACAAAGAAACGGAAGACACATCCATGATCCCTTGTAAAACCTACAACTGAAGCTCAGACCATTGCTGCAAGCTTTATTATTGAAAATAAGTCAAGTTAATAATAATAATAATAATAATAATAATAATAATAATAATAATAATAATAATAATAATAATAATAATAATAACAACAACAACAACCATCAATGGGAGTGACTTTGATAGTTTTTTCCTTTAATCTGTCATAGTATCTGAAACGTTCTCTATGCTTAAAGAGAAAATCCCCAGTAGTAATACTAAAAAAGCTGATAATGTGCCATGGCTTCAAAGTAAAAATATACTGCATAATCCTTCACACACAATTGCTGAGTTGCTCGTTATTGTCAAACAACACAGTAGAAATTACAGAAAATATGAACTTGATGAGCTGGCCTTGCAAATGGGACTTGAAGTAGTGCGTCTCCCCCCTTATCATTGCCAGTACAATCCAATAGATCTCTTATGGGTGCAAGTAAAGGGTGAAGTGGCCGAAAAAATTGTAATTTTAAAATTAAATTTTTGCCACAGAGTCCTTAGTTTGCTCCACTGCCTTCAATAGTGTGGTATGAGGGCTATCTGTTTGGCTAGAACGTTTATTTCTTCCACTGAATTTATTATTTATGTCACAAACACCTGCTCCAGAGACCTCACTCTGCTGATGATGCAGGAACACCACCTGCGAAACGGCCGTCCAGAAGTTTACTAAGGTAAATAAAGTGCATTAGAGAAAGTGTTTTTATTCAACTATAAGTAATGTGTCGGTGGAAGACTGGCAGAATTGCGTTCATCATGCCAAAGCACTGCAAGAAGAGGACTTTTTAAAAGAAGGGCTACGAGATAACTGCATCGAAAACATCATTACTCGTTTGTGTGACGACAGTGATGACAGCAGTACCGATGATGACCTTGATGGAGAGGAAAGCAACGAAAACTGAGTATTCTACTTGGTAAGCCACTTTTTCTGTTTTAAAATGTATTAATAATTTGTTATTTATTTATTCGTTGGTACCTGTACTTTACAGGTCATGTCATTTATAATGTTTATTTTATATTATATACAGTATTTTATTTTATATAGAAATTACGTGGAACTTCATCCACACAGAGAGAATCTCTCATTGTAGGATGTCATATGAGTATGTGCAACAGCGCAGCTCCTCCACGCAGAGAGGAATATTGTTGAGTGGGGGCATCATAGACGTGAGAAGTTGTGGCCTTGAAACCTTGGGCGAATATGAAAGCACTATAGTTAAATAACTTCAAACTCAACATAAATCTTGAATGTAACACATGGGGACCTACAAATTTAGTTACAAATTTACTAATACCTGTCACCTGTAAAGTTGTAACTTTTATGAAACGGGCCCTGATAGAATATAAGTTACAAGTTTTGTTAGTTTATTAGTTCCTTGTATTCTTGTACATTGAAGTTTGTGTGAGTTATCACTTACCAGATACTGTGCGATATAATGTAGAATTCTGAATTAATCTATGTACTCCAATTTTTAATTTGTTTTTAAGATCTTTAGTCTCATCAGATATAAAAAAGAAATATTTACATTGAAATCTAGACAGAATTACGGCCTTGGAAAATGAAACATGTACCATATATCTACAGATAAGAAGAGGTATAAATTTTCATCAAAGTTTTATAGTTTTAGCATATATTTGTCTTATAAGATGATCCCCCCCCCCCAACTATGAATTTCAAAACATGCATCAAACAGAATTGTCTACATGTTGACCAGAGAAACCTTCTTCCTGGAAGATGTGAGACACAGGATGATACTACCAGCCACAGGACATATAACGAAGCAATAGCTCGAAGGAAGCTGAAGGAAAGGGAAATAGACAGCAACTTCTTTGCAATGGATGCCATGGTGAACAGAGAGTGGACTAATAGCAACCAACCACAAAGATATGCAAAAATGAAAAATTCCACGACCCACATGAACAATGCATGAGTAAAATATGTGAACAAAAGTGTGAACTATATCATTACAATCTGTGCAAGAAAAGGACAGGTACACTAAGTGAACTCATAAAAGGAAGTGAATAGGCACTACGTGAATGCTCATTCGAGTGCATTTTCTTTATTATAATATACGTTCCAGTAATGTCCAATTTCTTTTTAAAAAGGGCTTCATTAAGTTCAGTGGCAAAGGTAACAGTCATCACCCAAAATAAAGTAGGCATCAGGAAAATTTAGCTTACTATTGTCTATGACTATAGCTGATTTAAGCGTGGACAACCGGAATACACTTCATCACTGGCTCTTTCCATTGGTTCCCACATCTAGGTATAAAAATGTGCAATCGGTATCTACCAATGCCAAAAGTATAAAGCTATAAACTTCTTTGTAGTTGTAAAACTTAGAGCAACTCCCAGGCAGACGTTTTAAGGTCATATGCTTTCTGTCAATAGCATCACAACAACAACAACAAAAAAACAAACAAACAAAAAATCCATTTTGTTTCAAAATATTTTTGATGGATTAAAGAGGCCACATCACAACATAAAGTTGTTCCTACTTTTCAAACACCTAATACAAAAAAACGGTGTGTAAGCAAGTTATCTAAAGTTTAATGTGTGATTGAAGAATTGTAAAAAATAACTGAGTCGCCCATCAACTTCAAACTAAGTCCAGCCAGACAAGGTTGACATATTTGGAAAATATGTTGCAGCTCGGTTGAGGGACCTTCCCATGAGAGACTTACTTGCCAGGACTGAACTAGGACTGTAGGCCAGCTGGAACAGAGATTTAAATCTGAGGGTTTTGCAATAATATATATTCAGGAAGCCTGAACTCTGAATACTTAAGAATAATATAAACACTTAACAAAATATGATATATGCAATTCAATACAGTTACTATTTCTAGGAGCCACACAATGCTCCTGCCAGATAATATTTGCAAGCGCTAGCCACAGTACTGTTCACTGCACGTGTCGACTAGGCTATAAAGACAATGGAAATCATTGTAAATTACACTAAAAATACAATATGATTCCCGGAACTTCACACGCACAGCTGCCTTCACTACAGGAGCCAAATAGGTGTGGAATTGAAGATGAGCAATAACTATATAGAGCGAAAATTGTCCTGAATCAGAAGCAATTGTGACGCGTGCCTATATCTGCTGAATCTCGATCTCAACTAACTGAATACTGGACTGGCGTGGTAACGCTACAAGCCAGCACCTGCACAGGAAATGATAAGCACAGCGGAAAAGAATTGGCGGCTCGCGCCAATTACCACAGAGGCAAATTTGAAACAATATAACTTATAGACTCTTGATCTAACAGTTCGCTGTTGAATCATACTTTTTAAACGGTCACTCAATCATCGCCATGCAACGTGCATTCCATACCCACTTCAATATTGCGCCCCGTGATAATGTTCCTGGATGGCAGTTGATTGTTTCATGGGTAAACAACTTTAGGAAAACAAGTAATGTGAAGAAGGGGGAAAAAAAAAACTGGACTTCCACGAACAGCAAGGTCAACCCAAAACATTGACATGGTAAGGCTTTCTGTTTTGCGATCCCCTCAGCACTCTGCCTGTAAACAAGCAGCTGCTGTTGGGTTGTCTGCTCGTTCTGTGAGGCAAATCCTTCATGAACAGCTAAAAGTTCATCCCTGCAAATTGGCTGTGGTGCAGGAACTTAATCCATGCAATTTTGTTGCTCGAGAAAATGGATGTGAGGCCTTTTTGGAATGCCTCATGACACACTTGTTTTCTTCAGTGATCAGGCTAACTTCCATCTTTCGGGATCTGTAAATAAGCAGAACATGCGCTATTGGAGCCCTGATAACCCCAGACATCATGAGCGTCCCCTACATTTACAACGTGTAACTGTTTGGTGTGCATATCACGAGTTGTAATAATTGGTTTATGATTTTTTTAAGAAAATGAACGGGAAGTTTCGGTGACTTCTGACCATTATGTCCACATGATTCAGGAGTTTTTCCTGCCAACACTCCCACAGATGTGGGAGATGTATGGTTCCAGCAGGATGCTGCAATGGCACACACAGTGCGTGTTTCAATGACTGTTTTGCAGAATCACTTCCCAGGACACCTCATCTTCTTGAGAGGCGATCTGCACTAGCCAGCACAGTCCCCTGATTTAGCCCCCAGTGACTATCTTTTATGGGGCTATCTAAAAATCACTTGTTTACAATGATCGTCCCAGGACCCTGGCTCACCTGAAGAACAACATTTGTCAAGCTATTACCAACATACCCGTCGATATGCTGTAAAAAGTTATATGAAACTTGTAAGTTCGGTTAACGCAGTGTATTGAGAATAATGGACATCATCTGCCTGATATCTTTAAAACTGTGTAAACATAAAATTTAAATATATTTGATGCTGTTCACAGAATTAAATATATATCTGCATTACTTTTTTTAAAATTTAATTTCTAAATAAGCAAGTTGCTCTGCCCCACCCTGAAATAGGGTGCAAGAAAAATTAAGCAATGTTGGCAGTGGTTGTTTAACTATTGTTAGCTAGACATCATCTGTGAATGAATCATACATGGCTGTAACCGCCCATTACATTGATAAAAGCTTTGAGCTTAAATCTGTCTTACTGGGATGTGCTTCTCTCAATGTAGCTCATACCAGTCAGAACCTGGCAAGCAAAATGAGGAGTGACAGACAGTTTTAATCTGATAAAGTTCTGGTCATCATGACAGACAATGCTGCAAATGTTACCAGTGTTGCAGTGGAAGCATTTAGGATGTTATGCACATATATTAAATCTAATTGTGCAAGATGGGATAAAAGTGATCTAACCGCTTTAAGAAAAAGTGAAAGTGGCTCACTTCAAGAGATTGACCACAGCCACACAGAAATTTCTAAAATTTCAAAGAGATTTGGGAATTGAATCCCCAAAAAACTCTTACAAGACATGTCAACATGCTGGAATTTATGTTACATGTTAAATCATATTTCATCACTCCAGGATGCAGTACGAAGCACAGTGGGTTTAATCAATGCAGAACTCCCCGTGCTTTCAACTGACAAGTGCCGTAATTGTTTGTTTCAAAAGTTGTGAAACCTTTCGAAGAAACTTCAACAATACTTAGTGTACAGCACTACCCAACTGCAAGTCAGGTGATCATTGTGGTTAGAGGACTATCATCTGTGTGTGATAAATTTATGAAAGATGATTTTTATCCCACTACCACAGATCTCATGCAAGCGCTGAAAAATGGCATGAGTAATAGATTCCATAATTGGGAATGGAGCAAGACTCTTGAAGTTTGTACTTTTCTGTATCCAAAATTCAAAGTTCTAAGATTTTCAAATTCTTCAGCTGGCTACACTGTCAAGTCATTTGTCATTGAACTGGCAACAAAGGAGCTAAATAAATCTAGATCTAGCCAAACAAAAGTGCAAGGTGTCAGAAACATTCCCTTGACTGATAAGTTTTCTATGAGGGAGGATTTTGATAGGCGGTAGCCCAGGGGTACTCCAATGTCGGGAGGCATTATCAAAGTGCAGAAGATATTTAGAAGTGCCGGTACTCCCAAGGAGTGAAGATCCGCTGATATGGTGGAATATGTTTCAGCATGTGGATCCTTTATCATCAAAACTTGTACAAAATCGGTTTAATATGGTTGCTACATCAGTGCCTGTGAACGCATATTTTTTACAACAGGCTTAATCATCAGTGACAGACATACTTGTCTCACATCCCAGAAAGTAGAACAAATTATATTCCTTCATGCAAATAACAAACAGTGCTTTCATATTGTTGTGACATTCTCATTAACATGACAACAACAATATTAATAATAATAATAATAATAATAACCAAGTACTATGAAGCGTGATAGGAAACAATGCTGTACCCCAGGTGTTAACCAATCCACTGCTGTTAATAACAGTACAACCAGACTGTCGGATTCTGGGGAGTTTGTCCAAACATGCAAACAGAGGGTATTGGAGACCTCTGGTCAACTTCGTCCTAAAACCAAAACATTTTTTGGAACATTAAACATAAATTCACTTTTACGAGCAGGAAAATTATATGAACTGGAGAAATGTTTAAAAGAACAGTAGTATCTTCTAATTGAAGTCATTTATTATAATAATTTGGGTGAAAATATAGTTATATATGTCTTTAGAATTACTCAATTCAGCGTATTTTATAACCCATGTGACTGAAAATTGATTTAACGATGTGAAAATGAAATTACTGGAGGTTGTGATATGGAATATTGGCAACGCTGACCGATGTTCGTTCTTGTGTTGTTTGCTCTCAGCTGATAACATACACATAAGTTATTTGCAAAATGGAGGCAAAGAAAAGAGTCAGGAGCACAAATTTCTCAGAAACAGAAAAACATTTATTACTAGAAATTATCTCAAGGTTTGTTACAATAATAGAAAGCAAGCAAACAGATGGGAAGTCAGTTGAAGAAAAGAAAAATGGATGGCAAAAAATTGAAGCAGAATTCAATGTATCTAACCTTGTGGCTAGGACATGCGCAATACTGAAGGCCATGTGGGAAAACATGAAGACGGATACAAGAAAATATTATGCAGCGACAAAAATGGAAGGACTGAAAACAGGAGGAGGCCCATATAAGAAACCAGCAGAAAACAAACTCCTTGAAAAGGTAAAACTTTTAATAGGGGCTACACTGGATGGGTTGCCCTCATCGTATGACTGTGATGCTGACTACACTCACTGGTTCCAGCAGTTGACAATTTTTCTGCTCTAGTATCAAGTAGTCCTGTTGAGGGGCCATCACCTGAGGAGCCATCAGCTACTGCTGCATCAAGTAAGATGGGCCAGGATTTTGATGCTATCTTCAACAGTGCAATTGAAAATGCTGATGTGGGACTACCAGTAACAGTGGAAATGGGACTACTGGTACCGGTAACTGTGAAGCCAAGTGGACAGAATTGGACGCAGTGGACTCCAGCAAAGCTCCGTATGTCTCTGTCGGAGCCCCTGAAACTTCCTGAAGAACCCGGCTGCAACATAACCTCTGTGTCGCAGGCAATAATTAATGCAGCATGTTCTAATGGCACTCCTACACCATGTAGTAGTAATAGAATGAGCAGAAGACGACCACATTTGCAGAGACTAGAGGAGCCAAACAGGCTTATGGCAGCCAGGCTGGAATTAGTTGAATTGGCCAAGAAACATGCCATTGAAGAAGCGGCCATGCGAGAGTCTTTATAGAAAGAACAAATGAGGAGAATCGTTTCAAAACGTATTAAGTGCACTAAAATAAAGTTGTACATAATACGCTTTGAACCGTTCATTCCCGTGCACATAATACGATTTGATCCGATACGTCAACTTTGACAGTGAATTAACACGGGATAGAACATGAAATGTTCCATTCTGAATTGATAGCGTTAAAGAGTGCTTGAGAAATAGGGCGAAATCGTATCAAACTGTATTTTGACCAAGAGTGCACTTAATACATTTTGAAACGATGCTCCTCAAATGAAACAGGAGAGAATAAAAACTAGATTACTGTTACTTCAGTTAAATAAAGCAAAGAAAGACTTTTAATTCCATTGATGTTAAGGTTTTTGTTTTTAACATTGTAACGTTGGAAAATTAAAATTTAATAAGCTTTCTATTATAATTAAAACCTGTGTACTTCTGCACAATTGTGTAGGCCTAACTGTTCAGGTTATGCTCAGAGAAAATTAATGTATTGCATACATTGTAAAAGAAAATTAACATTTATTTAGTTTTTTATTATGTAATTTGCTAACGTCACGTCACTTCCCCATAAGATCCCTGTTGGCTCTAAAAAAAGAGCCTTTTTAGGATGACCTAGCCAACTAGAAATAAAGAAATGCAAAGAAGTAACGTTTAGTTTGAAAGAATAGAAATTAAAGCAGTAGTACAGCTCTAACTACACCAGGTAAAATAAATTGAAATTGAAATCAATATTTGACCACTTAACTTAAAGACAGTATAAAGAGAGATTAAGGAGCAAATGATGATGGTGAAATGTAAGTGTTCTTTAAGTTCCATTTAGAACAACTTTAGTCTCTCATTTAAGTTAAATGTGCCTGGTGAAATTGGCCCTTAGACATGTAATTGAACAAATCCTTCCAAGAATCTCTTAGTGCAACCAGAGTTCAGTCTGTTGATGAGCATATGATCAGGTTCAAAGGTCATAATATTATGCAGCAGTATATAAAAAATAAACCAATCAAATGGGGTTTCAAAATGTGGTGTAGGTGTGATTCAAAAACGGGCTATCTATTCGACTTGGTGTGTCAGTAGTTCTATAACTGACAAAATCTATATCCGGACTGGGATGTGAAATTTACACAGATAATCTTTTAAACTCTCCAGCTTTGCAATATTATTTAAGTTTAGAAAATATCAGATCCTGTGGAACAGCACGCTCCAACCATAAAAACATGCCAAAGTCATTCCTTCCAGACAAGCAAATGAAAAGGGGTGGTACTTACAGTCTTAGTAGCAATGGACTGACAACCCTCAAATAGATGGACAACAAGCCAGTTTTTATCTCCCCAATACCTTGTTCACCTGTGAAGAGGCAACAGTCTGGTTCTTCTGAGAAGATCAGTGTTCAGTGTCCCTTGATGATAAGAAAGTACAAGTGGATGGGAGGGGTAGATCTCATGGACCAGAAGAAAGTAACATATGGAATTGACAGAAAGGCAAAAATAAAGTATTATCTGAGAACTTTCTTTGATTTTCTTGACACTGGCGTAAACAATGCATATGTAATATATTCAAAATTGGCAAAAGAAACAGGACTGAAATCAACATTATCATCTCTGTAATTGAGGGGGTCAGCGTAACAGTGGTCTATCCCACCTTTTTATAGTTTAGAGAAAAAAGTAAGTTCAAGTTCTACATTGTAGTTTTTCGTACAGTTTGAAAAATGCAGTTTTATTGGTCGTGGAGTGTTCTATGATGCTTGGTCAACTTAGCTACAATGTTACAAATAGTCTACTGTTCAGAGTGTTCAGAGATATCAATTTTATGAGACGCTGCAACACGGTTTTCTTGGTTAGACCACTGTTGCATGTGAGGGAATTTCTGGCCAAAAACAACATGGCAATGATCCTGCACGCTCTCTACTCGCCAGACCTAGCCCTGTGCAACTTCTACCTGTTCCTGAAGAAGAAAATCAAGTTGAAAGGGCGATGTTTTGACTTCACTGAAGGCATCCAAATGGAATCTGAATGGGTCCTGAACACCCCTCACCCTGCAGACTTCCAGGAGTGCTTCCAAAAATGGAAACAACACTGGGATCGTTACATACATGTCTGAGGTGACTACTTTGAAGATGACGGAGGACTTTAGGATGTAAGTATAGTTTACAATGAAATTCTCGGATATTTTGGGTACCACCTTGTATAATGTTTGCAAAACGTAAATCGTTATGCCATCATGTGTAAGTGTGAATTTTAAGTAAATGTTTATCAATAAATCAGTAAATGAAATAGATGTGTTTTAAAATATTTATGCTTCTTTAATTTCTAATAAGAAATCAATTTCATTTTAAGAAGCAATCAAAAGATACCTCAGTTAAACCAAGTTGTTTTAAAAGATTATTTACTGTATTTTAAATTTGGTTAATAATAATAATTATTTTTTTCAACTTGCTTCCAAGTTTTCTTTATACATGAACCATGCAGATTTATCTCTGTACAAATATGCAACCTTCAGAATGCACTGTACCGTCCTGGAGTCTCCTTCCATTTACACATCATTAGGGTGGGCTCGTTAGAATAAGATAGCAACCTAGGAAGAGTCCCCGGCCGTTCGACCTGATGCTGTAGGGAGAAGAGGCCCTGCTGCATCTGGAGGTAGTCAAGAAGCTGAACAAGAGAAGGGATCAGCTGGACGCCATTTCTTCTGATTTCTATTGGTGATCAACAAGTAAGGGAGTTTGGTAAAGGAGTACCAAAAGGTAAATTATAGTGTGTAGAGGTGGGGGTGGGGGTGAAATCTGTGTTAGCCTGAGCGTGTTACTCTTCAAGATCCGTGTCTCGTTTTTCTCTGCTTAAATCAATTTTTGGTAGTCATGGTTGCTCTTCTTTTGTTCTAAATAATTTACTTGTGCAAGTCAATAGCAGATTTTGTGGGTCCCTTTTGGACTTTCATCTGTTTTCACCCAAAAAAAATCTGATGTGAAAGTCACATAACTTCCTATGCCCAAATAAAAGTTAGCAGTATTCACATATCCTTGTACAGAATCGCAAGACACAATTTTACGCTAATTATCCTATAAATACCTCTTCTTTCAATGATGCGACTAAAAGCGCAGTCTATATAACAAACTTTAAAAAAAAAAAAAAAAATGACTGCAGACGTTTATTGAACTTTCTGCCGTAAAATATAATTTCCGAAATTTATCGAATATTTCCCTCAGATACATCTTTACTCTATGCATGGCCAACAATACATCTTTCTCACTTCACATTCTTATATAAAATAAGAGGCCGTGAAAGAGCGCGAATTCAGTTGTTCATCACGCAAGACAAACTTTCTACAAACAGTGGGTGAACAGTGGGTGGCTTGTAACTACCCTCAGAGAATTTTCTCGAAAAAATGTTTCAAATAAAAGTTTTAGCTCTTAGTATAAGCAACCTATGTGCAAAATTTAAAGAAAATCGTTAGAGCCGTTTTCGAGAAAATCGCGAAAAACGAAAATTTCTTCATGTAAAGTCCCCTTAAAAATAAGAGAAAATAGTCGCCAATCTTATCCTCACATCTTCAGAAGGTACCTGACCCAAATACGAAATTTTGTTTTCATACGATTTTCCGTTTTGGAGCTAGCTTGTTCACAGATTTTTCCACACAGACACACAGACACGTTTCCAAAAATAGTATTTTTGGATTCAGGGGGCCTTGAAACGTGTATATATGCTAAAAACTCAACTTCGAATTTTGGGGTCGAAAACAATACTTCCTCTACCTATAGTACCTATGGTACGGGCAGAGGAAGTAAAAAGTTTATAAAGTAGAAGCATTTCTACAGAGTGCTTCAGAAAAATGTATACACACTTTGAACTATTATAGAAAATTTATTTCCTGTTCTACAAGGTTAAATTTCTGGGAGAAAGTAATGTTATATTTTGTCAACAGATGGCAGCAGAATAGATTCAACAATCATCCAACAAACATGCCATAATCATCCAACAATGAAAAGTACCAAACAATGCTTGCTCATTCCATATTCCCTGCCATTCGTGCATTATACAGTTTTATTACCAACAAGATGGCGCTCCGCCGCACTGTGATGAGGATGTATGAGCATACCTGGACCAAAATTTGCCAAGGCAGTGGATAGGTTCCAGGGAGCCAATCGAGTTTTCTGTACGCTCTCCAGACCTTACGCCACTGGATTTCTTCTTATGGGGCAGAGTAAAAGATGTGTACGGAGTCAGTGGTGACTCGTACTCAGAAATGTATTGATGCTAAAGGCTACCATTTAGAACATATGATCATTTGAACATTAATCACACTTTCATCAGAGAGTCATTTATTTTTCAAATTGGACTTTAAGCTTTCCATTTCCAGAAATTAAACCTTGTAAACGGAAAATAGATTTTCTATGACACTTCAAAGTGTGTATACATTTTTCTGAAGCACTCTGTATATATATTTTTTATAGTTTTCTTCTTATTGCACTTCCAGCTCGTATATCACAAAGATATCTCCTTTTTTTAAAGGCGGAACCAAAAACGGTAGATAGAGAGCAGTACACTGCAAAATAATATATTGTAAATTCGTACTCTTCTTCTACTTCTTTTATTCATTAAAGGTATTTAAGCTGTGTTGTGTCGTCTCTCTCTAGGGGTTTTTATTTATATTTGTTATAATTATATAAGTGCATTAATAGAAGAAAATTCTCAGATTACTTTAAAAGATATCTGTGAACATGTGAGACCAAGAAATACATATTACAGTATCACATCAGACCATGTCTAAATCTCTTAATGGGAGCATAATTTCATATAAGCAAGTACGCATTCATCCTGAAGGAGTGAATTCTGTTGAGAATAAATTGAAAAGGATAACATACGTAAAAAAAGTTCTTGAATACGTAGGCCAACGGAGACATTTAATTTTCATCAATGAAACAAATTTCAAACGGTGTTGCAGAAGAAGCATGGGACAATCCTGGCATGGAGATCGAGCTATTGTGAAGGTAGCGAATAGTAAAGGACCAAATCTTCACATTGCAGGCTGTAGTTCTGCAACAGACTTTGAATTTTGGCAACGAACACGAGGTTAATTTAAAAAGGAAGATTTCTGCAGGTTTTTGAGACATTATCTGAGAATTGTAGCAAATAAAAGACACAACATGCAAGACATTGTTGTTATCGTTATAACAAGACATCGTTGAAAAGACATTATAAATAATGCACCTGCTCATTCCTGCTGTGAAGAAATCTAGTGGGAAGATTAATTTCTAGGAGTTGAAATTTGTTGTTTAGCCCCTTACAGCTGCATGTTGAATCCAATAGAACACATCTGGAGTATCATAAAGACAGACATCAAGGAATGTCTCAGAGAGACCAACGAGGGAAGATCCTGCTGATGTACTAACCCAGAGAGAATTCAGACTTCAATACTTGGAGAGGACCAAGCAGATTTTCTATGACACTTCAAAGTGTGTATACATTTTTCTGAAGCACTCTGTATATGTATTTAAAAGTTGTCTTCTTATCGCATTTCCAGCTCATTTATCACAAAGATATCTCCTTTTTTAAAGGCGGAACCAAAAACGGTAGATAGAGAGCAGTACACTGCAAAATAATATATTGTAAATTAGTAGTACTCTTCTTCTACTTCTTTTATTCATGAAAGGTATTTCAGCTGTGTTGTGCCGTCTCTCTCTAGGGGTTTTTGTTAATATTTGTTATAATTATATAAATGCATTAATAGAAGAAAATAGGACTTCAGATATCATTTGAAAAAACCGAGATAATGGTAACAGACCCACTAGTAACCAATCACATAACAATAAACAACAAGAAAATAAAATTAGTAGAGCAATTTAAATACCTAGGAGAAATTATAACACATAACCTGGACGAGAAACCTGCATGGCAAGCGAGGACTAATAAAATGATAAAAGCTCAAAAATTAACATGGTCTACATACAATAAAAAATGTCTATCGATCCAAACAAAATTAAAACATTACAAGACGGTGGTTCAACCAGAGGTGACATATGGAAGCGAAACTCTTTTTAAAATCACCCAGAAAAATAGAATAGACAAAATCCTGAAAGTAGAGAGAAGAATAGCTAGAACATGCATAAATAAAAAATACCAAAAAGATGGACAGTGGCGGATAATACCAAATGAAATGGTGTACAGAGAACTAGAACCTATCACAGATACTATACGGAAGAAAAGGATCTCTTTTTTTGGTCACATTATGAGGACACCAGAAACTCGACTGACAAGAAAAATTATAGAGAAACTCTGGAATATGAAGCAACAAGTAGGATGGATTACAGAAATTAGAGAGGATATGACAGAATTAGAAATAACTTTGGATGACTTGAAAAACAAAACAGGAAATTCAAGGAAACTTAAAAATATTAAAATAAGATTTAAGCCAAAAATAGACAGACGCCAGACAATAAAGAGGGTATTTACAGATGAAGAGCGACAGAGAAGATCGGAACGCATGAAAAACTACTGGGCAAATCGGAAAGGAAGACCGAGAAATGATTGACTGAAGTGGTCCAATGAGGCCGTAAAAGCAGAAGAAGAAGAAGAAAATTCTCAGGTTACTTTAAAAGATACCTGTGAACACATGAGACCAAGAAATACATATTACAGTATCACATCAGACTATGTCTAAGGCCGGTATTCATAGTCGGCGACTTAAGAACCGACTTTATAAAGCTGAACTTATTTGACAAGTCGACTTATGTGTTTTTCGTATTCATAGTCTTCTTTAAAGTCGTACTTTATTAAGTCTGACTTCATAAAGCTCTACTTATTCTACATACTAAAGTCGAACTCAATAATATGAAAAATCACGCGTTCACTGCCGTAACAACTGAATTAGCCAATCGTGTTTAAGATTTTTCTGATTTTATGTAAAGCAAAGCCAACTGAGTACGTATTTCGCTATCGTGATATAAAAATACAGACGGCTCTGTGCATTGTAAACAAAGAATTCAATTCATCCAGTCATATTATGCAGCGTGTAAGTAAACTAATTAATAGTTTTTTTGAGAATATTCTGCGTATATATTAGCTTGGAGATCGTTCAGAATTAATACCGGTACGCTTATATATTTATTTCGATATTAATTATTGTTTTAGAGAGATTCAAAACAGCTTAGGAAGCTTTGGGCCGATTTGAAATGCCAGCAGAGAGAAATGCTGGTGAAAGATAGGCGATTGATGTCGTGTATAAAATAAGTCCACCTGTTGTAATGGATTAACCAACAGAGTAAGGTCACCTGGTGAAAGAAAAAGACTTGAAGATGGCTGAATAGCCGAAATATATTGTCCAATATACGAAAATTATCTTATAAAATTGACAGATATAATTTTTAATTATGTTTTATAATATTGACAAATATAAATTTTAGATTTGACAAAGCTATGAGCTGATATTTTAACAAAAGCATTTTATACGAGGGAATAGGTGGAATTATTTTATACACGACATACAAATCCCTCGTAGGAGATAAATAACATGAAATTTATCAACACAAATAGGCGATTGATATTTCCAAAATTGTGTCTGCTTGAAACGAAATCTCTTTTTAAATCCATTGGCACTGTAGAATTTGAATAGATTCATCATGTTTCGCAAATAACGCTTTGGGGCGTGAGTTTCTTCTAATACTCGCCAAGATCCTAAAAATTACTATCCATGGTACTGGCTTAAACTGAAATAAGTCAGGGGGACCCTTGACTTGATAAAGTACGACTTATTTCGACAAATAAGTCGTAATTTAGTGACTATGAATACCAATAAGCTCAACTTTGTCAAGTCTGACTTTATAAAGTAAATACGTCATAAGTCCGACTTGTTTGTGTCAGAAATTCAACTTAAGACGAGATTAAAGTTCGACTTGGATATAAGTACGACTTATTGCGACTATGAATACCGGCCTAAATCTCTTAATGGGAGCATAATTTCATATAAGCAAGTACGCATTCATCCTGAAGGAGTGAATTCTGTTGAGAATAAATTGAAAAGGATAACATACGTAAAAAAAAGTCCTTTAATACGTAGGCCAATGGAGACATTTAATTTACATCAACGAAACAAATTTCGATCTGTATTGCAGAAGAAGCATGAGACAATCCTGGCATGGAGATCAAGCTATTGTGAAGGTATACAGATTAAACTCTACTAAACAGATTATCACTCCTCAAATGTGTCTTCACGCTGTCAACCATGTGCAGAAACATTATCCTGCAGCTATGCGAATGGACAACATGCCTCTGGGAAACTGAATTCTGTGTAACCATTCATTTAAGTCAGGCCTATGTGTTTATTTTAACATTGTTAATTGTACCGAAATAAATATTACCATTTACAAAATTTAAATTACTTTTCCTGAATTAAAAATTACTTTTTCCGAAATTAAAATTACTTTTTTCTGAAATTGAGGTTGAAAAGGTGTAGTTCATATTATGTTTACCGTGAAGGTAACAGTAGGAAAGGCCCCAATGAAGCCTGTTTCTTTTTATTTCACTACCTAAAGTCTGTTCCCAAAAACATCAGAGCTAGACTGTTCTGTGATAATAATTGAGGACCGTTTTTTCAAAACTCGCTTTATGCATTTTTTTTTAAAATGGTTTTATTGTGTTAATACATACTGTTTAGCATCCTCTAAAAGCCTATGCAACCGGCTTTAGCAAAATTTGCTTTATTCCGAAGTTATAGCACAGAGAATACAGCTTGTTTTTGCAAAACTCGCTTCATGCATATGTAGTGGTCTTTTCAAAACTCGCTTTATGCTCATAATTTGTTTAGTGCACGAGAGATGTCAGAGCAAGCATTTTTTTCACTGTGTTGTGGCACTCCTGGAATAGGTCAGAACAGGTATTTTTCTGACTATGTTATGGCATTCCTGGAATTGTTTTGCTTGGCGGTAGATTGCAAGGCATATTATTGTATTCCGATTTTTTTATTAAAGCTCTTATTTGCGTTGGTTGCCAGTTACCGCCATTTCGTAGAAGCTATGTGTAGAAGACTAGCCATTTGTTAGCAGTGACCATGGAAGGTGACGGTGAATATAATATTGCTGTGAGTGAAACACTTGGTGGGCGTAAAAAAAGAAAAACAGAGCAATCAAACATCTCCCAAGCAAAATCATCACGATATTCAAAGCAAAATGCTGCGCTTGATATTGATTGCCGGCATAGTGAAAGGAGTGGGGCAAGCAACAATGGAAGGAAAGACTGTCATGCAGGTGATCTCGCTTATAATGACCTAAAATATTTCAATAATCTATTATATTCTGCAGGAGACAAGAGCAAACAAGATGCATTCCTTCTTACTTATATGGATATCTCAGCACCAGCTAGGTATGTTGTAGATCCTACTGAAGCTAAAGCCTCTAAATCAGTGTCTATCAAGTATAAGATAAAACTCCGAGATGGATCGCTAGTACCAGTTTGTGCTGCCACATTTCAGAAAATAACAGGTGTATCGCGGGATCGCTTAGCTCGGATTGCTCGGTACTATCAAGAACATGGGACTGCACTACAGGAACGAAGAGGTGGCTCAAGAGCAACACAAGCTGACATCATTATGACCCAACAAGTGAAAGAGCACATTAAGAAGTATAAGTGTAGAGAGTGTCATTACAGCAGAGGGAAACTGAATAGGTCATATTTGCCCCCAACATTAAATGTAAATATAATGTGGGAAAATTTTTGCAAAGAACAAAGACAAGCAGGCAATGAAAGCTGCTCTGTGTCAAAATTTAAGACAGTATTCTATAAAAATTTCAATCTCGGCTTTGGTAACCCTCATAGTGACACTTGCTCAACATGCAAGGAGCTTGAACTGAAAATAAAGGTTGCAGAAACCGAAGAATGCCAGGAAGTGTGTAAAACTAACCTGCGCTTGCATAAAGTCCGTGCAAAGAAGTTCCACAGCATCATGAACACCTACTCTGAAGATACTGTAAAAGTGGCCTTTGACATGCAGCAAAATCAGCCTCTACCAAAGCTCTCTGTAGGTGAAGTGTTTTACACACGACAGGTATGGTTCTATAACCTGACTGTGGTGATACATGAACCAAAACAAGATACTGATAACATATTTCACTATACTTGGTGTGAAACTGAAGCTGGAAGAGGTGCAAATGAAGTCGCATCTGCGCTACAACATTTCCTCCTACATTATTTAGAAAATAGGATTGGAGATCTTGGTAAGAAAGGATTGAAACTTCAGCTTTTTTCAGATTCGTGCAGCAGCCAGAACAAGAATTCTATAATGCTGTGTGTGCTGTGAAATTTTATGGAACGCACTAAAGTATTCTCTGAACTTACCCACTATTTTCCCATTCGCGGACATAGTTTCATGCCACCCGATCGTGTATTCGGTAGAGTTGAGAAGGAATATCGGAAGAAAGAAGAGATCATATCACCTTGTGAATACAGGAATATTCTAGCGAAGTTTAGAAAGGTGCTGGTGTGGGGAAAAGACTGTTTTCCTACGACTTCAAACAGATTTCTAAACAAATCCTGAAGTCTACCTTGCCTTTCAAAATGATGGATGTAAGAGCAATAACCTACAGCCAAATCAATGGTAAGATTCAATGTTCTGTTAAAACGACGTTTTTCCCAGGATCAGAAGTATGTTGTGATGTTTTGAAAAAGAACATTCCTTCTTTTAAAGCCGTGAAACGTGCTCCCAGTATCCGCAAGGAAAACCATGTGAGTGCAGAGAAGAAGAAGGATGTAAAGAAGCTAATGCATTTCTTCACCATTCCTAAGGATGCTGCAGGTTTCTACAACAACATACTCTCCGCAAGTGGTGAGGAAGATCATGACAGCTCACGGAGAAATTATGAGGATGAAGAGAACCATGAAGTTGTGTAGAAGAGAAAAAGAAGTATAATTTTAAAAGTTTAATGTAAAAAAACAAGCATTTAATAATCAGGTATCACTGATTTAGTTTGAGCATAAAGCGAGTTTTGAAAAAGAAAGCTGTTTTTCTATTCCCAGCAGCTGACAAACTATCAATAATGTTATGTATGTGCAAAGACTATCCTAAAATATGTTCACAACTGTACGAAAATTGCTGATTGTAAACAATTTTTACTTTTGACCTTGCGTGTTAATTAAAATAATTTGATTCCTGTAAAATTTTGTTTTTTGCATAAAGCGAGTTTTGAAAAAACGGTCCTCAATTGTTCTGGGCAGAACAAAACAGATGCTCAATTAATTAATAGTGCTACTGATACAGCCGGCCAGCTATTTTCATATTTTCGATCAATCAATTTAATTTCCAATGCAAGGAAAACAGGCTGCATTAAATTTGAATTAAAGAAAACCACAAATGAAGAAGTATTTAAACTAAAATTTGATGAAGGAGATGTAAAAGAAAACAACTCTCATTTATTTCTTGGAATATTTATGGACAAGTACTTGACGTGGGAAACTCATGTTGACTCAGTATGTAAAAAGATAGCCAAAGGAATATATGTAATTTTAAATTTAGCTAATTATGTTGACCAACATGTTTTAAGAATTGCCTATAATGGTCTTGTGCTTCCACACCTGGGGTATGGTATTGAACTTTGGGGCTCATGTGGATCCACTTGTCTAAATAGGGTATTGATCTTGCAAAAGAGATGCCTCAGAATAATCTATAAAATGAATAAAATGGAAAGTTGTCGGGAAATCTTTAGAACAAAAAAATACTTTACTGTATATTCACTGTATGTGTACAAGATATTAATATTTATTAAATCTAATATGAATAAATTTAAGAAAAATGAGGATATACATACATATGTAACAAGGTATAAAGAAAACTTGCATTTACAGACTCATAAAATTAAATCAATTGACAAAGATCCACACAATATAGGAATTACCTTTTATAATAAGCTTCCAAACTACACAAAGCACTGTAATGGAAATCTTTATAAGAAGAGATTAAAAGAATATCTGATAAATAAGGCCCTGTATAGTATAAATGAATATTTGCACTAATTGTTTTGAGTATAATTCTGAGTCACTATGTGTTGCCTATTGGTTTTCTTAATATATTTTAACATATTTTATGGAACTTGATACTTCATTCTTGATTATATACTTTATTTGTAAGACAATACTGACGAATCCACATGTACTGTTGTATATTTATGGAGAATAAAGAATTTGAATTTGAATTTGAATAAGAACCAGTCTCTCTGCAGATTCTTACTATCACTTACAGATTCTGGCCGTTTCCAAAAAATTCAGTAATAATACCCCATGTGAAGGCACAGCTTTCTACGCTGTGACAGGAATTTTTGGATTATCTCAAAAAGATGTCGATATGACAGAATTTTCACTATCCATCAGATTATAGAGCACACTGCACAAAGTACTCTCAAAGTAGGCAATTTCTTAGTAAAAGAAACTGAAGCTTCACAAATCCTAGATTTCAAGAACTGTAGGCCAAAACACTATAAGAAAGTTTCAATCTCTGAAGAGACGAGGAGCAAGCCTAGGACTGAAAGAATTAAATTTGCAATCAGCACCTTGTTCCACATTCTGTATTCACATGATAAGAGTTGGATACGAAGTGTAATCGTACTTAGTACTACATTCAACCGACAATATCATACATAGCCCCCTCTCAACTGACAATATGCATCCTACAGTTTAGTCTTCCTCACATAACACGCCCAACTTTAAACTTTAATTACTCCATAAAGGAAATAGCCACAACAAAACCAATTACACAAGTCAATAGCGGACAACATATACTAAAGTTTCATATTCAACACTAAATGTTTTATTAACCCTTTCTATCATTTTAATATAAAAACATTAATAACTCTTTTGATTTTCATCACACCAATTACAGACTAGTATCAATAGAAGCAGAATAAATCACCTCATCCATATAAAACAACCTATACTATGATAACCTTCAGTTATCAGAGTTATTGATACGAATACATAAACTCGGCCCATCCTACTTCCGGTCTCATAGACTGGATGGCAGCAAGACATTTTGACACATTTTAGAATTAATGACCCACGCTCAGTAGCGTCCCAAGCTCTTAGAAACGAACTTTATTTTAAACAGTATAGCAGACCAAAGTCTTTTTCACCAATTAGGAATAACTCAAACATTAACACAACCAATGAGAACTGTTCTCCCCCACTACACCCTAAGGAGATATTAGCACCACGGCCCCAGGACTCAGGATCATTCGATCAACAGACACAGGACCTACTCCACGACACTCGAGACAGAACTACACCACGTAACATTACGATAGAATATTAAGTAACTTCGTGAGATAGTATAATTATTTAGCTCAAAGTGAAATATATCCGCGCGTTATAAATGGAATTGTAGAAAAGCAGCGAAGCGCGTAAGTTAATACCAATATATATAGAGACATTGATAATAATTGATTAAGTGAAAGAATAATTTGTGAAAGTTAAAAAGAATATCCTTTGAGTAGATTTTCCGCGCAACAAAAATAGACACAACGACTTAGTACATGTGAAGATAATTAAACGACGAATAGCGCGTAAGAATAACAAAGTAATTACTTATATAATATTTGATCTAGTTACAAAGTGTTGACAGACTTTAATCGACGAACTTACATCATCTAACCTCAACATTAACATTAATTCTGCAATACAAGTGTGCCGTGTGTTTTTCGGCACCTTGCTTTCTTCTAGTTCTTGTTATACATATTTATTTTTTTTGTATTGTTTACTTACTTTTGCCAGTTGCGTACATATTTTCACTTTCTTTGCGGCAGCCATCTTTCTTTTGTTTAGTGTGTGTTTAGTTTTTCTCTTTCTTCTTCAGCGCCCCCTATATAGTTTTGTTCGCGGGCTTGATTATTTTTCCGGCGCAGCGCCTCTCGCGGCCAGTTCGCGTATACTTCTCTGAGGGGCGTTTCTCGCTCGAAGAGTTCAAGTTTGGATCTAGTGGAAGTGAGACGTGCCCCGCCATCGTCCCGCTGTGAGTCTTCTATCCGGCATGCTGTGATCTCGTAACTTCTTTATTTCAGCAGGTACTTATGTTTTGTTTCTAAATTCTAGTTTTGCTGGTGGGTTTTTGTGTTTTCTAATTATTTTCGGTTTTGCCCACCAGCTTTGAGTTAGTTTTTTTTTTATTATTCCATTTCGCTAGTTTCACGTTAGGTTTATATTTTCTTCGTTTTTTTTCTGTTAAAAGAAGGATGGCTCGCCGGTTAATTTCCACAATTCTTGACAGGCCCTAAGCCTTATGCGTTGGACCCTCAGTCCTGTTATTTTGGATCATTTTGGCTAAAGCTTTTGCTGGTAATAATTATTCTTGAAGCTTTGTATTTTGACTCATGACAGGCCTTAATCCTTATGTGTTGGACCTTCAGTCCTATTGTTTTGGGGAATTTTTGCTATAGCTTTTGCTATTAATGATTATAATTGAAGCTCTGTATTTTCACTGAATATAGGCCTTTATCTGAGCTTTTGGTATCAGTTTCCCTTCAGGATTTTGAAAGCTTGATATTTGTAGTCTATTTTGGATTTTATTGTAATTTTGCTGTAGTAAGCTACCACTCCGTGTAATATAAAATTTGATTCTTGTGTTCAGAATTCTTGTTTTGCATATTGATCGCGCATACTATTCTATCCTGACTTACATGATTTTGACATCCTATAATACAGCTCTTGGGAGAGGCCCTTATAGCACGCGTTTCACAAGTAAAAATCTTTTGGAACAATATATTTAGATCTTGAAATCACCTGAACTATTTTAATTCTCCTAAATTCCTCATACCGACCCCCTAAGTTAACATAACCTCGATATTCTCTAGCCACGACCCAGATAAGAACTCTCATGCTACCTACGATCCTCTGAGCTACCTAGCCGACATCCCTCACTTCATCGTAATAACAATAATACCCCAATTTTCGATCTTTCCCCCAGCAACTGCTATATATGACTTCCCAACGTACAGCAGTAATTAACCAACGGTTATAAATGGCGTCCAATCTTTAGGCCAAATTAACCAACTGTTATAAATGGTCTCCCAACTTGAGGCCAACTAACATCAAACCCACGTACTGCTATAGAAGGCTAATTTTTTAACCTCTGATCACAGTTTTCTTATTGGAACTTGTAAAGTTCAAACAAGGTTAACATATTATATCAAGCTTTTCACATACTACTTACTTACTTACTTACTTACTTACGTGTATTGACAAAATGCTTTTTCCCCGAAGTGTATTCAGTAAAATGCAGTGATTGTGAGGGAATTTTGTCAGGGAAACATGGAGGGAGTTTCAAACTAGAATCCATGAGCATGTAAGGGATGTAAGTAATGGCAAATGTATGATAGAAAACAAACATAACATTGGTGATATAAATACAGGATGGCGCACGAAATGAGTCACTATTTGTTTTTAATATAATTTATCAGTCGCACGAGATACCCGTTTCACATCTCAACCAGCAGTAGCAGAAGAGTATGGAAAAAATAAACGAGTAACCAACTGACTCAAATTTCATGACACCGTTGCTAGGAGACTAGTGTTTACAACATGGCCGACAAAGGAAGATTTACGACGCAGCAATGATCAGCAGTTGTGTTGCTGTTTCATGAAACGAAAAGCATTGTTGTGACTCAGAAGCATTTTCGACAACAGTTTAATATACGATGGGCTCCTTGCAACAGAACAATTCACAAGCTGTATGATAAATCTGTGCGAGAAGGAACAATATTGGAACCGAAGAGACCCCGGCCGAAGCCAGTTTGTTCGCCAGAGAATATGGAAGCAGTAAGAGTTGAGAAACCCCAGCAAATCGTGTAGAAAGGCAGCAGTACAACTGGGAATATCCAGACGCTCCATTCAACGGAGTCTTAAAAGTGACCTCCATATGTACCCATACAAGATGACCTCTGTGTATAAGCTCACTGATGCACACAAGCGGCAGAGACTACTGTTTGCTCGCTGGGCGGAGGATGAGCAACAATGAGGCACATTTTCATTTGGACGGTGTGGTTAACAAACAAAATGTACGCTTTTGGGCTACTGAAAATCCACAAGTGCTTCATGAACAACATCATGCTCCGAGGATTACAGCGTGGGCCGCAATTTTCAGTCACTGACTTATTGGACCCTTTTTCTTTGAAGAAACTGTGAACAGTGAGCGTTACTTGAACATGCTCCGCAATAACTTCATTCCACAGCTTCTTGCTACTGTGTTGCCCTTCGATACACAGTGGTTCATGCAAGATTGAGCAAGGCCGAACTTAGTGCTGGATTTCTTACAGGAACTTTTCAACATGTGGGTCATTTCACTCAGGTTTCCAGGTTGTTTCAATGCCGGACAATTTTGGCCCCCCAATAGTCCTATCTCAACCCATGTGACTTTTTTCTTTGGGGGTACCTAAAGGAAAATATTTTCCCGAAATGTAAACATGATCTAATGGAGCTCAGAAGACTTATTCTCTAAGCATGCAGTGAAATCACGGAAGACATGTGCCGTAGGGTAATCGCTAACATCAGTGTTCACTTGAATGAAGTTAGGAATCAAAATGGTGGTCATATTGAGTATGTGCTGAGTTGACAATAATTTTCCATGGTGTGCTATTCATTGTGGTATATGATTGTTTGGGATTATATTCACAATGAAGTTTGTATTCAACAACAAAATGGTGACTCATTTCGTGCGCCACCCTGTATTTTAAGAACTGAGGATGATTGCGTAAAGAGAAAGATCTATGAAGTATGGAGTATAATCGGCACCCAGGGGGTGTGTTTGAATAGATATGATGGAGATGTAGATGAGGAGTGGTTGGATAGAATGAAGAGACTGAAAAGGGAAAATCCGATGGTAAAAATTCCCCAGGTTGCCTGTTGAATGCATAGAGGAAGCAATATTTGATATTCCAAAAATATGGAAACAAAGATATTTTAGGAACAATGTTTTTATCGATGGTGGGCAAACAAGCTACCATGATGAAATTCAATCTTCCTTATGAGTAGTCCTACTGTGGTGTGTTCAGCTTCCTGAGGAAGACTCTACGGAAGAGTCGAAACATCTTGTGTTCAATCTTTATCCACCGTTTTAGAAATAACTTTTTAAACAACGTCTTTTCACTGTGTTTGTTTTTGTTGTTATACAATACAATGTCATTATCTAAACTTTCTGATGCACAGAAAGAATTTATTAATTTATTTAAGTATCGGCATTACCTCAACACGCGAACGAAGCGCAGATTGGTATGGCATTTGAGGTGTTTGCGTGTCAACATGCAGACTGTTCGCCACGAACCGTCTCCCGTTGGTTTTTTCGACGAACACAAAGGATTTTTGATTTCACATTGGGACATGTACTGTTCGCGTGTCGGAGCGGAACACGAGAGGAGCACAAATGTATAAGCGGCATAAGACTGCGAGATTTCCAGCTGGCTGTTACCATGTTATTTTTATAATTACATTTTAGCCTACCATATTTAATTCTTTTAATATGTAATGTTAATTATAACTGTTTAATTAAGAATAAACCTGACAAAATAATTTTATATGGAGGCCTATAGATTTTTTTTTTCCAAATTTCCTTTTGAAAAATTTGGGTGTGGGTATTATTAGGGGACGGGTAGTATTCGGGTATATACGGTAGTTACATGGCTCCATACAGTGTGTTTGGCAGGCTGGAAAAATACTACCGGAAAAAGGAAAATATTCTGTCTCCTAAAGAGTACCACAGTATGTTAAAGGAACATGGAACAGTGAAAATATTAAATGAAGATTGGCAAGTGAATGATCTGAAGTCCAGATCTCAAATGGTTCTTCGCTCTAAGCTGCCCTTCAAAATAACTAACCAACTATGGTAATATGTTATAAAAAATCTAAGAAGACAGTCACTGTATCGGTAAACAATACATACTTCGGGGACAACATAGAAGTAGAAGTGCTCAAGAAGAAACAGTGAATCAGCAGAAGCCCCAGTGGAAAAATAAAAGACGTCTCCATCTACTAAAATATTTTGAAATGCCAGAAGATTCAAAGGAATTCTACGAAGACATCCTCCAATAAACAAGGGTTCATTACGTACATGTTGGTTTAGGTGAAACTATAACAACCAACTTACTTCATTAAAATAATACTTTTTAAAAATAATAAAACAACATATTGGTATATAAATATATACTGTATATACATACCCTTATATATACTGTATATATATATATACTGAATATATATAATATATATTTTTATTTTTATTTTTTGGCCTTCATAGGACCACCTTAATCTATTTTTGAATATGTTATGTTTTGCTCAAAATGCCATGCTATACTATGTTTTGCATGTTAAATAAAGTAAATTTTGTATTTAATGTAAGAAAATAATCACAGAAAATGTAGAAAATAATACAAAAACTTGGTCCCATAAAGAGCATTTATCGAGTTTTGTAAAAACAAACAGAAATTGCAACTAAATAACAGTAAATTATTAAATTAATTGTTTATTGTGTTAGTACCCCTAAATTAGTTATTGCTTTGACAGATTTTTCTATAAGTGAAAGGTGTGAAATAGGTATTGCTTCTAGGTGTAAAATAAAAAACATGATTTCTGAAAAACTATGCAGATAGCATCTTGTATTCATGTTCATGCCCTTATTAAGTGCCAGTATGGTACTTTATGAGATTGTGTGTGGGGAGGGAAAATGTCTGTCCAGCTGTCCGTCCGTGTGTCTGTACGCACGATAACTCAAATACGCTTAATCGGATTTTTAATGAAACTTGGTATATACCCTATTGATAATGGACCAAATCGGTTGACCGGTAAAGGAGTAAAACCCAATTTAGTGTTTATTTTAAAGGCGCGATAACTCAAATACGCTTCATCGGATTTTCATGAAATTTAGTATACGAATTTATGATGTTTTGGGTACAAGCCTGTTGAATTAGGGCCAAATCTGTTGACCGGTACCAAAATAACGAGTATATCAATATTAATTTTGTAATGAATATTCTTTCATGGCCCACAATATATTAAAAAAAACGTTACAAATTGCCAATCGTATATTGATATTGTTAGCCACCTTGATTGATTTGTTTCTTCATAACGATGTCAGTGTGTGCTAAATAATAATTTAGATAATGTAAATAAACGATTTATAACAATATTGATATTATATTGTGTATTCTATGGTTATGTAGACTACTGATATTTACATTAGGCTACATTTTAATGTGAGTATTTTTTATATGCGTTTCTGTGCAGCAATATAACTAATGTAATTCCTGACAAATAGATATCATATTGACTTTTTATTCATTCATAACCTTTAAGGCTGCTTTAAACTTGAAACAGACATATCAGCGAATCGTAGGCCTATTGCATCATTATTATTATTATTATTATTATTATTGTCAGCACATTTTGTTTCGGGGGGTTTAACTTTGAGATCTATTACAAAATAACTTCATGGGCCTATCATAATTGCGTTTACCACTGATTAAAAAAAAACATACTGGCACTTGGTTATATCAGTTTACCTGATTTTATTATTTAACTGAGTACAGCCTGAGTACAGTGTGTCCACGCTAGAGGGATCGAGAAATAAATGCTCACCAGCATAGGCGTAACCAGGCCAACCATATGGGGGGGGGTTATAACATCCGCGGGGTCTGGGGGGTATGGAATACCCCCCAGGGAGAGGGGGTCCGGGGGCCCTCCCCCGGAAAATTTTAAAAATTAAGATGCAAAACAACGAGTTTTAAGCTTCCGGGGGTCATCCCCCGGAAAATTTTAAAAACTAAGACGCAAAATGAGTTTTAAGCTTCCTACGCTTTATACTTGTATTAAGTAATTTATGGGCAGACTTAAAAAAAATTATACCCTTTTTCTTTTTTTAATCAATGGGGGGGTTCAAACCCCCAACCCCCCCCTCGGTATGCCTATGCTCACCAGTAAAAACGAGATAAGGATATTGCTGCATTCTGCATATGACAGGAAAGGGAAACTCTCCGAGATTGTGCAACACTGTTTTCAGACAGCTGCACGCGCATGCGCGTCAAGAGCTTTTGTCTCGAAAGAAAGCCAGGCACCATTCAGTAGTCGATCGCGCAGTGGAAAACATGTGGACACCGCAAGAGAAAGTTCAGTGCGTGTTATGATTAGCAGAAGAGAAATCTGTTACTCGGGTGCAACACCATGTTCGTCGTACGTGGAATCTGGATCCACCTGGTCATAAAGCGATTCTCCAATGGGACAGAACACTCCGAGAAACAGGTTCTTTACTATCGCAAACTGGCAAACATGCGAAAGTGTCTGTGAATGAGGTAACAATCGAACGTGAGAGAACGGCATTTGCAAGGAGTCCAAGGAAGTCTATCCAAAGAGCTAGTTCCAAACTTCAAATTCCAAGATCAACGATTCACGAGATCTTACACAAGCGACTACATTTGACTGCCTACAAGATCGAGCTTCATCACCACATAAAGCCAAATGATCGTCAGCTTAGGGCAGATTTTGCAGATGAAATGCTGCTTCGAATTGAAAATAACACGTACCTGGACAAGATTGTTTTCTCGGATGAAGCAACCTTTCATTTATGCGGCAAAATCAATAGGCACAACTGCCGGATATGGGGTTCAGAGATTCCCCGTGTTATTCAAGAACATGAGAGAGACACGCCTAAAGTGAATGTCTGGTGTGGATTGATGAGGAACTCTGTCATTGGACCATTCTTCTTCTTAGAGGCTACAGCCACAGGACATGTGTATCTTGACATGTTGCAGAACTTCGCCATAGATCAATTTCCCCCAGGATCGATTTTCCAGCAAGATGGAGCACCAGCCCATTATCATCGACAAGTGCGTGACTTCTTGGATGAACGTTTCCCCGATATGTGGACCGCAAGAGGAGGACCTCTTGCCTGGCCACCCAGGTCACCCGATTTCACCCCTTTGGATTTTTTTTTTCTGGGGATAAGTTAAGGACGTTGTTTATCAAGGAGACAGACCAAGAAATTTGCAGGAACTGAGGGGACGCATCACAAATGCAGTAGCACTTGTGACTCCACAAATGCTAGAGAACATTTGGCGGGAAGTTGAATACCGTTTAGATGTGTACAGAGCCACCAAAGGTGCACATATTGAGTTGCATTGAACATCATCTGAAACTCGGTCAGTTTGTATCAAGTAAAAGTACAAGTTTATGTTACCAATACATCCTGTTCACTAGACATTATCACTTATTTCTCGATCCCTCTAGCGTGGACACCCTGTATTTACAAGTAGAAATGCAACACCCGGTGACTTATTTGCTAAAATCATAGTTATCTTGCAGTTGGAACAGGCCAGAGCAAAAGTAATTGGCTTGACTTCAGACGGCAGTCAGTCCAATAAAAAGACATGGTCTAATTTAAGAATTTGTGGAAAGATCTGGGCATTTTTGGATGAGGAATTTCTTTCACAACAAAGCGTTTACGTCGTACAACAATGAAATTATCAATTATGATTTCTTTCAGCAAGTATACAAATTTGACACTTGTAATGAGTCTGCAGGACTTAGGATCTGTCCAAAACCGACAACGGCTCGCTTCAACCTTATGTCATTCGTATGAATACGAGAATGGCATTCCATTTATTTAGTAACAAAATAGCTAATACAAGTAAGTTTTATCGTGATACAAAGTCTGAAGTTCATAGGAAGTGAAGGAACAAAAGTTTACTAGAGATATGAATGACCTTGATGATGTTTTAAACGCGTCTATTCCTAAAATGGGACTCTAAAAAGAATCAACATCTCATAAGACACTCTTAGAATGTCTTGAAAATTTGAATTAGGAAAAGAAAAACACTTTCCCCTCAGACAGAATACAAGAATCTCTAAGAGTTATTCTAACAAACACTGTGGAAGTGTCAGACTATTTGTGGAGCAAAAAATCCAAAGACGTACTCACTGATAAATTTAATCAGGATCCTTTAGATCACCACTTCAGAATTCTCTGCTCTTTAACTTGTGATGACCAACTTTCTACAGTTGATTTCTTACATCTGCATGTGTTGCAATCTGTTTGTGTTCAAACTGAACTTGCCTTGGTATCGAAAACTAAATGTCAACCAAAATGTGAGTCCTACTTACTTCTTTTGTAAACCAAATCTATAAGGTGTAAAGAAGCAGAGGATAAAAACAAAGTAATACAAAAATCAGTACAAACCAACATAAAAGAAATGTAGTTTTAAAGGATATGCGATGCCATGACTTGGAAGAACTACTTGAAATGAAAAATGGTACTACTAAAGAATGTCTTATTTATTATTTAGCAGGCTACATTGTTAGAAAACCTACTGACATTACTGATTGTGCCTACTGCTCTCTTATGTTGAGGAATAATAATGTCTCCACTTCACCAGCTGCTTGGGAATGGGATTTATCATATACTATTACAAGTAGAGATGGTATATGCGACCAAACTATGTTCAACCAGCAACATGAGGGGTGATATATTTCATGAGTGCCTACATAGTATTGGGGAAAACAATATACATTCAGCAGGCAGCATGGGAAGTTGCCATGAACACACATTAGACATTAGACAATTAGAGAAGATGAGTCATGAATATGCTGCACAGCAGCCGAGGGGAAGAGGCACTAGAGGGTCGCAACGAAGCAGCTATTATGGTCCAGGTGGTCGATCCTATTTCTGACCCCACTTATTTGGACAGAGACGGATTTTCTTCTTCCTCTTCTTCCTCTTTGAGTGATGATATCACATTAGGGTCCAGGAGGTCAGTAGGAGACAATAAGGAAGGAACGCAGAACATTCCAAATACAGAAAATTCAATAAATACAAATAACTACAGAGAATCAGTTGTAGGAGTTGTTAACCATCCAACAACTTTAGAAGTTGAGGAAATAAGTGCCAGTGAAATGGGTAGACCCTGTAGGAAATCACTTGGTATTCGACTACGTTGGTCCTGAGGGTGTGAATCCAGGAGTTGCTGCGCTACTCACTGACAAATCTCCATATGAGTTCTTCTCATTGTTTGTAGATGATCAGGTTATAGATCTAATGGTTGAACAGACTAACCTTTAAGCAACACAAGTCCTGAGCTCTGGAACTGATGTGCCCCATTCATCACGCTTGCATTTGTGGCAACCTACAAACAGAATAGAAACGAAGAAATTCCTGGGAATATTGGGTTATATGGGGATGGTACATGTTCTGGCTCTCAACGTGTTAAAAGTTAGTTTACGTGAACTATTTTTCTAGTCTGTAATTCTTGTAGCTTCATTTGTTCTGTCATTTAAAGTATAATTCTGTGATGTAATTAATGGTTTTGAGTGAAGTTATGCGCGTAGTGAAATGCACAGTAAACTGTTGGAGCTTATTACATTTCGAGCCACGCAACGGCTATCTTTCTGCCTTCTATTGCAGTTTTGATTGTCTGCTCTCAGCTGTTCTTCCATGCTTGACTGGTTTTGTCGAATGTCTGGTTTTGGATGGAGCTGGTTGCTTTGTGTTGAAATGGACTTTCGTACCGTTTCTTTCTATTGGTGAGTGTAGCTGATTTTCGATCTTATATTTCTTGAGTTTGTTAAATATCTTTATTTATTATTTATTTATTTTGATTCTGGTTTATTAGTTTAATGATGACACACTAAATCAAACGATGACACAAGCTGTGGACGAAGCAACAAATTGGTTTCGGGCTAACGATTTATATTTGAATGACAATAAATCACAGAGGCTTGTTTTTTTTCCTTAAGACATAATTCAGATATAAATAGCACTGTGAAATTCCTGGGCATCCATCTAGACAAAAGACTAACTTGGAATCAACACGTCGAATCTATGTGTGTGAGATTGTCAAGAGTCATTTATTTATTGAGACGTTTAAAATATTTGATTCACCGGGAATTTTTAAGAAGTTCTTATCATGCATTTTTTAATAGTGTAATAGCCTATGGGATCCATTTATGGGGTAACAGTTCCAGTATTAATAAAGTTCTTATATTGCAGAAAAAAGCTGTACGCATAATTAGTGGGGTGCCTTTTGATGCTCACTGTAAACCCCTATTTGTAAAAGAAGAGATACAAACTGTTGTTAATATGTATATTTTTTCCTGTTTACTAAAGAACAAAGAAAATTTGTATCAAAATTCTACTAAGTCTGAAATTCATCAATATCCCACAAGATTTAATCATTACTTAGTAGCACCCATACCACGTTTGTCAATTACGAAAAAATGGTTTCATACATCAGCTATTGATATGTTCAATTCATTACCTGTGGAGGCTCATGTTGTTAATAATTCTAGGTATAAGAGTGTTTTATACAAATTTTTAATAATGAATCCATTTTATAATCTTGCTGAATTTTATAATAATTCCGCAAATATTGTATTTTAAATTTGTAAATTAACATACTTGTATATATTGACAATGTCATGGTATCTTAAGATCCGTTTGACAATAAAGACTGATTGATTGACAACTCATTTTGTTGATAGATTACACCACCAGAATGCCAACATTAAATTCTACGGGCAGAAAACCAATGGTGGGAATGAGATTGGGTGGACAGGGAATGTTTTGAAAGAAGGCAACCAGGAGCTCCACGAGGACGTGGGAAAAACCTAGAGAGACGTTTGTCTCATTATTCAGAATATTTTGTTGTCTGAGTATACTATTTCTATTGTATAGTATCAAGGTGGCAATTGTTAAAGTAGCAAACTCGCCACTCGCTCATATCCAGCAATATCTGTGTATGACGAAGTGTGATTTATGGGTGCCATCAAGAGGGCACTGCGCATGTGTTGCTGTGTTAGTGAACAGTTTGCTCTTGTAATGGCGGTTGGATGTGAAGCCTGTTGTATTTGTAATGGATCTGTTGGAAGATTTGTGTTTGGAATTTGATATTATAAACTCCTCTACATGTTGAAACTCTGTTCTGTGTTACATACCCAACCTCTCCAGCAGGTTATGGGCCAGTCCTTGTGCAGACTGAGGAGTTTAGAAGCTGACTTTGAATTCTTTTTGTGAGAAGTAGCGTGGTGCTTGTAGACCATATTTATTCCAGTGTGACTCCGCGATGCGTACTGTAATTCCATATTGCCGCGAAATATCATGTGTACTCCAGAACTTATAAACAAACAAAAAAAATGACTTCACCCCCACCTTACCAACTACCAACTGAATGGTCATCCTCCACAAATTCCGTAGATCTGCCAGTGTTCGGGTCTGCAAAACTACTTTTATTCAGTTGCATGGGATATCAAAGACTATCGACTACTCTCAAAGCAAATGTTGCATGGCTCTCCGTATGCTGTACAAGATCAGCTTGGAAAACATGTTCCAGGAAATCTGACACCTCCTGAAGACACTGAATATATGAAAGAATATATTAGGAGTTTTCTTGTAGAAACCAGTCACTATGCCAAAGCCAATCGTTTGTACCTATATTTGTCCAAAGAACTTAATCTTAGTAAAATGTATGAGTTATACTTTTCACTCTGTAATGAAAAGGATTATGACCCTGTAAAGGAATGGTGCTACAGGGAAGTCTTAATACTAAATTTAATTTAGGTGTTTGAGGCGGAATATGCCTTTAGCCATATTCCATAACATTTTACAGTAATTAATTAAAACATTTCATCTAATTCATATTATACAGGAATTAATTAAACATTGGGAAAAATAAGTATAAACCATAATTATTAAAAGTTTGAGAACTAGAAGCAAATTTGTTGCAAGAAAGGGGAGAATTAATACTTTAGAATAAAGCAAGTACAAGTAACGGTAATAATAACACAGTCTGAGTGGACAAAGGCAGGTTGTCAATCACTCGAGCCAATTCTGTGTATTTGTATTGTGTTCAAAATTTAACTTATACAAAAGAATATCAGATAACAGCCGATTTTATTGTTCGAAGGGGAGAACCCAGCTCCACTTCGACACTAGGTGAACAATAGGGTGATTAAGGTTCCAGGAACGGGAAACCATCAGGAAGCCGTGTTGGCGTGGTTCTAATAACCAATATTCTTCCGCAAAAGCGGAATGATATTAACAGGTAATAACCAATGAGAATAAGGGACTAATTTGTGTATCTGACGTCAGTACGAGGCTTCTTGGTAGGTGATGAAATTCGGTACAAGGGAGAAGAGCTGAGAGCTCCATAGGATTCGGTCGCAAAGTTTTTGGAGGCCAGGAGGCCATATCCCGGTAGTAGTCTCGGGAATTTTTATAAGTCCAGTCGAGGGTCGCTGGGTTATTAATTAAAGTTAAAGTCAAGGGGAGAGTAATTATTGTAATATGCCAGTAGAGCCTGAGTATATTAGCGATCACCAAGAAGCCGCGCATTGATTTAATCCATCGCTTTAAGAGAATAAATTAATATTTCTGGATATTGTAACAGTACTGTAATTGGGCGTGGAAATTTGCAATTGTTAATAAATATCGTTTCTACCCAACTGTAAAGACTTTCAATCGACTGCTCTCCTTTTAACGTGCTGTCCCTGAGATAAAGAGTATATTAAGCCGGGCAATAAGAATAAACAGGTAACGATCCAAGGACTGGAACATCACGGCGTCTCACCACGACATCATAGCAACAGCATCCTGTGGGTCCAGAGACTGCAAGTAAGTTATACAGCAGGATTTATTCCATGTTGCAAACAAAAATCTGATATTGTCCACTTTGTGACAAAATGCAAAATGCTTGAAAATGAAGAGGAAAAGAAAGAGCTCACAACCAAGTGGGAACTTCATAAAAAAAAAGAGCAGAAAAGTGTCAGGCCGAACTGAAGAAAGACATTCAGCTCAGTACAGGGTAAAATATAGCCTACCATAACTTTTGATATGACTAGTAGTACATTCTTTTATAAAAGAAAATTTTGGGTTTATAATCTTGGGGTTTATAACTGTGATGAAGAAAAGGGGTATATGCATGTATGGAGTGAAGACATTGCACAAAGGGGAACTACAGAAGTGGGATCATGCCTTCTGCATTATCTTAAAAATGTAATAACAGGCAAATCACTTGGTCGCCTAATCAGATACGTGTGGTGGTTAGAATCGTAACCAGCTTATTACTGCTTTGTGGGTAGTTTTAGTAAATAATCCTAAATTCAATGCAATAGGTCATACATTTCTTGAATTAGGCCATTCCTTTTTGCCCGATAGGGACTTCATCACTACAGAGTTGGCGAAAGGAAGGCAAAATCTCTTTTTGCACTGAATGATTATGTTACTCTCATTAAAAAATGTAGGAGACACACACACACCTTGCTCTATAACAGAAATGGAATCATCTGATTTTGTTAATAATAGGGATCTGATGAATGGTTTTCTTATGCTCAAAATAAAATGATTTTGATTCCAGTCTGAGGAGCCATTCAAAATTGAGTTTTACTAAGGTTAAAGTGCCAGAAATCCATCCCCTGTCCTAAATTGATCCCCCTCTTTAACTTCTGTGGACAGTGCTAAAACCTGTCAGCGAGTGCAGGAAACACTTCAGAGTCATTCAGTTTGCTACTGGAGGGCCGCTATTGCTTTGTTCTATTCATTTACGCTTTAATTTTTCAAAAATAGCTTTTGTGAATGCTTGCTACAGTGTGAAATCAACTTTAAACCATTATATTGAAGCCTCACGGTAAGTTCTTTTAATAATTTAGCGATTGATAATTATAGATTACTACCTAAATATAACGTTCTAGTTGTCATAGCTCTGTAGCTGTAGTCGTAGCTATGTATGTGGACTAAAACAAAAATATCGCAAAAGATGCCAGACAAATATGAAGAAAAAATTATTGAATTTATTCGATTCGTCATTAATGCACGAAAACGAGAACATTTTGAACTTGCACAAATAGGAAACATGGACGAGGGTCCTCTGACTTTTGATGTGCCCTAAACTGTAAATTCCAAAGGGGCAAAAAGTGTTACTGTTAAAACTTCAGGGCACGAAAAAACTCACTACAGTGGTACCTCGAGATACGAGTGCCCTAACATACGAGTTATTTGAGATACGAGTTGTCGAGCGAGCAAAGTTTTGTTTTGAAATACGAGCGACATTTGAGATACGAGGAACGGCCAGCTGCGACGCTGCACACGGCCCACAAGTTTACTGTGCCTGCGCCTCGTGCGTCTCGCGCATTATCCCACGTATTCCCCCAGTGTGCTTGTTTACCTCGCTGTCGAAGCATCTTTGTTAAGTTTTTCTAGGGCTTTGCGCTTTTTGTGCATTTACATACTTTATCACATTTCTTTTTATAACCATGGGTCCGAAGAAAGTATAACGAATATGTATGTACACTTTATAAAACCAGTTTTTTTTGCTTTACATTCTCTTTTATTATGTTTTTATACAATATTTGTCATTTATAAATACATTTTTCTTATTAAAAAAACACGTAACAAAAACAATTAGGATCATTTTTGGGGCTGGAACGGATTAATGTCATTTCAATTAATTTCAATGGGGAAAATTGCTTTGAGATACGAGCAAATTGACATACGAGCAAGGTTACGGAACGAATTAAACTCGTATCTCGAGGTATCACTGTACATGGTTGTTTTATCCTGCTGTGTTGATGGGACAAAATTGCCCCCACTATTGATTTTTAAAAGGAAGACACTACTCAAAGAAAAATTTCCTAAAGGAGTGTTTATAGATGTTCACGCAAAAGGCTGGAAGGATGGATGGAGGAGGAATGAGGTTATGGATAGATAAAAATTTAGTCGAGGCGCCCTGGCGGACTGTTGAAGAAACCTGCCAGATCAGTTTTGTTCTCACAGAACAGAATATGTCAAACATAGATTCAAAGAATTGAAAACTCAGTTAGCTGTAATTCCAGGAGGCCCAACTAATCAGCTTCAACCTTTAGATGTCTGTAAATTCATTATAATGATCAGTAATAAAGTTTTATCTTTCAAAAATGTGTATAAAAAAAGGGGTGCGTCTTATAGGCCAGTGTGCCTTATACGCTGGCAAATACAATACGAGAAATCATAGCCCTGCTTTTTAATTAGAACATTACATTCAACCGTTACATTACATTAAGGATAGGGCAGCTTCGTTCAAGTCAAGTAGTAGTAGAAAGGAAAAAGTTGAAATTGTACCATTGTCAATTCAACAGGTTCCTCATTTTAGATAATTTATTTAGGCTACTGATTTTTTCTGTCACTCCAGAGGAAAAGAGAACTAGAGAAAAAAAAGATGCCCGACGACTACAGAAACCAGGCCAGTGATGGTAGAAGTGAACCTAGTATGCACTTAACAAGAGCAGATTTGGAAGACGAAGATAGGACTAGAGAAGATGAAACAGCTGATATGCATGAAAACCAGGTAGTGATGGTAGAAGTGGGCCTAGTTTGAACTTAAAAAGGAGCAGTTTGGAAGATGGGACTTAGAGAAAATGGAACAGCTGATGTCAAGGAAGAGGGAAAACTCACAAAGTGCAGATCCCGGAGGAGAGCTCGTAATCCTATTGTGTGAAAAAAAAAATAGTAAGAAAAGGAATCGAAATGAAGGTAAGGCCTATAAATCTACTACCGGAATAATTGTTGATCCCAGGCTTTTGGAACCACCGTGTGAGGAAAAATGTAATTTAAAATGCTCAACAAAAATCAATGAAAATGATAGATTGAAGATAAGATAAAAGAAATCTTCTGGGCATTAGAGACATTAATAGACAACGTGCAATACAAGGGAGTACTCATTCAAAGGATTTAATCTACTATTTCTATGTTAACGAAGTAATGGCATGAGTTTGCAAAAAATGTTCTTAGCAACACTTAGTGTCAGTGTCGGTCACCCTCCATACAGTCCAGACCTCTCTCCCTGCGATTATGCCATTTTTGGTCCCTTAAAAAAGGCTCTGAGGGTCAAACAATTCACCTCAGACGACGTAAAGCAGTACGTTCAGAACTGGTTCAAAACGCAGCCTGGAGAATTTTACGAGACAGCCATTCACTGCCTTGTGTCGCAGAGGGACAATTGCCTCAACAGCTGGGCCAATACTTCCGACATACAGGTAATGGTTCCTGTTCCTAGGCCTCCGGCTTGTTTCTTTTTTAATGCTCCTTATAGAAAGACTTAACTACACAATGAGGCATGCAAGCAACACAGCATGCAAGCCTAGACCAATTAAAAAAGGATCCTCCAATAAGACCCACAGTAAAATCAAGTGCCAAGTTGAAACAGTAAGTGGTAACCTAACCTTCAAAGACTTTGTAGTTATTATAGGTGGTGGAAATGACGTCAGCAAGAACGAATCGCAGGAAGCAACTACTACTCGCGCGCGATTTCTTGGGTGCTCGGCTCCCTAGTCCTCATTCGGTAGGTTTCGTTCAACTTCGTAGGTACAGCTGACAACATTGAAACATGAAGTACGCTATACACCCTGACATCTAGTGGCTTCAATACTAAGCTTTCATTCTGTCTCAGGATTCTTATTTATTTATTGACATTATCTTTTCTGACGTGGAGTTATGGGGAAAAATACAATCTTTTGAACACTTTCCTCACCTCTTGAAGAATTCCGTATGTGCTAATTTCTGACGATCCTGTAAACTCTGATGTCAATTTCATGGACTGAAAGTTGAGCGAACTTTTCACAAAACGTATTAAATACGTTTAAAATTAGGCCTCTAGTTTTCTCCACTTTTAGATGCCTTACCTCTCTTACGTTTTACAACACAAAATGGTGAAGCATGTTCTGCTAAGACTCTTTTTTATGCTTAAAATTAGTCATCCAGTGTAAAAATATTGAGCCTATATTATGTATAATATTCTTATTTGATGACATATTTGATAACCAAACGCTTATGACGTGTAATTAATTGTTACACAATACCATTACCATGTTATATTATTGGACTGCATTAAAATCGTATATTAAAGTCACTACATAAAATCACATACGCACGATTCTGCTGAAACATTATTTCTTTGGTTGACAACACTGCAGAAAGACTGGCGGACTAGCTATGTTTTGTTCCCCCCGACCCTCACTTCCCTGTAAATCCAGCGCACAAGAAGTAGCGTGCGGGTAGTAATACCCTGAAGAAGACACTGGCCTGCCAGATGCATAAAATGTAATTGTGGCAAACATCCCCCATCAATATGACTTGACTCAAACAGCTTGTGTAGATGAAGTGAAGAACACGAATAATACTTACAAAAACATTTGTAAGCATTTCAAAAATGTATCAGTTGTCAATCTAAGCGGTTGTAACAGATCTTTTACATACAACACACGGGCAGCATCTAAATTTAAGTGGGAAAAAAACTATAGTAAAGGTAATCTATAAGATTGTAAACGATAAACAGGATTCTCATAGTGAAGTTATACATGCTCTTGGTTATAAACAAGAAAGCCAGGGAAACTAACAATCATGACCAAGCCTGACGCAAGTGAGACTTGGTCACCTGGTGGGAATAAGAAAGAAGATTGTACTGTAGACACCACACTTAAATCTGCTTCTGAAGTTAACGAGTCCTTCAAAATTGGCTATATTATTCTCTGTCCCATTCAAGTTTGATCCTATTCAAAACAAAGGGGAGGAGAGTTCACGGAGAATTCGCCTCATGTGACAAAACATGATTGGTTGATATTTATGATTTATGATTTATTTATGATTTATGATAGGCCAAAGTAGGCCTATAAACAGTTCACTATGGTAGGCATTTATTTATAATGTAATAATGAATTGAAACAGCAAATTTACATTATTCAGATTCCTGCAGCTCTTCTTCACTACATGTTCTACACAATTGGACCAGTCCTTTGTTGTTACATTATTTACTCCAGTTCCAAGCAGTTCGCCAGGTAGTTTGAAAGACTTACGAGGTGCATTCAAGTTCTAAGGCCTCCGATTTTTTTTCTCCAGACTGGAAAGAAATAGAAACATGCGCATTGATTTAAAATGAGCCCGCGTTCGTTGTCAATACGTCACAGAGATGGCAGCACTATACGACAGATGGAATTTTAGCGCCAGCCACGAGAATGAGAACTGTTTTAGATACTTAAAATGGCGACGTTTTCTTTACTTGAACAGCGTGCAATCATTCATTTTCTGAATTTGCGTGGTGTGACACCAATTGAAATTCATCGACAGTTGAAGGAGACATGTGGTGATGGAGTTATGGATGTGTCGAAAGTGCGTTCGTGGGTGCGACAGTTTAATGAAGGCAGAACATCGTGTGACAACAAACCGAAACAACCTCGGGCTCGCACAAGCCGGTCTGACGACATGATCGAGAAAGTGGAGAGAATTGTTTTGGGGGATCGCCGAATGACTGTTGAACAGATCGCCTCCAGTGTTGGCATTTCCGTGGGTTCTGTGCACACAATCCTGCATGACGACCTGAAAATGCGAAAAGTGTCATCCAGGTGGGTGCCACGAAAGCTGACGGACGACCACAAGGCTGTCCGTGTGGCATGTTGCCAAGGAATGTTGGCACGCAACGACAGCATGAATGGGACTTTCTTTTCGTCGATTGTGACAATGGATGAGACGTGGATGCCATTTTTCAATCCAGAAACAAAGCGCCAGTCAGCTCAATGGATGCACACAGATTCACCGCCACCAAAAAAATTTCGAGTAACCGCCAGTGCTGAAAAAATGGTGTCCATGTTCTGGGACAGCGAGGGCGTAATCCTTACCCATTGCGTTCCAAAGGGCACTACGGTAACAGGTGCATCCTACGAAAATGTTTTGAAGAACAAATTCCTTCCTGCACTGCAACAAAAACGTCCGGGAAGGGCTGCGTGTGTGCTGTTTCACCAAGACAACACACCCGCACATCGAGCTAACGTTACGCAACAGTTTCTTCGTGAAAACAACTTTGAAGTGATTCCTCATGCTCCCTACTCACCTGACCTGGCTCCTAGTGACTTTTGGCTTTTTCCAACAATGAAAGACACTCTCCGTGGCCGCACATTCACCAGCCGTGCTGCTATTGCCTCAGCGATTTTCCAGTGGTCAAAACAGACTCCTAAAGAAGCCTTCGCCGCTGCCATGGAATCATGGCGTCGACGTTGTGAAAAATGTGTACGTCTGCAGGGCGATTACGTCAAGAAGTAACGCCAGTTTCATCGTTTTCAGGTGAGTAGTTAGTTAGAAAAAAAATCGGAGGCCTTAGAACTTGAATGCACCTCGTATTATTTTAAAATTATATCTCACCTTACCTTGATACTTTCATTTTTGGTAGTTGATAAGAAAAGAATTACAGCTCAGCACAAAATTATTATAGTCATTTCCAGGTGAGGGACAATTTATTCCACTCTAATTATAAGGTATTATGGCAGTTTGTGCTTGTGATATTTCTTTCAAATGAAAGCTATGAAAATGGATTAAAATTGGAGTGTTTCCACCCCATGCCAATAAACTGTAGTGAAGTGGATGCTGTCTCTAAGAGGAGTGATCTTTGTTTATATTAAGCAGAGAAGGTTAGATCCTACAGACTGCAGTAATGTTGGTCCCTATGATGTAAACAAACGCATTACCCAAGCATTCGTTCACATTGGTAAAGGGCATAATGCACTCAAACAGTTTAGCATTATCATGAATATGTCATGTATGTCTGACCGTGCATTTTATAGCCAGGCAAATACCCTTCAGTTTGCTAGTCATGGTATTGTGTCTACCTTATTGGAGGAAGCACAGAGTGAAGTGAGAAAAGCTTATTCGGACCTATTGGGAGGTGTAACTGCCACTCCATTAGACATATCTGTTTCATACGATGGGAGTTGGTTAACACGTGGGCATACGTCAGAATATGGCGTTGGTTGTGTGATTGACCTGCTCACAGGATATGTAATTGACTTTGAGGCATGTCCAAGTACTGCCAGAAATGCAAAATTTCAGAGAAATATCTTGGTAAAAATTCACCTGAATTTCATTTCTGGTAGGAAGGGCTTCCTGCAGAGTGTGACATTAACCATCTTGGGTCGTCTGGGGCAACGGAAATGGAGGCAGCAGCTATACTACGGAAGCGATCTGAAAAGTTTGGATTATGCTACACTACTGTGCTGTGCTATCTGATGGTGACACAAAAACTCATTCATAATAAGATATAAAATGTTTGGTCCAAACTTTCCACTAAAACTCAATTTAAAATCTATGTAAAATGTATATCACAACACTATTTATTTAGTGGTTAAAACATTAATAAAAATGGTTAAAAACCTTACACTGTACGACGTTTCAGCCTGTCTCTAATTAATATTTTGCATAAAAATATATTAATTTTTCTTTCAACTTTTTATTTCTCTGGGTAAATTATTTTTTAAAAAAATATATAAATAATATAAAAACTCTGTATCATTAAATCGGTTAAGCAAGCATCATAGAATCTCACATAAAAAATTCCGATCCATTTTTTAATACGTCGGAGGAGATAAATTTATATTTTGATTTAAAAAAATTAATTTAATTATATCTCAAAAACAAATTGAGATTCAAAATGAAATTTGAAACTTCAACATCTGTTTATGTTTTAATAACATAATTATTAAATGTGCAAAATTTTAAGTTTCTAGTCCAAATAGTTTAGAAAACCACTCTCAACACTTCGGTCCTCCCTTACCGTGTCAAATCCCAGTTGGATGAGTACACTCAAACTCTTTATGAATTTGTCACAGAAGATGAGCTTTCTTACCAAGAATTTCTTATCCTTTGTGGTGAGTCTCAAAACGCAGTTGATGAATATAAGAATCTGCAATCCCAATTCCAGGAGGTCGACGGATATCAACATGTTGAAACAAACAGTCGTAAAGCTCTGGCCTATATTAATTCCCTAATTACTAAACATAAGATCTATCAACCCGAGCAGTTCTCTAGTATTCAACGTTGGTCACTAGGTATTCCACCATCAACATTACCAAAACTTCCAGAAATCAGTCTCCCACGATTTTCAGGCAATCGTGGCAATCATGGATCAAGTTTTGTGATACCTTCACCTCTCTAATTATTAACAACCAACACACTTCAGAAATGGATAAGTTCCAATATTTGAAATCTTGCCTAACGGTTGAGGTTATGTCAGTCATAAGAAACATCCCAGTTTCAGTGGCTACTTTTGACATAGCAGGGCGTGCTTGTCAGAGAGGTTCAACAATAATCATCTTATAGCGAACACACATCTGGAACATTAATGAAGACCTGAAGTAAATTATGATCTAAGTGCCATTTTTGTCATTTTTCCGGAATCATGGTCTAAGTGCCAAACCCGTATTAGTAAATAGTGATCTAAGTGCCAAACATGTCTCTGTTAGTTCTGACCGTTGCTAAGAGATAGTGTTGGCTGTATGCGCCAGGCATTCCTGGAAACATTATGATCTATGTGCCATTCGCGCGTGCACCAGCTGTTGTTGATTGCATCAGCCAGTTTTCAGTCTGAGAGGTTATGTTAGACATGTGTTTATTTGAAGTGTTTTTTGTTAGGATATTGCTGTATTATTGAGTTTATAATGAATGAAAGTGCAAAGAAACGGAGGAAGAAGGGAGAAGGAAGAGCAAGTGACGAAAGGATAAAAACTAAGAAACAGTGGGCAGGAATATAAAACTAAAAAGAATGTTACAGTGCTAGCAAAGAACCCTCCACCACAAGACGTAAAATGCAAATGTAAGTACTCCTGCAAAAAACTTTCACATGCCCAAAAGCTTGTTTTGTTCAATGAGTTTTATGAAGTTGACTTTCCTACACAACAAAACTACTTGTTAGGCCTAATTACAGTGAAACCTATTAAAAGGAGACGCCATGGGCAGTATGATAATCCCAATGAGAGTAGGCGACAGGCTACTTTTGTTTATACAGTTCCTGATGGAGAAGGTAGCCTTGTGCAAGTTTGCCGGGCAACTTTTCAAGAGATTTTTTATTTAAACCCTAAAAGAGTGCAGAGATTAGGGGATTTAAAGCAGACCGGTAATCCTATGTATTCTGAGAGTAGGGGTAATAAGACTGAACACCGTAATTACACCGTTCAGGATGAAAACTTGGTATATGAACATGTAAACTCGATTCCCCGAGAAGTCAGCCATTATGGACGTCAAAAATCAGAAGAAGGGTTTTTATCCCCAGACTTAAATATAAGTAGGCTATTTAAGGCATTTATGGTAAAATATCCTAATTCCAAAATAACTGAACGTTTCTACTTCGATACTTTTAAAAAGAATATAGTACAATAATGAAAATTGCTGAAAATAATGGATACAATAAGCCAAGGCGCATATTGAGGTGCGTTTGACACGTTTGAGATGACATGATGCGAGCGGCATGACCCGATCGCGCCAAACGCGTCTCATTGGGGAACGCATATTGTAACGCAGTTCTCCCTGACTTTCGCCCAGTAGACGTGTGTATTTGTTATCAAAATGAATGATCCAGGAATAAGAATACGTTTATTGGATCTAAGTTCGGAGTCGGATTCAGATTGTGCTGTTGAAGAGCTTTTACTAAATTCGGTGGCATGCAAGAAACCAAAGTCCCCGAATAACTTATATCTTTCCAAACGAAACACCCATGGGCAGTTCAAAATGACATCAGAATTACCTGATTCTGTTTTTACGAATTATTTTCGGATGAACCGAAACCAATTCGCAGAAGTGCATGGAATGATTCAGCAGTCCATTCACTCTGATGGGTGCAATGCTCAAGAGCCGATTGGGATTGAAGAAAAACTTGCAGTGTTCTTGAGGTAAGTAATACAGTAAAACTTGTTCAAAGCGGCACGTGTATAATCCGGAAATCTGTCCAAAGCGTACAAATATTTCGGTCCCGACGCACGCAATGCATTTTTAAACGTCAATATTTTGTATAAAACGGAACGTGCTTAACGCGGAAACGGAATGCAAATTTTAAGATTTAAGTAGCAATTTATTCTATAATGCGGAAAAGCAGCATTGTATGTTCTACTGCATTACAATATATATTTTGTTATTCACGTCTGTGTGAACACGTTATTTCTTAGCACGAATATTGTACAGCCCTGAGAGTTCCGTTAGAGTAGGCTATACACGGCAGTGTCTTTTGTTTCGGCCAACAGTGGAATTTACCCAATTGTCAAGAAATCTGCTACCTGCTTTGTTTTCTATTTTCCGCCAGGCTTCAATTTCAGTTGGCTTGTACTGCTTGTAGCATCATGTCGAACAAAAAGTACGTATCGCTCACGCTCAACGAAAAGATGAAGGTAATTGAGGCGAGTGAGAGAGACAAACTTTCTGTGCGCGAAATAATTTTGCGTTTCAAATGCGGTAAAACGCAAATTTACGAAACTTTGAAGAACAAAGATAAGATAAGGGAGGAGTGGATGAAGGGGAACGGACAAATGAAGAGAAAAGCAAAGAAGACGGGAAATGAAGAAATTAATGAAATAGTGTGGGAATGGTTTGTAAATGCGCGGGCTAAAAACTTGCCTTTGTCCAGACCCATGTTACAGAGTGAGGCTCTGAAAGTCGCAAAAGAGTTAGGAAATACGGAGTTTAAGGCATCTACAGGTTGGTTGGACAGTTCCAAAGCTAGACACAACATCGTGTGGAATGAAGTGTGTGGGGAAGCTAATGATGTGCAGGAAAGTGTAGTGACGGAATGGAAGACAAAACTGCAGCACCTAATTGTGGATTATGACCCTAAAGATGTATTCAATTCCGATGAAACGGGACTATTTTATCGCGCACTGCCTTCAAAATCTCTCGCAAATCGAGGTGAAAAATGTGTCGGCGGAAAAATGTCTAAGGAAAGACTCACTGTTCTGCTGTGTGGAAACATGTTGGGTGAAATGGAGAAGCCACTGGTTATAGGAAAGGCGGCAAAACCTCGGTGTTTCAAAAACCTAGACATCAACAAGCTTCCAGTCACATGGCGAAGCAATAAAAAGGCGTGGATGGTGAGTGCTCTTATGGAAGAGTGGCTAGGGTCTTTCAATGCCAAAATGAAAAAAGAAAATCGCCATGTACTGCTGTTCTTAGACAACGCAACATGCCATCCTAACATAAAGTTATCGAACGTAAAATTGGCTTGGTTCCCGCCCGGTTCAACCAGCATGACACAACCGATGGACCAGGGAGTTATTTACACTTTCAAATCCCATTACAGGCGATTATTGATGCAGTCTCTTATTCTGAGTGTTGAAAAAGCTGAAAATGCATTCGCTCTTGCACGGTCAGTTTCTGTCCTCGATGCAGTGAACTGGATTGGTCTGGCAGCGAGGGAGTTAAAGCCTGAAACTGTCACAAAGTGTTTCAAGAAAGCGGGATTTGGAGATGGGGAACAAGAATCGCCTTTGCTCACAGAAGCCGAAGAAAATGCAGCAGCAATTGGAGAATTAATTAAAATGCAGAACATTTCCTGCAGTCCACATGATTACATTGAAAGTGATGATCTTTTGTCAACTCATTTTACCTTTACTTCGGCAACTGACCTAATAGAAATCCGCAACGCAAAAGATGAGGAGGAAACACAAAAAGAAGAAGAAAATGAAGATGTCCCCAGGAATATTAATACGCCGGAAGAACCAATCGCATGCATAAATGATGTTATGCAATTTGCAGCACATACCAATTCTCCCAAGCTATTGGAACTATTGTATACGGCAAAAAATTGCATAGAAAAAACAATTGTGAATAGAAAATTCAAACAGCCTTCCCTTCTCGATATGTGGCAACAAAAGTGAAATAAACCTAGGAAGAAAACAGTTAGCCTACAGTAATTGGAATAATTATGTTGTGTTAGTGTTATTAATTATTAAAAATCGTGTAATATTCTACTGTTCATAAAAATAAAGTGAAGAATATCTGCCATACAGGAATTAAGGTTTGTAATTAATTACAGTATTTGTATATTACTAATTCACATTTGTTGCGCATGGTACAGTAATTGATAACATTTATGTAGCCTAGTGTATTTTGTGTAATCCGGAAACTTGTCCAATTTGGAAAATTCTTTTGGTCCCATACGATTCCGCTTTGAACAAGTTTTACTGTATTATGTTATTTCTATGTAAGTTACACACCTTAAAAATTTTCACTTGTTAGTTTATGACTTCATGAAAACATATTATTTTGAATTTTTACAGGGTTAATGTCAAACGCCAAATATGTTTTTAAAAATCATTTCATTTTAAATGTCAGAAACATATAAAACACTGTTTTAGTTAGATAACAAAAATTATTTTATTAAAAATTTCAGCTAACTTATTAAATATTATTTCAAAAAGTTCAAAATGTTTAAAAAAAAAAAAAAAAACTTCAAAATATTATTTCAGAAGTTAAGTATCACACTCGTAGTTGGTGACAAAGTAGGCCAGACTGGGAATGTTGGATTGGCTGGAATCATTTGGTAGATTTTCAGGGTCTCGCTCAGTCTGATAATGGTGGGGCATAGTTTTCGTCAATTGATACATTGACATGAAAAAGTTAAACAGAGGGTCATCAGTGTTTTTTGTTTCTTTTAACAATTTTGTCCTCTCTTCCGCCAGTTGTCGTGCCCTCCCTTCTTGTTGTTTGATCGATCGGTCCAGTATATCACGGATATCATTATTTGTTTTTCTTCTTTTCGTGGGAATCAGCGGGGATGGACTTGCAGTTGGGGTTAACAATTCCGTTCGCCTCCTGCTTCCATCATCTTCGCGTCCTTCATCGCTAATTAGGGGTTGCTCGTATCCAGTGATTCCTTCATCGATTGGAACAGCATTTCCACCAGGATCCAGGTGTGATGGCCCTTCACTTTCACCACAAACAAATCCCTCATCATGACTCTCAAAATATTCATTTTTCGATGGCTCTGAAGGAACCTGGGATTCGTCATCACTGCCGTCAACTACATTTCCTTCCCGTGGCCCACTTGGCATAAATGGTTGAAGGAAAGACTTTTGACTTTGGTATTTCCATGGCTTGATGTGCTGAGGAGAAGCCCCACTTTTGAGACACTTCTGATGGCGTCGCCGAGCATCTCGAAAACCACCTCTCAATTTCAGCCACATATTTTTTGTTCCTTCCCCTGCAACAAAATTAAAATTTATTCAGTGTAGCATAATTGTGGAGGGAGTTGTGGTGTGGTAGGGTAAATAAGTAGTAGACAATATCCCCACAATATATATAAATATATATATATATATATATATATATATATACATATACTGTATATTGTATAATTGTATAATGTTATTCTTAATCTGGTACATAAATATGTGATGTGTTTGTCGAATTTCAGATGACGATCTATAATAATACCAAGGTATTTGACCTTACTTGTCTCCTTCACATCCTGGCAGGTACATGAATCAGATTCACAGTTGATATCATGTAGTCTCATGCTGACCCAGTACCGTACGTTTTGGTGGGAGATGAGGCTTTCCCTTTATCAGAAAATCTAATGAGACCAAATCCAAGAAGATATGTAACTGGGAATTATCAGCACCAAATATTCAACGCCCGACTTTCCCGTGCGCGGCAAACAGTGGAATGTGCTTTTGGCATACTAGCTTCTCGGTTTCGAGTCTTCAGAAGACCCTTTGAAAATAAAGTTGACACTGTGAGATGTTGTTAAGGCAACTTGCGTTTTGCACAACTATTTGAGGTTATCAGTACTGGTTTCAAATGAAGATGTGGATGACATTGAACGATTGCCACAAAATCAATTACTTCCAGTACGAGGTTGCAATATAAGAAATGCATCAAATGCTTTCAGAGTGAGGGAACAGTTTACTGAATATTTCAACAATTGGGGAGCAGTTCCATGGCAACACCAAACCGTGATGCTTGGAAATTACTAGCTTATTGCTAGTTGGTATGACTGTAATATATTATTTTGTGTTTCCTTTAAACAAAAAGAAATAATGAAAATTATCAATATGCATATGTATATATATAATGTCAATTCAATTCATAGTTCGTTATTAGTTGCAAAGTTACTTCAATTTTTTTTATATTCAGTGTTTATATTGTACTTTTACTAAATTTCAAGTTATCATAAGCCTATATGTTTTTAACACTTACAATAGTTGCAAAATTACTTCCAGTCATTTTTATATTTAATGTTTATATTGTTTTTTTCACTAGATTTCAAGGGGTGAATTGTCTAGAGGTTTCTAAATGTACATTAATGTGGTCATTGTTATTTTTAAAATAAATATTTTCAAAACTTCTGTGAATTTTTAAAATCTTTACAACCTTCATGTGAATCATTTTAAATAAGTTTGTAATTTGTAAAGAAGTGCAGTATTTTAAATTTGTCATAGTATGTGTACGTATTGAGTGCAGGGTTCAAATCGGGTGGATGGGGGAATTTCCCCCTCTCTTTAAAAAATTGTCCTGGTCATCAAATAAAAATCCCTTCCTTGCTAGGGATCTATTTTTCTACATTTTACAAACTTCTGTTATGGGTCATTCCATATGAATTCATCCAAATTTTTAAAAAATGGTTGCATGACCATTTTAGAAAAAAATAATTTTTTGTATATGAGTTCATACATGTTTCAAGATATCAAAACAAGTTTTCAAAAAAATCTTGTGTTCTTGGTTTTTCAGGGGTGTCCATTTTTCAATCCTGGTGTAACACATTTTTTGCGAATATAGTTAGTTATACAGTATGTAGTTTCTCCCAAATACACTACCCTAAAAAGTGTGATATTTTAGTTCTATAAAATTAATAGAAGGAGTTGAATCAAGAAATAGAAATTTTAACTGTGAGTTAGGGACATGAAAGGCTTCTTTTATGCAATTTTTCAGATTTTTTGAAGGGTACCCACCAGAGATATTTAAGCCCAAAAGTAGTCAAAATCTGAAAAATGCTAATATTCGAGGCCAGTTTAGAAATAAGGGATGTATTTTTAGACCATGATTTTTTTCCTCACAGACAAATCACATGTAGGTTTGAACATAACAAAAATTTGAACGTTTACAATCACTTCCTTCTCATATAAAATTTGGTCCAAAAAGTGATTTTTTTGGAAAAATTTACCCGAATTTCAAACTCATATTTTCATATGAAAAATTTTGTGTTGAAGAAAACAATAAAGAATTTCTGAAAGTACGCTTCAATAGTTACAAAATGGTTCATAAATCAAATTTCTAACTCTAATGGTTGTTGAGTTATGAAAATATTCGTAATCAGCTATATTCGCAAAAAATGTGTTACACCAGGATTGAAAAATGGACACCCCTGGGAAACCAAGAACACAAGATTTTTTTGAAAACTTGTTTTGATATCTTAAAACATGTATGAACTCATATAAAAAAAAATATTTTTTTCTAAAATGGTCATGCAACCACTGTTGGATGATTTGGCATGGAATAACCCTTATAGTTCTAAAGCAATTACCTTGCACATATTATGTTTCTTCATAATGCCGCTTTTTGATGTGGACAAGCACAACGTGTAGCAATATTTATCTAACAAGCACTGATATGCATGGAGTAAACAGAAGCATGACATTGGACGGTTTATATTACAGCTTGGTGTTTATTTCTTCTTGCCGGGCAACAGAACGGCTTAAGAATGTGCTGTGTCAATCCGGGTTGGCAGGGGTACCAATTTTTCGTATGACAATGGTTATTGGGATTTTTTCTTTAATATATGGTCATTCGACAGTCATAACTTACTAATAATTTAAAACTACCGATTGTTGTTGTTATTGTTATTGTTATTATTATTATTATTATTTCACGTTAAAAGAATTGAACATAAAGATCGACCCTGATGCTTTCCGTTCTAGATACTTGTTAGTTTTATGAAAATGTAATAAATAAAATTTAATTGTCTTTAATTTACTTTTTTTTTGCTAGCCTTTAACACGTACGAGATGCGAGAAAGTTTGTGCAACATATTTTTGCACTATTTATTTGTTCTGCAATTAGCTATAGTGGTGTAGAAATACCTGGCAACCCTGATGACAATGAGTGCAATAGTGATTGGTGTTCTGTGGTAGTCTGTCGAGTATAGAGAGTGGATGTTCTGTTAATAACATGAATAAATTTGGACCCACATTAATTCCCTCCACTCGTCAAAATGTTTGATTCAAACCCTGATTGTGGGTGTGTTTTTATATTAATTTAGAGATTGCGGTACAAGAGGGAATATAAAAAGGAAAGTAGAGAATCCTCAAGTTAAGCGCCTACTGATGTTGGATTCTGGGCATACAGTTTTTGGAACAGGTTAACTCGTTCATTGGTTTGTTTACCCAATTCAATTCTAAATATTTTCCCCTCAAAATCTTGTTATTAAACATTGTTATTAATAATTATTATACTGCAATTCTCTTTTCTGATACATTCTGCTAGCACATAATAGAACTTAGTTAAAATGATCGATTCTAAATTGCATATGATTTGTTTGTGGGTGAGTAAACTAGAAAACAAGCACAGAGTAAAATTAGAAGGAATGTAGGATATGAAATGTGTTATAAAGGTTAAAATAGTAGACATTATTAATGATAAAATGGTTCAATAAGTATATTTACTTACCGTCTTTCAAGTTCAGCTCCTTTGCGATGTCCGTCCAAATTCTTGTTTTCAATTTAGCTTTCATGTAACTTGGATTGTTTGTGTCTTACAGCTCTGGGTGTTTCCTTACCGCCTCTATCAGCTTTTCCTCGACCAACATTGTAAATAAAAAAAAAGTTTTTTAATGGAGCAAAGGAAAAATGCACAACCGGACACCAAAACCTTTGAGTGACAGTCAGAGAACAGAAGGCACGTGTTGACGCGTGGCGCGAGAAACTGTGGCTCTGCTACTGTGTCACACGTCTGTAGTATCACGCGATTCGCGCTGAGTAGCGTCGCGTTGTCAATTTGCGCTGACCCATTCATTTTAAGTATGTTACAAAAACTCGCACTGTGCCACGTCGCGTGACACGCGTCAATCGCGCCCCAATATGCACCTTGGCTAAAAGTCTGATTAGAAATTTAATTAGAAAACACAAAACGAAATTACATAACAAACAGAACCCCATAAGCCAGCTCACACCACTACAAAAAGACAACAGTAATAAGAAATTTACTACATTTGATTACACAGATAACAGAATACATGCTATCACAAAGATACTACGTAAAGAGAACTTTAAAATTGCTTACAGAACCAACTGCAACTTAAAGAATAAATTATACAGCAATAACACTAACTCTGTGGATAAAATGGAAGAAAGTGGAGTCTATAAATTGACGTGTACTGATTGTAAAAAGGTATATGTGGGACAAACTGGTAGAAAATTCAAGCAAAGATTTAATGAACATATTACTGATTTTAAATACGGCAGATTACGATAAGCATATGCTAAACACCTGCTTGATAGTGGTCATAGATTGGATAACTTAAATAACACCCTGGAAGTCCTACATGTCTGTGATAAGGGTATTAGACTTAATATATTGGAAAGTTTTCAGATTTATAAGAATAAGAATAACATCCTTAATGAAAACCACCGCCATCTCGAGAATTACACTGCCTGTCCTATGCTTAATTTTAACATGGAGTTCAGAGTATTGTTAAATTGCCTAATTTCTCCGGTAGAGGCGACACAGTTCACACCCAGATAGCATGAAATTCCAGCATATTTCAGTTTCCGAGTTTATACTTCAGAGGGCAACACATCATTCGGTAATGTAAAGGGTATTGCAGCTGGGTGTGAAAGGTGCTGCCATCTGTAATGTCGCCGCGTACGCAAAATTAGCCGTATAGGACAGGCAGTGTATACACGAGTAACACAGTCTAGAAGGCAGTGATGAAAACATAATTGACCAAAATCATTTATTTGACCTAACTACAACTGTGACCTAGGTTACCAAATAACAAACATATAAACAACATTATTTCAGACGAATTTTGGTGTTCATTACAACTCATCAGAACTGAAGATGGCGCAGCATATACGCCGAAATGCATTTTCTATTTTTTTAGTGAATCAAGATAAGTTATGTGTAAAGTGTTAAGGGTTTAAGGCGGAACTTTGTAAAAATATTTAATTTTAAAAAGAGGTTTCCCAAACTTTCCTTTCATAGGCTTAGAACTGATACATGCGCTACATGTGATGTGTTAGTGGCAAAAGTCGCAAGCTCCTTAGGACAGGAAAAAATCCAATTCCAAAACAAACTCAAGCTGCATCATTTAAAAGCTGAGAAAGCTAGAACTGAGTTACAAGAAGACTGTAAAAATGCACAAAAAATCAACAGCAACACCAATGTTTTCTCTTTTGATTTGCAACAAGTCTTCTCTTTGCCTACACTACTACACTTTGTTACTACTGTGCACGCTTTACAATCTCTCAATAATGACGTTAGCTTGACAGACTTAATTATTTCTAAAATTATTCTAGATAAGCTTCAACCTAAGATCGTTAACGATTGGGAATCTTCTGTCAAACAGGAGAGATTGCCATCTCTTAAGGATCTTTTTTACTTTCCTGAAGCTAAAGTGCGAGTCTTCCAAATGACTATAAAGTCACATTCCAATAATAATTCTCAGAATAATCTAAAGCTTTATTCTACTACCACCCCAAATAATAATAAGAACAAATCCAACTCTCATTCTCGTTGCATCTGTTGTAAACAGTTCATCGTACATGACATTCTATTGCGACACCTTCAGATCAATGGATGTTACGCAACGAGAACAATTTGTCTGGTCTCACAAGTTATGTAGAGTTTGCCTCAGGGCAGGAGGCAGTACTTACAAATGCAAAACCTGTGCCTTAAGACACAGCACTCTTCTTCACAACCCAAATGTCCAACCGGCTAATACCGCTGGTGCTATAGCTTCTCTTACCTCAAAGCAGAGCTGTTTACTTCCTACAGCTACTGTTCTTATTAATGACTCTAATGGTTATCCAGTCGAAGCAATGGCATTGCTGGATACTGGTTCTGACCGTAACCTAATTGGCAATCGATTGTTTAATCGTCTTCACTTGTCACCCCATTCTCAACGTACTACACTCACTGCAATAATCTCATCCCAAGTGAGTACTCATAAAGTGGTATCAATTTCAATCCATTCCAACAACACTTCTTGGTGCTGCGCTATCGTTGTACCGGAAATCACTACCACAAAACTACCTCGTACACCAATTGATGTTCACAGAAGGGACATCCCACCTAATCTTCTTTTGCAGACCCACATTTTCACAATCCAAAACATGTTGATCTCTTACTTGGAGTGGAGATTTGTTCCCAGATCGTCTGTCCAGGGCAAATTACGGCCAGTCATCTTCTGGTCATACAAAAATCACACTTAGGTTGGTATGTTTCCGGGAAGTTGCCTCCATCTAACCTTAGCGAACAACCTCGATCTTCAAAACTATTCCATTCAGGTCATAAGACATCGACTACCCTAACAACATTCCTTCCACTCATGTGACCATCACATTACTCTGCTTTTCTAACTTCAGACCAAGCTGTTAGCGATCAGTTAACTAAGTTCTGGGAGTTAGAAAAAATATCAAATGAAGCTCCATTTCCCAATGAATCATACTGCAAACAACATTTCTTAGAAACCACTACCAGGGACTCCGACGGTAGATACACTGTAAAACTGCCATTCACTGCTGAACCAGAAACTCTGGGCAGTACCAAACTACAAGCTCATAACATACTTTTATCCTTAGAAAGGTGTTTAGCTAGCAATCAAGTTCTTTCTACTGAATATGTAAATTTCATGGCGGAGTACGAATGCCTAGACCACATGGAGCTAGCTGACCCGAATTCTACTCGCTCTTATGATTACTTTATACCACATCATCCAGTCTTGAAACCCTCTAAACTAAACTGTGTGTGGTGTTTGACGCATCAGCTAAGTCATCAAACAGCAAATCCCTTAATGACATACTTGCCGTAGGCCCTATGGTTCAACCTGACTTATTCTCTATCTTGTTGCTTTTCCGACTAAACCCCATTGCATTCACGGCAGATATTGCTAAGACATATCATCAGGTTATGATACATTCTGAGCATCAGCCAATTAAGCAAATCTTGTGGAGAAGCTTGACTGACCCAATCAAAGATTTTAACCTAAAAATTGTCACATATGGTACTACTTCTGCTTCTATCTTAGCCACAAGAGCTCTAAAGCAACTCATCATTGATCAGGGAACGCATTTTCCATTAGTCTCCTTTATTCTCAACAATGTGACCTATTGTGTGAAGGGTGTGCAACAACAAGCATTCTCGGAGGAGGTTCAAATCCTAACCTCTGGAAATAACATTTCAAATTCTAGCAAGTTACACTATATTTCTCCAATCCTAGACCAAAATGGCATTCTGGGTGCAGGTGGATGCCTTAAACGGTCTGAATTCCCATTCGATCCCGGCGGTTACTCTCTACGTTCTTGCTGGGACATACTCCACCAATTTGTAGTTATACGAGAGGTCAAAATAACCTTATATTAAATAATGTAGAATCATCCAGATATGGTCTAAAAGGAATTCTTTATATCATGACTAAACATTATAATAGTTTACCTCATGACATTAAAAGTGCTATCAAATTAAAACAATTTAAAAAACTAGCCAAAGCTCACCTACTAGGTGAATATTTCTATAACTAAGACCTATATACCAATATACTAATCAAATTTACTTGGGCTAAACCATATCTATTTCATACACCGATTGTTCCTTTCTTGTTCAAATAACTCTGCTTCTAGAGGGTTTATATTAGATGGCTCCTATGTTTTTGTGTTAGATACTTGCTTTTGGACTAATTAATGTATGTATTTATACATTATAATTTATTGTAACTTGTGTTATATTCTTACTTTCTAATGATTAATGTATGTATTTTGTAATTTATTGTAACTTTCAAAAATGACCTTTGTTGTAGCCTCCTTTTTGTAAATAATTGTTTACATGCCTATTGTGCTTTTTATGTATTGAATATTGTTATGTTTTGTAACTGCTGCAAACTTGTAAATGACTGTCCCTTTATGCGAGCCATCTGGGTCTTTGGGACCTTTATGATAGCTAATAAATAAAATAAAAAAAATAAAAAATCTTTGGAAAAGATGGTCAGCTGATTATCTTCATACCCTGCAGAAACGTTCGAAATGGATGAAAGCTTTACCAAATGTTAGAATTGGATCTCCAGTATTGCTAATTGAAGATAAAATTCCTCTTTTAAGGTAACCAGGAAGTGTAAAATTGCAAAAAATTGTCACGACGCAAATAGCGACGTGCATAATCAACGATAGGAGACCATTCCTAAACAAAGGAAGGGTTGGGGGACCGCAACTAATCGATATTGAACATTTTCATGATTATCGATACTGCCCTGAATTTATTTGAATTACAGAAAAGGAGAGGTGCGCATGCGTCGACGGTGAATCGACGAGAGAGACGTGTGGAACCTGAAAGACGGTTAGTAGTACGTGCCTGACCACGAGAGAGAGAAGTTGAAAAGGCAGAAGGGAGAAGACGAGATTGGGATGTGTGACAGCGGTAGAGGCGTTCTGGCATGATGGTGTGTCAGACTTTCATCTAAGGAAATTCTGGTTGTGAACTTCCTTGACACGACTATATGGAGATAGTCATTAATCAGAAGAATACACCAAGTCGGCCAGTACGAGACACCGCTACAGCGAACATCAGCTGTGAGAGTGAGTCGTGACTGCTCGCTCTGAATAAGAGCAGATATGGACATCAGGAAGTAATGGAAGACAACTCAGGATCGGAGGATAAGTTGGACATCACTGGTTGAGTATAATCGTCTAGACTTTTTCTTATTGTTTGGGGAGTGAGAAAATTGAGATATTCCTTTTTTGTAAGGATGGTTTCTAAGTAATGTGTGGCGATTAGACGCCGTATCGTATGATAAAAGAATAGAATAGGAACATAGAAGTGAGAATTCTAGAAGTAAAGTGATGAAATCCAGTAATCCAACTATTTTCTATTTCTGGTCTAAGTTAATTATAAAAGAGCAGTCAAGAGCCTAACCGCTGAATGCCAAAGATAGATCTCTTCACTTTGGGGTTTTATGGGTGATTGTCCCACGAATGAATACATAGCTAGGGGCAATTGGTGATGCTCATATAAACTTGGTTATTTTTGAGACAGGACGCGAGGGGAGTAAGGAAGAAAGGTAATTAAGGGGCATGCTTAGTACTTCTTACGAGGGCCCCTCCCACTTGGGTTTCTTTCAGGTGACGGGTGACTATCTATAAATAGATTTCATGCTGGCCTGTAGTGTTAAGTTATGTTTTTTATAGAGATTTATCTACAAGCGAAGGTGTATGGAATATGGTAGAGGGGGATAAGAAGTGGAAAGATTGAAGGGCAAAAGAAGGCCTACGAGTGGTAGTGCAGTAGGTGTGTACCATTGGAAAATTTACATGTTAGGGTAGAAGTAGAAGTCACTACAGGGGTTATAGAGAAGCTTACTAATCTGGACGTGAATTAGTTTCAGTTAGAATTCTAGGGAATTTAGAGACAAAAGAAGATTGGGTGCCCATGCTGAAGAGTAGTAACTTAAGAAGTAGGAAAACTAGAATAACCACCAAGTGAATTAAATCAATGGTATAAGCTGAAGGGAACTCTACTTAAAGAAAGAAAGGGGTAAAAGATAATAGCTGATGATTGGTCAGGTTAGAAAGAGGAGAATAGGTAATTACGAGTAGTGTACCGATGATAAGTAGTTTATTAACAAGTACTAGAGATTGTAAGGGTGAGGTGAGGGAACGCCGGAAGTATCCCGAATCAAACAAAAAAAAAAAAAAAAAGAAAGAAGATTAAAGTAATTAATTAGGGATTTGTTATTGTTGAACAGAGAACGTACTTATACAGTTAAACTGGGTATACTAACCTTGAATAATTAAATACTATCCTACTAATAAAAATGTTGAATGGTTAATGTTGGGTAGATGTAATTTATTGTATGTAAGATTGTTATTGTTAAAAAGAAAAAAAATAATATATTAAATAAATTATGGTTATTGTTATGCAAAGTAAATTAACGTGAAGTTCAGATTTTTGACCCTTATCCTTGTAATGGTTTGAGAGTCGCTGATTTTTGGGCTAAGTTATATACTTTGGTAGTGAGCACTGAAAAAGGAGAAAAAGAAGAAATAGAGAGAAGCAGAGTAATAAACGAAAGGTAAATCCGAACCCAATTCCCGTCTCCACTGTTAATTTAAAAGCTAGTCGAGAGGCATGTAGGTACATAGCCTGTGTATCTATAATTTAATTTGTGACTGGGCTGATACATAACAAAAAGAAAAGAGGAAGCGTATTGATGATGGCGCCCGTTAATATAAATTTTCATCAATATTATCAAGACTGGGTAAATTGTTAAAAGAAAGAGAAAGTAGACTGAGAGTAGGAAATTTGCAATCACCCGGTGACAGAGGTAGTTGTACTGAACGTTGGAATGTGGACTATGCAGGCAGTGTTATGATGACACGACAGGTGCATGAGTGACCTTGTTTTGTAGGAGTTCAGTAAACTTATATACTACGATTGAGAATAATCACATATTAGTCGTCACAGATTTTGGCGAAGAATTTTGGCGAAGATTTAATCCAAGAAGTTAGGGAACTTTATAGCATAAAGTAAGAAAAGCCCATCACAAAATGTAATTTTTTTTAGTACTAAAAGAAAGCTGATTTCTTTACGAACAATTTGATGTATTACTTACTGCATAAATGTATTTTTTAGTTCTTGAAATAGGACTTTAAACTAATCAGTCGATGACCATGCCACACCCACCACTAGAATATTGTAGCTTCAAAGTTTTATGCTCAATAAAACTAGAAAGTAAATCTTGTTTTTGTTGCTGATCATTTCTCTGGTATAGTGTTGGTTACCCTGTTCACTACTTTGAGTTATTCAGCTGTTTCTGGAAGCATTCTGAGGAGTTGTGACAGCGATTCAGTCAAGCAAAGAGCTCTTCATTGCAAGACTACATTCGCATCTGGGGAGTTGGTTGGAAGTGTAGTTTCTTCGACGATGTTCTTTGGAAGTGGAAGTTGTGTCGTGTGATAGCATGAGTAGTGCAGTTTCTCCATGTGGGAGTACTTCAGTCGAAAGTTATTCAATGTGGTTTTTCTTTTATTTTAGTCTTCCCCACGGGGGGAAGGTTTTCTGTGACATTTATTGTGCGGGGGTTATTTAGTTTCATTATACTTTATATACACATTATGGCGGACCAGATTGTCGCCGATATGCCACCACCTTCATCCCAGGATCAAAATGTTATTTTCCAAGAACCTCTACATACATAAATGGAAACTGCTCCTCTGGCACCTCTAGCTGTTCACGAGAATTTGTGTGATGACCTAAGGCAGCCATCTTCTATCGAAGACCATATAGAAGCTCAACCCAATGTTCTGGAGGTACTGTCTGACACGCCCCTTTCCTGGAAACACAAACTTACTTATATGGATAGGGATGCAGCTCCCTATTTAGTGCTCATTGAATTCAAGACTGATCCTGTTTTCACTACACACCCTATGAAGATAGGGAGACTGTTGTTCAAGCATGATAAGACCCTAAATATCATTAGCATTCAGAAGGCTGGCTATAATAAACTGGAAGATTACCGGAATACCGGAAGATTGCACACTTATTACATATGCAGATGATGCATTATTACATGTTAAAGGGAAAACAATAGATGCTTTAGCAGAAGCTACAAATGAAGCACTGACAACTCTTTTCAAATGGGGTAGTGATAATAAACTAACATTCAATCCGTTGAAAACTCTTGCAATGTTGGTTACGAAGAAACGTAAGTTCCAAATGCCATCAATGCAACTGGATGGTCAAGATATATCTCTAGTTAATGAAATGTCCTTTTTGGGTGTCATCCTGGATAGCAAGTTGACATTTAGGGCTCATTTTAATCATCTGGAAACAAAGGCCATAAAACTGTACAGAAGTTTATCTATGGCAGCACAACCCATATGGGGGCTAAATTCTGAAATTTTAAAAATCATATACCGTGGAGCAATTGAACCAATGGTCCTATATTGTGTTAGCTCCTTTCAAGAGGTCCTGCACAAGAAATGGGCTCAACGGAAGATGGCCCAAATTCAGCGAGGATTTGTTTTACGTATAACACATGCTTATCGAACCATTTCTATGGATGCGGCTCTCGTCATAGCTGACATCGAACCTCTTCATCTTGCTGGAATTTATAGAGTCACTGTCACAAATATTAAAAAGAACAGAGATGATTTTGACATTCCTGATATGGAAATTGAAAGACTTGCTCACCACACAGCAGTAGGACATCTGGCAGAATATGTTGCTTCCTTTGCTCAATCTGATTGTCACAGATCACAAAATTATCATATCTTCACTGACGGTTCACGATTTGAGGATGAAGATATAAAAGTAGGATGTTCATTTATAGTTTATGAAAGTGAACAGGAAATTTATAATGAACAAATAAAATTGAAGTCGCATTGCACTGTGTTTCAAGCTGAACTGTTAGCTTTATCGAAGGCTGTTGAGTGGTGCATAGTGTTGTTATTTTTCCGGAAGAATATTTTTTGGAAAAATTTCCGGGAAAATTGGAAAAATAAGGAAAAATTGGAATAAATAAATAAATAAAACACCACCAATAATAGAAAAAGAGATAAAAGTGTATTTTCACTGAATATAAATTTTCACTGATTAAATGCAATAATTATTATCGGTGAATTACTACCAAGCTAACTTTAGATATGCAAATTCGATACTGAGGCATTCAGAGGATGGCTAGAAGATAACAGAATAAAAACATACGATATTTACCCAAAAGTCAAAACTGAGGATGGAATGTAAGTTAAAATATCATTTACACAATTCCAATAAGTTGACATCATGTAAATGCCTAGAACTGGAAAGAGTACATGAAATAAAGTACAGTGAAATCTCCGTACAACGATTACCGATATAACGATAATACTCTTTATAACGTTAAAATATTTTGGTCCCGGCATACTTTCCATTAAAATAATGTAAAATTCCCCTCGGTTTTACGATACTCTTAATAACGATAAACCTCCCCAGTACGATTACATTTAGAATCCCCGTAAATACATTTTCCTCGGTACAACGATAAAAATAGATCGTGAAAGTCCAAATCATGAACTCCCCGCCTCGTTTTAAGGGTGGAATCTCCTTCCTTGACCTTGATCGTGCTTCACCCTCGCTCAAGTGCACAATGGAGTAAACCAGTTGCCTGGTCGCCAGTCAGTGCCTGCACTGCACGGCAAGTTTGTTTGGTGGTGTTCGCGTATTGTTGTGCTTCTCTGTCAGCATGGCTTCTCGCAAACAAATTAGTATGCAGCAGAAATTAGCTGTAATTAAAGACATTGACGCAGGCATGAAACAAACTGCAACATCGAAAAAGTACGGGCTTTCGGAATCTACGGTGTCGACTTTCTTAAAGAAAAGGAATGAGATCGAGGAAAAACTCAATTCAAATGCCGTGGATCCTACTAGAAAACGAAAGAAAACGGCAACATTTATTGACTTGGATGCTGCAACCTTGGAATGCTTCAATGAAAAAAGAACTTTAAACATTCCAATAAATGGACCATTGATTTGTAGTCAAGCTAAGAAGTTTGCTACCATGCTTGGTGTGGAGGACTTCAAGGCTAGCAATGGGTGGCTTGTCCGCTTTAGAGACCGCCATGGCATAACTTTTAAGTTAATTCAATGGGAAGAGAAATCTGCACCAACAAATGACGCAAATCTCTGGTGCAGTAATGAAATGAAAAAAAATTACTGAGAAATATTTGCCAGAAGATATTTATAATGCTGACGAGACTGGGATGTTTTACCAGCTTCTTCCTGAAAAGACAATGTGTTTGCTCATAAGTTAGTGTAATAATTTAAGGGTGGAGTGAATACAGTACAGTATAGCAGTTCTTGTGTAAAAATTCTTTATTTCCTTAAATACTTAAAGCATTTCAATTATTGAAGTTGTTTCCTACATATACTACCAATATTTGAACATTTTTTTGTAAATTCTCGATATAACAATATCTCTCTCTACAACAATATTTTTTTCTGGTCCCTGCGAAATCGTTGTATCGAGATTTCACTGTATTTAGGTCTAACAGTTGGCAGTAAATTAAAATGGAAAAAACACATTAATATATTACTAAAGAAGTTAAGTTTGATATAATTAACTAGTTCACGTCTACAAGCTGAGCTCACAGTCAGCTAACTATGAGAAATGTTATTTATAATGTCATATTGTAGGCCTAATGTTGCATGTTGTTACACTGTTATATTATATACTTATATATATATTCCTTTCTCAAATATGCAATTGGATTTCCCTGTCTCAAATAAGAAAGGGATTTCACTTTCTCAAATAAGCAATTTGGCTGCCTGGGGCTTGGACACATACACACACTTAAAAAAAGCACTTAATCATATTTTTCCTATTTATCCATATTTTTCCGACGTTCTGAAAAATTTCCAAAATTTCCAAAATTTTCCGACTCACATCACTAGTGGTGCATAAATAAAAATGCGAGTGCATATATTTCTAGTGACTCACAAGCAGCATTAAGCTGCCTAAAAGATAAGTACAATTTGAACATGCTCGGGGTAACAATTAGAAATAGCATATTAAATTATAATAATCATATCTGTTTTCACTGGGTAAGAGGTCACTCTGGTTTGATAGGAAATGAACGTGTGGACGAAGTGGCCAAACTTGCAGCCAAATCAGACTTAAATGCACAATACAAAAAGTGTCCAATATCACATATTAAAAGAACGCTCAGAAGTGATACATACACCCGTTGGAATGTGCTTTGGCAAAGTAGTAGAAATGGATCATTGACCAGGGAGTTGTTCTTCCTCTCAGTGTATGATCGACAGATTTGTCGATTCATGAAGTGCAATTTTATACAAACCCAGATTATGTCAGGGCATGGTAAATTCAATGCATATTTTGAAAGATTTAAAATTCCTACAGCAAATGGTTATCAATGTTTCTGTACAGAGGATAGGCAGACTATAGAACACCTCCTATTTAAATGCCCTGCTTTTGAAAGAGCATGTTATTGTTTAAATTTGCACCTTTGATATAATCGTACCCATGCATATGAAAAACATACGCAAGGCTACGATAAAATAACAAAATAAATAAATAAGGAATTAATATCGCAGCCAGTGATATTAATATAAATATTAAAATTAATAATAGGGGAATAAGATAAACATTAATCAGCACATAAATATCAAACAGTATAAATGTAGAGCAATAGAATTATGGTATTGGAATATAAAATATAACACGGGCATACAGTACTGCAGTATGGCTCAGACGGAATTCCAAGTAAAAGGCTTTGTGAGTTTGCAAGCACAAGGGAAACACTACGGGAGAGAGGCGACTACTTTTGTTACTGAGTTGCAAGTCTTTTCACTAAAAACGAATATAATAGCAAGTAAGCTGTACTCAATGGAACTTTCCTGGAAAACTCAACTGGGAAAAGTTTCTGAATAGCAATACTTGGAACTTGACTCTGGTAAGCAGAAAGAGAGATGGTAGGAAATTTCAGAAGACTAGGCCGATAGCGTCTAGATGCTTAAAAACTACTAGCCAATCGCTAAAAAGCTAACATATGAAATCAGGTGAAAATGCTATAAGGGAAAAGATGATTTGTTTAGGTTAAGAGAGGAAGGGATGTTGGAGATGGTGAATATTACAGAAAGCGGGTGATTGCAAAAACAGTTGCTGTTGTCACGTCGATAGGGACGGACGTGTACTTCACGTCACCCTAAATAAGGGTGAGGTGAAACTATAAATATTTGATATAAAAAGTTGCGGTGATCACGTTGATGGGGACGGATGCGTAATTCACGTCACTCTACCAAGGGGTCGAGTGAGCTTATTATTCATTATCTTTGTATTAGTTTGTAAACTAATACAAAGCAGTATATCTAAATATAATTTCAGTAGTACGAGTGTAATTTACGGTACAGCTGATATTTAGCGGAGTACCACTTAACTTCAGTGATACAAGTAAGTACTATAACTGTGAAAAAGATCCATCACCGATAAAATCATTAAATTGATAAAGTATTACGTCACCGTATTCTGTAATACAGACATCAGAAAACAGTCTTCCGAATCAGTAAAATACTTTATTAAGGAACTAATTACCATATTGTAATTTTCAAATAAACTCAGTGTTAAATAGTCAATCTGAGAATATTAATTAAAGTAGTTATAAGATAGCCCTGACCTGCAGAACCCTGGATTAAATGCAAGAGTATCTCGTTGTTCGACTGAGCGACCCGAGGCTGATGTGGACAGAAGAAGACGCAGTAAGTACTCCAGTATTATTGACGTTATAAACTTCTGAACTGAGGACCGCATCACCTTATGGAATGTAGGATTCATTTATTTTAGATTCATATGCCTTTATTTAGCATATATTGTAAAAGATGTTCATCAGAATTCTTTAATTTTGTCCAGCATATTTTTAAACATTAATAATTTTGTTACATTAGTTGAAATAGTTTTTTATTCTTTTGCATTGTTTTTATTCTATGTATTCTTTAAGTATGCATGTCAGTATTATCGACAACCCTAACATAAACACAAACTCGGATAGAGACATCCTGAGAAGAAGCACCTACTGGATCAAGACATCCTGAGCTAGTCTTCGGAACGAGCCACTAAGGATATCGACATCCTGTACAAGACCTGCGTAGGCAGGCAATGAGCTAAGAGCAGTTGACAAAGCAAAAAGAGCAAGTATAACCACACGAGCTAAGTCTTGTTGACAAAATAAAAGAGCAGGTATAGCCACGCAGCTTTACCGGAGCGCATCTCCACACTCTACTGCGGCGGTGAAGGACGACTCCTGTTATTCCATCCCCATAACCATAACCTAAGAACCTAATATCCTAGTTCGCTCCTAGCCTGGCCCTGTTCCCGGGGCTCAGGACAGAGCACTTCTGGCCCTGTAAACCAAATTGAACCCCTCTGACGGTTTCGACCTCCTGCGGGCTCTCATCTCCTGATCTATGAAAAGGGAATGGGGCGAGCTCGGGGGAGGGGGGAGCGCGACCCAAGGAAGAGATCGGCGACCTCTGAGGGTTTCGTTACCCCGAACCCGAAGAAAACCATTCGTCTGACAACTCCAACTGTAACGACACCAATGACGACCAAAAATAGCTTTGACCCACTAACGACTTTGAATGACACCAATACTGACAGCGTACAGAACGCTTCATGACCCAGACATCTTCCGCCAATAGTGGCAGACTTGAAAACTGTTACACCAGACACTGAAAAGCCTGACTAACCACATGACTGACTTTAAGGTAGCATATGCGGCACAGGGAGTGCGCATATACAGTAAGACCCGAGCTGACTATGACGCGACCTTGACTGTGCTCAAGGCTAAACGGATTGGGTACTTCACCCACCCCATGGATGCTAGAGCGCAAGCCAAGGTCACACTGATGGGACTACCAGCAACCTTTACCGACAAAGACGTGCTGAACGAACTCAGTGCTAGGCTCCTTGGAGTTCGCCAGCTGACAAAAACAGAGTACGACGGCAATGGGATGCGGAGCTTGAAGCCTTTACCCGTGTGGGTTATCTCTTACGAGAAAAACCCACAGGTGGCGGAGGCTGTATGCAACGTGCGGAGTCTCTTCACTGTAAGAGTAACCGTCGAGGCGTACAAACCTCTTAAGGGAACGCAGCAATGCTACTGCTGCCAAGACTTCGGGCACAGAGCAATGTTCTGTACCAAGACCGAACGCTGCGTGAGGTGTAGTGGATCTCACTCGACTCGTGCATGTGTGCGCGATCCACTTTTGCCACCTAAGTGTGCAAACTGCAGAGCAGCACACACTGCCAGCTCACGGCAATGTCCGGTGTATGAGCGCTACACCCGCAGAAACTCAGCCCACAAGACCAGAGACACGACCAACACCACCTGCGAGGACAGACACAAACTTCCCAGGACTGACTCCATCCACTAGACAGATACCCGGCTTCCAGCAAGCCCAAACAACACGACAGACTGACAATCGGTCCATTTCAGGGCCAATGACAACACGACAATGACAACACGGTCTATCTCAGGGCCAGCGACAAGCAGTACGACAGAACTGCTCGCCTTACTCCAAGATGCAGACTTGACGTACTATATGACACAGATAGTGGCACTACTACAAGACCTAAGACAACCGGCTGATCCGGTGACAAAACTTGTGCGCTTCGCCACAGGGATATTGTCACTGTTCAGCAATGGCCCTTAGACATTCCATACATCGACCACTTAGACTACTTTACTGGAATGCAAATGGCATTACTAGGGATAGACTGGACTTTGCACAAATACTTGTACAAGAAGACATAGACGTAGCACTAGTAGGGGAAACCCGAACGTCGGACTGCACGACAATACGCATACAAAACTACACGACATATTTGACACCAGGACCTGTTGTGGGGGTGGGGGGCACAGCAGATTTTATAAAATCTGCTATATGCCATTCTCACCTACCGATAGACGGACTGACAAATTTACAAGCAACTGCTGTCGCCGTCTACACTGGACGGGAATGGCTAGCAATAATTGCAGCCTATATACCTCCCAACGCAGACGTGCTAGATGCAGACTTAAACATAATAACCACATTACAAAGCTTTGCAGTGGGCGGTGACTTAAACGCAAAACACACAGACTGGAATTCTCATCTCACCACAAGGAGAGGCAGAATTATACAAAACCACTCAGACAGACACAATTACGATGTTCACGGACCACTGACACCAACACATGTTCTGTATAATCCGGAACATAGGCCAGACATACTGGACATACTTCTGGCAAAAACAACAGCACACATACACGAGCTGGAAGTACTACACGACCTCACATCAGACCACCACCCGGTGGTCACAACACTTGACATCACATTACTCAGACAACCAAACACACAGCACAGAAAATTGCACACGAACTGGGCTCTCTTTCACCATATATTGCGACAAGAGATACCAGGAAATGTAGCAATTAACACACAAGATGAACTTGACTTGGCCACTCAAACTTTCCAAGTATCTGTAAAAGATGCTTACGAAAGGGCCACGACAATACAACACATACAGCGACCCAGCGATGACATTCCAGGGCTATTAGGCCTAATACAACAAAGATGACTATATCGTCACCGCTGGCAACGATACAGACAAATACAAGACAAAACAGAATTTAACAGACTGTCTAACAAAATAAAGACACTCATACGAGACTATAAAGACAGAACACTCGACGAACGGGTGCAGGCCGCGGTGGAAAGCGGCAACATATGGAGCACCATTAGGCCTTTTAAGGCCAAAGCACCGCGGCGCAACACCCCTATACACGGACTAAATGGACTTGTATACGAACCACAAGACAAAGCGACTGCCATAGATGACTACCTTGAAAATACATTCAGATCCCCACATATAGGAGATGATGATTTTCAAGACGACGTACGCAGGACAGTACGAGATTTTTTGAAACACAATACCGACACACGTAGTGCCATTTGCATCCCCGACCGAAACAAAGAAGACATTACAAAGACAGGCAGCCAGAAAAGCGCCAGGCCCCGACCAACTGACAACAGAAACATTGCGTGAACTTCCACGTAACTGCCTCACACACATGACGAAACTATTCAATACGTCGCTACGGTTGAATTACTTTCCAAAGACCTTTAAAAAGGCTACAATTGTGACTTTCCCCAAGCCGGGAAAAGACCCACTTTTCCCACAGAACCACAGGCATATAAGCCTACTGGACACAATGGGAAAAACACTAGAACGACTGCTACTGAAAAGACTGACTCCCTACCTGGAACGACACATACCACACCATCAGTTCGGGTTCAAACCAGAACACTTGACTACACTGCTATTGGTACGAACAGTAGACAACATCACTACTGCTTTCGCAAACCAAGAACACACCGTAGCGACATTCCTAGACATTGAAAAAGCCTACGACTCAGCTGGCACACTGGCCTTATCAGGAAACTGATAGACTGTGACGTCCCAGACTCGCTGGTACACATAGTACACAGTTACTTACGACACAGACAGTTTAGAGTGAAGGTGGAAACACGACTTTCAAGCTGGAGGCCTATACAGGCCGGGGTCCCGCAAGGGAGCGTGCTGTCGTCTACACTCTACAACGTTATGACACATGACATACCACACAGTGACCAGACATTTCTAGGACAGTACGCAGACGACACAGCAGTATTTTCAACCCATAGAAATATACAGTATGCGTGAGACGACTACAAAGACATTTGGACCGCATAACGCAATGGTCCGATAATTGGAGAATTAAAATTAATTCGGCCAAGACTCAGGCCAATGTGTTTATGAGACGACGACCATGTAACTATGACAACATAGTTATAGACGGCCACGACATAAGACTACACTGACCACGTGAAATATCTAGGAGTAATTCTAGATAAATCACCGACATGGAGACAACATGTAGTGATTGTATGCAACAAGGCCTACACTCAGCTACTACGACTGTGTCCGGCGCTAAGTACGCCATCACTGACACCAAGACAAAAGATGACGCTATACTGCACACTCATCAGACCAATTATGACATACGCCTCACCGGCGTGGGGCTATATACCCGACACTCTGTTACAACGGTTGCAGGCTGTTGAAAACAGAGCGACAAGAATGATAGCTGCGACAGACTTCTACACGAGAAATACGCAACTGCACGAGGACTTAGAACTAACAAAAAATATGTGTCTGTTAAGTATGTCCCAGGTACAAGGGATAAAATAGGTAAGGTTTTGCATAAGCATGATTTGATACCAGCATATAAACCTCTAAGTACAATAGAGAAATCCTTCGCTCAGTACAAACACTTTGGAAAAAATAAAGAAAGATTGGAGAAACCAGGTGTTTACTCCATCACGTGCAGAGATTGTGGGAAGGTTTACATTGGGGAAACAGGCAGAAGATTTAGCGTGAGATTACAAGAGCATGAAAGAGATGTGAAAAACAAAAAATGCAATACTGGATTAAGCCAACATTTAGTTAGGGAGGGACATAACATAGGACAC